>ML677408.1:1172364-1200908 GCA_007922305.1 Dermatemys mawii
GCTCTATGGGGCGCTGGTGTGGGGCCGGGTGATGGGCTCTATGGGGCACTGGTATCCCATATCTCTGACAGCTGGAGATGGAGCACTGGCTGTGGAGGGTTCTGAGGTCAGGGTGATCACATTGATCAATCCGTCCTTCAGCCCTTGTATCGATTGGGGCGATCACAACAAATCGTCCCGTCTTCTCCTGCCCTTCCTTCTGCACACGCGGCCAGTCGTTTTCATGATAAAACTTCCCACAAATCCCATCTCTTTGGAGGTCAACTGAGTGGTGGTTTCAGTTCTATGGGGAATTCTTCCCCAGGGTGTCTGGGTCTAGCGCACATGCTCTGGGTCCCACTGATCACCATATTGGGAGTCCCAGATCAAATTGGTAGAGACTCTGGGGGTTTTTGCACCTTCCTCTAGGATCCGGCCCACAGCGTCAATTTGTCCGGGCCCCAGCTGAGCAGGCAGGTGGAGAAGCCGTGGCTGCCCTCCCGCACGAGCTGCTGCCGGCGGCCCCATGTGCAGAGGGGTGAGTGCCCCCGCGGTGCGGCTGGAGGAGCAAAGAGGGGAGGGCGCAGCAGCGGCCCGCGAAGCCCCTTCAAAAATCTAATATGGCCCTCGTCTCAAAAAGTTTGGAGACCCCTGCTCTACAGTGTGGGGAACAGGTCACTTGCGGGTTTAAACCAGAATAAATGGTGGATTCTCTGCAACTTGAAGTCTTTAAACCAGGATTTGAGAACTTCAGTAACTCAGCCAGAGATTACAGGCCTGGTACAGTAGGGGCTGGGTGAGGATCTGTGGCCTCTGTTGTACGAGAGATCTGCCTAGATTGTCTCTTTTGGCCTTAAAGTCTATGAGTCTATAAGGGACAAGGAAAGGGCTCTGAGGTGGCTCTGAAGGAAGAACGGTGATTTTATGAGACAAGACTCTATATCAGTGGTTCTCAATCTGTCAGCCCACAATGTGTTACTTGGGCCCCAGGTTGAGAATCAAAGCATTCCCCCACGGACCCCTATGCCCAGCGCCTCCTGCCACACAGGGCCAGCTGGCAGGGCCTCCAGGTGTTAGCCTAGACTCTTACCCAGGGCCAGCTGGCAACTCCAGTGCTGACCCCAAATCCTCTGTGGGGTCAACCTGGCTGGCAGCCCCAGAGTCCACCATGCAAGGCTGTTTGGGTAGCAGCTTTGAGCCTCACTGAAACCCGCCATGCCGCCAGCCAACTGACCAGGGTGGTGACGGGGATTGTGAAATGCTCAGAGAGGCTGCAAAGGCAGAAAATGCAATAATAATGCGGGATTTCAACTACAGTAGACTCTTGATTGTCTGGGATGATAGAGAAAAAATTAATCCTGGTTAATAAAATCACGGATAATCACTATCCAAAAGAAATATGAGGGGGGGGATGGTTCACCAGCCACCCTGCGCCGGGGGGAGGGGAATGTTGGTTCACTGGCTGCCTTGCGCCCTGGTGGGGTTTGTTTGTTTTTTGTGCTTGGGGCGGCAACAAAGCCAGAGCTAGCCCTGCAAGTTACGCATATTTTTTTGACATCCTGGTTAATCCACAACCTAGTTGACCCAATCCTGGATAATCGAGAGTCTACTGTATCCTCATATTAACTGGGTTAGCATTGCTTCAGGAAGGAATGAAGAGAGAAAATTTCTTTACACCATAATTGAGTGCTTCTTGGGGCAGCTCTGTCCTGGAACTCACAAGGGGAGAGGCAATTCTTAATGTAGTCCTAAATGGAGCACAGGATCTAGTCTAGGAAGTGGACATAAGAGATCTGCTTGGTGACAGCAACCATAGTATAATTAAATGTAACATTCTTGAAAGGGGAAAAGTGGCAAAGAAACCCACCACAGTAGCATTTAACTTTCAAAATGAGGAAATTAGGTAAATGGAAATTAAAAGGAACGGAAATGTCTGCACAATGCCTGGAGATTATTATAAATGTATAACCCAAATAAATTTAAAAAAATCAGTAAGAGGACCAAGAAGCTAAACAGTGGAGTAAAAGAAGCATTTAGAGACAAAAAGCCCTCTTTTAAAAATTGGAAGTCAAATTCTAGTGGGGAAAATAAGATCATAAAGTCTGGCAAGGGTAAAAGAATAATAAGGAAGGCCAAGAAAAAATTTTAAGAGGAGTAGCTAAAGCAATAAAAACTAGTAGCAAACGAAAAATAAAAAATAAGTACATCAGAAGCAGGAAGCATTCCAAACAGTCAGTGGGGCCCCTGGAAGATCAAGGGGCTAAGTCAAGGCCATTGTGGAGAAGCACAAATGAATGATTTGCATTGGTCTTCACTGGAAATGGAGAACCCACTACAGCTGAGCCATTCTTTGTAGGTGACAGATCTAAGGTACTGACCCAGAGTGAGGTGTCGATAGAAGAGGGTTTGGAACAAATTGATAAATAAGACACAAGGACCAGATGGGATTCATCCAAGAGTTCTGAAAGAACTAAAATATGAAATTGAAGACTTTCTAACTGTGGTATATAACCTAGTGCTTAAATTAGCCTTTGTTCCAGATCACTGACAGATAGCTAATGTGATGCTATTTTTCAAAAAGGCTTCACAGGCGATCCTGACATTTACAGGCTCTAAATCTAAACTCAGCTTCAGTACCAGGCAAACTGACTGAATCTAAAGAACAGAATTCTCAGACACAGATAAATACAATAAGGTGTGGAGGAGTTGACACACCTTTTGTAAAGAGAAATGTAGTAGAATTCTTTGAGGATGTCAGTGAGCGTATGGATATAGTATATACTTGGGCTTTTGAAAGCTTTTGATGAGGTCTCTCACCAAAGGCTCTTAAGCAAAGTAGGTAGTCATGAGATAAGAGGGAAAGGCCCCTCAAGGATCAGTAACTGGTTAAAAGAAAGGAAACAAAGGGTAGGAATAAATGGTAAATTTTCACAGTGGAGTAGGGTGACCAGATGTCACGATTTTATAGGACAGTCTGGATTTTGGGGTCTTTTTCTTACATAGGCTCCTATTACCCATCCACCCACTGTCCCGATATTTCACCTTTGCTGTCTGGTCACCCTACAGTGGAGAGAGGTAAACAGCGAGGTCTGTAAAGTCTAAGGTCTTTTTCTGCGGCCGTCTTAGGAGAGCAGCAGCCATGAGCCAAGAAGCAGAAAGTCACATCTTCACATTCCATCTAAATTACAACAATGTAATATTACATTAAACCAATGTAATATTGGGCTGTTAAGAAGGTGATCCTGTCCTACTAGTACCCACCAGCAGTGTTCCCTCTAATTTTTCCACTCGTGTACGGAATGAATTTTGTTATGTGCACCAATATGGAGCAGAATTTTGCAAGATAGGGTAGAAATCCCATTACAACTAGATCACTACTAGAGCTCTGCAAATCTGCAGATATCCACTTTATATCTGTGGATGTGGACATCTGCGGGCCAAGTTTCAGATCAGATGTGTGGATACGAAGTTTGTATTCGTGCAGGGCTCTAATCATTAGTATGTGACATATTTCATGCCTGCCTGCACTAGGATAAGAACCATTTCATTAAAAATGATCCTGTCTTTAGCACTAAGTTAGAACGTGGTTCCCAGACCAGAGAGCCTCCCTAAACTTGCCCAGTGCAGCCATATTAAGACACAGCGGTTGTGGTTCGAACCCTCCTGTGCAGCCAGGGTGTTTTTTATTGTTTGACAGAGACTCCCACTCAAGACACTGTCTGTGGACTGCAAGAAGCCCCTGGCCATGCCAAAGCAAGTCTTAGCATCCCATCAAACCAGCAGATCTGGCACATCTAAGGCCTGATTTTCCCATGAAATTGGGAGCAACTCCGGAGAAGTCACTGGTGTAAAAACTGTGAAAGGCAAATCCGGCCCTTAGATGCCTGGGAATGATAGGATGGTGCACTGGCAGGGCAGAGGGGGAGCCCACCCACTTGAGACTTTTAATATTTAGACTGTCAAAGACACTAACTAGACAATGTGCTGTGGCCATAGGTGGTGGGTGAAGCTTCCCTTGGCGGAGGCTAGCTCCCTGACCCGCCTCTTCTGCCCGTGACCCCGCCCACACTCCACCCCTGCTCTGCCTCAGGCCCCGCCCCCCTCAGCCCTTCCGCCGCTGTTTACCACATCCCTTCTCTTCTCCGCTCCCCCGCGAGGCCCCCACCACTCGCTGCATCCCTCCTCTCCTCCACATCCTCCCTTCCCCCACGAGGCCCCCACCTTCCTCAGGAACACAATGAGGAGTGCGCGGGTGGCCTTGGAGAAGGGGCGAAACAGGGACAGACAGAGGCAGAGCTTAGACAGGGCCACCCCAGCCAAGGTGTCTGGTGGAAGGGTGGCGGCATCTGATCCAGGAGAGGCTTAGCCTCCCCAGGCCTATTATACCCACCGCCCATACAGCGATCTGGCAATGGTGGGGAGCTGGGCTCACTTCATGTTTCTCAGGCCAGTGACAGTCCCAAGGGGGTCTCTGACCAAACCCATCACAGTGATATTTGTATATTTGTCAATATAACTTTTCACAGCCCCATTGCCACCCTTCTGTGTTACTGCTGGCAGCAGCTCTGCTTTCAAAGCCTAGCTAGTCTCAGTGGCTTGGACACAGAGCATTGGACTTCCCTCTTTTGCACACTGATGCTTGTATGTTTACAACACATGGTGATCTGCTGAAGGACTGAAGAAACTCTAAATGCTTCTCTTGGGCTGAGCCAAAACATCCCACTGGGTAGCTCCATTTCCAAAGTGCTCTAAAGACCGCAAGCTCCAGAGTTCATCTTTTCTTCTTTTAAACAACATTGTCATTTTTGTTCCTCTTTTTGCAATCTACCTTGCAGGGTCACTTCCACTTGCATTATTGATTTTTCTCTAACATTTCTAAGGTGTGAAAGAGAAAGAATGGGTGTATGCTGCATGTGTTTAAAAAAGAGTGCTTGTATAAAGCAGTTTTCCCCCAAAGGGAAATTAGCGGTTGTTAATCACTCTGTCAAATGTAGAAGTCATTAAGGAAACAGTAACTTTGAAGGAGTCTGGGTACTGCTTCCGAGGGCTGAGAAGCAATTTAAATCTCCTTAAGCTTCCAGGGGCAAGTATGTATAAAGAACTGATTGTGCATTATGTTAACTTCATGGTTTAAGTTTTGATGGTGTCTATCCAGTGGTTTGGTCAGTTGTTGGCAACGAGTTCCATATCAAAAGCTTTGCTAAAATTAAGATATAACACATCTACCGCTTTCCCCATATCCACAGAGCCAGTTATCTCATCATAAATGCAATCAGGTTGGTCAGGCATGACTTGCCCTTAGTGAATCCATGTTGTCTTATTATCTAATCCTTTCCTAATGATTCCTAACATTGTTAGCTTTGTTGACTGCTGCTGCACACTGAAGATGTTTTCAGAGAACTATCTATGATGATTCCAAGATCTCTTTCTTGAGTTGGTCAGCTAATTTAGACCCCATCATTTAATATGCACAGTTGGGATAACGTTTTCCGATGTGCATTACTTTGCATTTATCAACATTACATTTTGTCTGCCATTTTGTTGCCTAGTCACCCAGTTTAGTGAGCTCCCTTTGCAACTCTTCACAGTTTGGTTTGGACTTAACTATCTTGAGTAATTTTGTATGATCTGCAAATTTTACCACCTCACTATTTACCCCTTTTTCCAGATAATTTCTGAATATGTTAAATAGGTCCCAGTCCAGATTCTTGGAGGACCCCACTAATTACCTCTCTCTATTGTGAAAATTTACCATTTATTCCTATCTTTTGTTTCCTATCATTTTAACCGATTATTGATCCATGAAAGGACCTTCCCTCGTCTCCTATGACTGCTTCTTCATTTAAGAGCTTGGTGAAGGATCTTGTCTGAAAGTATTTTATATCAACAAGATCCCCCTTGTCCACATACTTATTGACTCCCACAAAGAATTCTAGTAGATTGGTGAGGCATAATTTCTCTTTACAAAAGCCATGTTGACTCTTTCCTAACAAATCGTGTTCACTGATGTGTCAGATGGTTCTGTTCTTAGTTGTAACCAGTTTGCGCAGTACTGAGGCCAGGCTTCACCCTGTAATTGCCAGCATCACCTCTGGAGCCTATTTTTTTAAAAACGGTGTTACATGAGCTATCCTCCAGTTATCTGGTACAGAGTCTGATTGAAGTGATCAGTTATATACCACAGTTACTAGTTCTGCAGTTTCTCATTTGAGTTCCTTCAGAACTCTTGGATGATACCTTCTGAGCCTGGGCACTCATTACTGTTTAGTTTATCAATTTGTTCCCTCCTCCACTGACTCCTGAATCTGGGACAATTCCTCAGATTTGTCACCCTATAAGAATGACTCATGTATGGGGCTCTCTTCCATATTCTCTGCAGTGAAGACTGATGCAAAAAATTCATGTAGTTTCTCCATAATGTCCTTGTCTTCCTACAATTCCCCATTAGCACCTCGATTATCCAGTGGCACCCTGGATTGTTTGGCAGGCTTCCTGCTTCTGATGGACTTTCAGACATATTTGTGGTTAGTTTATTACTTAGTAAAAGTTTTAGTAGTTTTTTAGTTAGAAGTGTGTTTAATTTTAAGTGTGCATTTCATTAATTTGTAACAAAACCCATAAAAATAACAGAGCTGGGTTTTCTTTCAAAACTGCAACCAGGGTCATGAGACTGCCTCCTCGGGTCGAAGGGTATTCAGTAAAGTATGTTGGAGCCACTTCCTTCTGTACCTAGCTTCATCCTCATGTCCCTCGCATAGAGCACCCTGAAGCAGCTCTTGCCCTGGTGCTGAGTGCTGTGTGGTCAGGGAGAAAGAGTGAGACACACCCAACAACTGTTTCATCCAGTACACTTCACCAGCCTCTCCCAGCATCACCACCCAGTACATTCCTACCCAGAAGCTCCAAACCCGCCAGAGTTTCTTGCCATGACTTCAATCCCATAATCCTTTTCAGACACCAAGGATTGTGGGATTTGTGGTCATGGCAAGACATTGCAGCTAGTTTTTAGGCCCCCAGGTAGAAAAAGGTTGAGAGTCACTAGCCTAGATGACTCTCCTAGTAGATATAAATACAATTCCAATTGAATATTTCACTCAGAGGAGGCTTCTTTTAAAGAAATGACTGTTCTCCCTTGGGGCTCACCAAGTGAGACCAGGTTTTTATTATCCAACTAGGAATCTTGCTAATAATAATAACATGAAGCTGTACAAGATTCCAAGTCCTATACATGACTTGATGCACAAAGTATTGGACTTCCATCCTTAGTGCGCTGGAGCTTGTATAAAACACATGTCGATCTGCTGAAGGCCTGAAGAGACTCAAAATGTTTCTCTTGGGATATTCCAAAAAATCCCAGAGTAGCTCCATTTCCAAAGTCCAGTTTCAATAAGTGAGTGTGACTGGTTTATAGTTATTTTTCTCCATGAAAATATGAGCTGGAAAAGGTCATTTGAGGCTGTAAGTCTGATGAGATCAGAGGAAACCAGTCTGGTACTTCAGAGAATCCATAAGGCATGTGGCTGACAGAGTATTGTATTTTATTTCTGAACAAAGCACCGATGTGCTTTCATTTTAGGTATTTATACAGGCCTGGCTGAACCGGGGACTCATGCCCTCTGATAGGCAGTACTTCTTTGTCACTGTTCCTCATTGGCTGGAGGAAAACTAAAAACAAGGCCTCTAACTTACTGTTCTGGAAGGGATAGCCGTAGTCATTTACTGAGGAGGATTCCTGTAGGTATAAAGCAGTCCACCCCACCTAGAGATTCAGCCTGAGTGGGAACCGTTTGTCTGCTGGTCACCTGTTCTGGGCAGACAGGTCAAAGACCCAGCCTGGCTTCCCCAGGGACCCACAGACAAAGAAAGGACTTTGGATAGAAAGGCCTTCTTCCTGATCCAGCAAATGGACCAGACCCCTGGTCAACGGAGGGCCCCAGTCCTTAGAGAAGGGTTGGAAGCACTTGGCCTGCTGAGGCCCCATAAGTTCTGAGCTGAGGCTGCTAGGAACTCATCACCACACAAGAGACCGCTTAGGGGAGGGGCGTAGGGAAGGACTCGCCTGCCAGAGCGAATGCTGGAGACATTTGCGGGATCTCTGGTGAACTTATTAGCGTGTGGGTCATTCTTTTATTAATGTGTTCTACATGATGCATTTACCTTCAGAATCAGTGCTGTGCAGTACTGGGTAACAGCTGGCAATTCCTCGATTCCTAGTGTCGGCAATTCTTAATACTCTATTCTTAACGCCCACTAAGGCAGACTGTCTTGTGCTGGTAACTAGACAGGCAGGCAGAGAGCTGTTCCGCTTGGAGATACCCCACTCAGGGGGAAGAGTGATGGTGAGGGACACGGAATGTGATAGTAGGGCCCTTGCAGAGCCCCGGCGGGGTAACACCGGCACGGTTCTCTGAACTGCGATAAAGCCCAGAGAGTAATTTCATCTCGCCACCTTTCCCTAGTTTGCTTATGAGAATGTCACGTGGGATTGTGTCCAAAGCCTGACTGCAATCACGATGTACCACGTCTCCTGCTTCCCCTCTCCCTAAGCCAATAACCCTGTCAAAGACGGCGGGTTGGTTTGGCATGATTTGTTCCTGACGAATCCATGCTGTCTCTTCTTTTTAACCCTATTATCTTTTAAGTGCTGACAAACTGATAATTTGTTCCAGTATCTTTCCAGGTATCGAAGTCAGGCTGACTAGTCTGTAACCCCCAAGGCTGGCCCACAGCATTTTGGCATCTGAGGTGGGGAGCTCAAATGATGCCCCGAACCCTCTTGCCTGGGCCAAAACTTGGAAAAGCCTCTTGTGCCCTCCTTTCTCCAGCCCAGCACGCCCCCTCTGTGCATCTAGAGCAGAGAGACTCCATATGCACCAGCAGCAGACACAAGTTTCTACACTCTGGGTCCTAGTGACGCCCTCCCAAAGTCTGGCACCTGCGGTGGCCGCCTCAGTTGTCCTCATGGTAAGGCCAGCCCTGGTAACCCCCAGGTCCTTTTTGTTCCTCCTTTTTAAGATAGGTTCTCTGTTTGCCCTTCCCCAAGCCTTTGGGATCTCACTTGTCCTTCATTCGTTCTCGAAGATACTTGCTAACAGCTCCAATATTGCTTCAGCTAGTTGCTGAAGTGCCCTCAGATGAATTTAAGGCCCTACCAACTTGAATACATCAAACTATTCTAGCTATTCTTGAATCTGTTTTGCCCCTAGTCTGGCTTGTGGTCTTTTGCCCTGATTTAATGTTAATTGTGTTAAGCATCTGGTCACAATTAACCTTTTTAGAGAAGACTGAAGCAAAATAGGCATTGAACATCTCAACCTTCCTGGTGTCCTGTTATTACTCTCCTGCCCTGCTAAGCAGTGGATCTACACCTGCCTTTGTCTTACTCTTGCTCCTAATGTATTTATAGATCCTCTTCTTATTACCTTTTATGTCCCTTGCTCTGTGTAAGGCATTTTGAGCCTTAGGCTGTGTCTACACTACACCTCTTTTAGCAACATGGCTAACATCGAAGATGGTTTAGATGCATCATTGCATGGTCACTTTCACCCAAGTTCCTTTCCACCTTCAGATTCCCAACCAATTCCTCCCTCTTAGTCGGAATGCAAAATTGTAGTTGTTTCTCTACATTAGCCTTACAAAGAAGAAGCAGCCAGAATCCAGTCTAAACTGCCTGTCCACTCTTCTCTGCCTCCACCATCGGAAACAGGAAGTTGTCCCAAACACATTCCAATAACCGACTGGAGATTTTGTGTTTCCCCGTATTTGCTTTTCTAACAGATGGCCGGGTAGTTAAAGTCCCCCATTACTACTGGGTCCTTTGTTTCATCACGTCTCTTATTTGTTCTAGAAACGCTTCATCCACTGCTATTGTTGTTGTTTTATTCTTGTGGAAACATTTCTTTTGGCCTTGTGTTTTGTTTACCTTCCTGCACTAGGTACAACTTCTGGCTGTGCTTTCCAACGGGCAGCAGAGGGTGCTGCAGGCAAAGGCACAGGCAGACCAGGCAGCAGATGTCTTGAATTATTTGGTTTAATTTCCACCGTGGAAACATGAGGCTTTGAAACACATTGGACTTCAAATAACGAGTGTAAATGTAATCCCTGTCCCCACCCCCTCCTACCTATTTAATCTATCTAGTGTCCTTAATCAGTGACTTCAATGGGAGTTTCACCTGAGTGAACCTTGGGGTCCCGCTCACATCCCAGCATGTACGGGCAGAAGGTCCCCTCCATGCTCTGATCTCCCTGTTTGGCTCAGCTGCTTCCCCATCGCAATTCCCCACTTCTCCCAGGCCCTGTGGAGGGTTCTTCTGGGAGCAGATGGGCAAGTGGAAAGCATTGGCCCCTGCTGGCTCCCTCCTGCCCCATGGGAGAGATCTCCTTGGAAGTGCAGGCAGGTGAGTTCCAGGGAACATGGCTGCGGAGCCAGGATGCCAAGGGGCAGGCTGAGCTGCTGCAGATTCAGGTGCCTCCCTAGACTCGGTGATCCTAAGGCCAGAAGAGATTGCTGGGAGCGACTGGCCTCCTGTACAGCACAGGCTGGAGGAGTTCCCTGAATTAAGCTCTGCTGGAACTACAGCAAATCTTCACCCAGTCCTAACAATGGCCAGCGATGGAGAATCCACCACAGCCCTGGGGAAATGGGTCCAGCTGTTATTGTCTTCCCTGATGAAAACATGAGCATTGCAGGCAGCTCCAGTCCTAATGCCTGGGGTCGGAGGTGGGAGGGGTGTTCCACTTCCCCAGTGGACCACATGGGAGACCTTCTCTGAGACTTCCTCCCTCTTGCCAGTGGGGGGAGGGGGGCAATCCAGGTGTGTCCCTATTTCAGTAATTGCCACCAGCTGCCACTAGCTCCTTGCCTCCTTCCTCCAGCCCTCGCAATTCACTCCTAGCGCCAGGCGGACGCTCCGGCCTGCCGCAGCCTCCCCCTCTGCGCTCCGAGTCCCTTAATGCATCCCAGGCATTTTCCAGTCTCTTGTCTTGTGGGTTATTTTTTGATGTTGCTCTTTGTGTCTCTTTCCAAATTGATCTGTGACTATCAGCCGGAGCCAGTGTGCCAGTTCTCACCTCCTCACTCCCGCAGAACCTCTGAACTCTCCAGGAAGAGGCCGGACTGAGAACTTTTTCCCAACCCTAACGAGCAGATCCCCTTTGATTTGCTTTGAACGCCAGCTTCCTTCTTTGCGCTACGCTCTTTGTTGCCAAGTGAAATCTGTTTTGTGTGCACCTTCCAAATCTGCAAGGTCCAATGTCCTCGGCTTCCATTGGCTCGGAGGGAAGTTGATCACAAATCCACTTGGATCCCTTGCCAGCTCTTCCAGCCTTTACTATTCCAAACAAATATTTAACTCCAGGGTAAACATTTCACAAACTGCTGTTCAACATCAGGCTTGCGGGATGATATTCCACACCGCGGCTGGGGCCTGATCAAGAGCTCTCTCCTTGTGGGAATAGAGTAGTGCTGTAAAATGACAAGTAGCTGCCCATTCATACATCCTTACACTGCATCCCTTGGAGCATGGAATGAGGCAGGGTCCCCCAGATCAATAAGGATCAAATCGGTATCAGAATGCATATGCACAGGAGAGCTGAATTAAGAGTGAATGGGGCTTTTTCCCCCTCCCTCACCCTACCCTCCACCCCACCCCTCTGGGAGAGACTGGGACTGGAGTTAAGGTGACCAGAGGTCCACAAGGCACTGCATTTAGCCGTATGGAGTGGAAATCCATCAATTTCATAGGGACAGACCCGCTATTTGGGGCTTTTTCTTATATAGGGTCCTATTACTCCCACCCCCACCCATCCTGATTTTTCACACCTGCTGTCTGGTCACCCTAACTGGAGTAGCTGGGAGCTCCTCCCACAGCCAGCTGTCCTGCCCCGTTCCCTACAGCCGAGCCCCATGGCACCAACTGCTGCTTGCAGAGGTTGCAACAGCAGAGCACAAACTCACGAACTAGACCAATAACTAAGGACAATAAAGCGTGTCCCTCTAAGCACCCCCATCCCCAGTCCTGCCCTCTGCTCCTCCCCTGTGGGCCTGGCGCTGCCCTCCTGCTCGCATGCCTGGCGGTCAGCTTTGCTGGGAGGGGAGTCCGGTTAGCACCGGGAAGTGAATGCCACGGCCAGTGTCCCCACCAGCCAGGCACACGCCATCCTGAATTTCCTGTTGCTCCTCGTGCAGCCTGGGTAATTGGAAACAGATTTTCTGGCTCGGGCAGGGAGGTGCTCTCTGAAACGCAGCCGTCGTTCCCCGTGCGGGGCCTTTGTGCTCTGCCCTTCCTCCCTATGAGGTTCTTCCAGCCTGACATAGACGCAGCAAACCCTTCGAGAGCCTCCCGCTCCCGGCTTATTGATTAAGAATAAACTCCACATTAGCAATAGCCCAGCTGGATCACAGCCTTGGGGTGGCTGCTTTGTGGGGAGAGTTTTCCCCTGGGGTAGAACTTTGCACATCTACTTTGTGGGGTGCCCCGGATGAATGAATCCTTCCATTCCACCCGCAGGGCCTGGCCCAGCTCAGCTCGGATTGGAAACTCCAGACGCTGAAGGAAAAGTAAGGGCAAGTGCAGAACACAGGGCTAGGGGAAGGGTCTGGGGTGCACATCCTCACCTGGTTCATATAGAGCCTCCTGGTCTATACGGCAGTTCATGCGCTGCCTTCGGGTCCATAGAGTGCAGCATGTCATGCAAATATGACCGTGGAGAATCAGAATATCTCACCGGAAGATCGGGATGACCTGGAAGGCTGGAGTGAGGGAAATGGGATGAAATGTAACTACAAAGTGCAGGGTCTTAACATCTAACAATACGAATTGTTGCTATAAGCTGGGGACTCATCAGTCAGAAGCGACAGAGGAGAGAGACCTGAGTGGGGGTCGATCACAGGATGACTATGGCCACCAATGTGATGCTGCTGTGAAAAGGGCAAACCAGACCCTATCTCAGGTGAGGTCTTCCCAGCAGAGAGAGAGAAATGTTAATGCCACGGCCTAGCGTGACGGAAGCTCTCTAAAAGTTGGGGGGAGGACACCAGCACCCGAATGATGGCCACACCCTCTGGCACTGCCAAGTCCCCACTAGGCCTCACGCCGCCCAGTCCTCCAGGAGACCCTGCTCCCTTGTGCCTCCCGCTCCCCTGGAGATCCCGCTCCCTTAGTGAGGTGGCAAAATTTGCAGATGATACAAAACTACTCAAGATACTTAAGTCCCAGGCAGACTGCGAAGAGCTACAAAAGGATCTCACAAAACTGGGGGACTGGGTAAGAAAATGGCAGATTAAATTTAATGTTGATAAATGCAAAGTAATGCACATTGGAAAATATAAACCCAACTATACATATAGAATGTTGGGGTCTAAATTTGCTGTTACCACTCAAGAGACCTTGGAGTCATTGTGGACAGTTCTCTGAAAACATCCACTCCATGTGCAGTGGCAGTCAAAAACGTGACTAGAATGCTGGGAATAATTAAGAAAGGGATAGATAATAGGACAGAAACTATCATGTTGCCTCTATATAAATTCATAGTATGCCCACATCTTGAATACTGCATGCGGATGTGGTCACCCCATCTCAAAAAAGATAGATTGGAATTGGAAAAGGTTCAGAAAAGAGCAACAAAAATGATTAGGGGTATAGGACGGCTTCCATATGAGGAGAGATTAGGACTAGGACTTTTCAACTTGGAAAAGAAGCGACTGGGGGGGGATAGGATAGAGGTCTATAAAATCATGAGTGGTATAGAGAATGTAAATCTGGAGGAGGCAGTCAGGTAGCAGGGTGGGTTGGATGGGGTGGGGTTCTGGGGTGGTGGTTAGGGGATGGGAGTATGGATAGGGGTTGGGGCAGTCAGGGGACAGGGAGCAGGGGAACTGGGTAGGGGATGGGGTCCTGGGGGTGGTTACAGGTCTCTGGAAGGGACAGTGTCACGGAGAGTGGCAGGGGGTGAAGGCCCTGCACCCTCACTCCTTTGGATTCACAGGGACTCTCAGCCAGCCAGTAGATTAGAAAGTCTATTAGGGATGGTAGGAACCCAGTCCAAACCAGAGCTCGTAGGTACAAACAGGCCCCCTTAGTCAGGCCCTGACGGGGGGCAGGGAGGTTAAACCACAGTCTTAGGGATCCCTTCTCTTCCCAGCCAACTCTCCACTCTCAAACCTCTACAGCCGTCTCCCGCTTCCTTTGTTCACTTCCCGGGCTCTAGGTGTCATCTCCCCTCCCCCTTCTCATCTCAGGTTACAGCTCCAGATATGTCCCCTTTAGAGCAGCCTCCCCTCTCCAGTGAAACTCTTGAGATCACATCCACTCTCCTCCCTGCTTGTCACAGGCAGTCAGGTGTTGGGGGCTGGGATTGGATGGGTCAGGGATTCTGAGGGGGCAGTCAGGGGAAGGGAAGTGGGAAGGGTCTGGATTGGGGGCAGGGCATTCCCTACCCAGCCCTTGATATAATTTTGTAAACCCAATGTGGCCCTCAGGCCAAAAAGTTTGCCCACCATGGACTAGATGATCTCCTGAGGTCCCTTCCAACTCTGAAATTCTGTGAATCTCTGCCATTATTAATGAGGATTAATGTAAAACAGTTCACATTGTGTCAGGGCACAAGGAGAACAGAGTATGCAAATGTAAGCAGTGTCAGGAATGAGATATATTCTGACATCTGGTGGTGAACTATGGCAATTGCAGTGAGTCTTGGAAAATAATTTTGGGGCTGATCAATTTGCATAGACACACCCACTGCGCCTAGCCTGAGCCCACATGGCCACTTCGGCTGATGAGGGAGCCCCAGTTTCTATGTTATTGGGGCAGGAATGATAAAGTGATGTTACTGTGATTATGTGAATGAAGGACTATGGACATGTACTTGGCCCTTGTTATGATGGAGGGACTCACCATCATCTAGGTAGCACTCTACTGGTCAAGGGCCATGCGTTTCAAAACACTATGAGATTGAGAAAAGTGGTGGACAAGCACTTATACTTTTTTGTGAGGGCTCTGTTTGAGAGTCTTTCAGGTCTACTGTAGTCTGCCTTTGACTACTGTGTATTATTGGAGTTGAATTTTGTTTTTATTAGGAGCCTGGTTCCAGGCTGTTGAGCTGAAAATTGCTTTGGGCTCACTGGTGCACCTGCACTAAAGCTCCCCTACTGTGAGCTGAAATCACCTAAGAGCTGAAATCACTTAAGAGCTAAAGAAATCACTAAGCACTGTCTTAAGTAGGGGGGCCTGAAAAAAGTACAGAGTGGCTGGTGCAGCAGAGCAGTCTGCATGTCGGCTAGTAGGACGGCTAGCGGAGTTGTTGGTGCTGCGGGCAGAGTGACTGCTGCAGCAGAGCTGTCTGTTGACTAGCGGAGGCGTTGGTGCTGCGGGCAGAGTGACCGGCGCGGCAGAGCTGTCTGTGTGTCGGCTAGCAGAGCAGCTAGCGGATCAATGGGCAGAGCGGTTTGTGGGACAGCCAGCGGAGCGGAGCAGAGCCGATTGCAGTGAGAGCTGCAGCGGAACCTCACGGAGAGGCGGCGCAGTCAGCCTCAGACCACGTAAGGTGCCTCGTGCCCTACCCTCCAATTCCACCCAGGCTGGAGGTAAGACTCTGCCAATTGACTTTTGAACTCTGCACTGACCAAGAACAGAGACTCTTGGGCTGTTGGACTTTTGGGACTATTGAGTGACTTTTTGGGGTTGTGGAACTCAAGAGCCAACGGGAAGGCCACGGCCTATTTGCTGGGAGGGGGGCTTCTGGTTCAAGGTTGGGTTTATTTACCTTGTGGTGTTTCCCCAATATAATGCCACATTGTTTCTCCCTGTTATTAAAAGGCTCTGGTACACTCAGACTCTGTGCTTGCGAGAGGGGAAGTATTGTCTCTTACAGACGCCCAGAGGGGTGGTATATGGGTGTCCCAGGTCACTGGGTGGGAACTCGAGCCGGTTTTTATATTGTGCTATTGGAATGGAACCCCTGGATACTGAACCCGGCCCTTGTTGCTGCCAACTCTGATGGGCAGAAGGGTTACACAAATATGATATATACACTATATATAGAGATCACACCACCCACCAATGAAATGCAGACTCCTCTGGGGTGGGGTGCTGCAACTACTTAACAGCAGTGTTGTCTCCATGAAGAAATGGAGATCCCTATCCAAATGGCCATGCAGGGGGCATTCAGATGTCATTCTGTCTTTGAATTTGGCCAGCTCTCCCATGTTATTAGGGAAAGAGCCACTAGGGTCCTCAGTAACACAAAGACAGCTAGTAACCCTATATCTGTCTCTGACCCATCAGCTATGAATCTACAAAGCTTCATTGCATCTTTGGGAACAAGCTCTTTGGGACTCTATTCCACGTTCATACAGCACCTAGCGCAATTGGTGCCAGTCCATGACTGGGGCTCCAAGGCATGACCCTAACACACCTGAGAGAGAGTTACAAAGATCATCGTCCCTGTCCTCGTGAGAGGGGCAGGCCAATGACAGAGTTGGGAACAAACACCCCACCCCACCCTTGCATGGCAGGGGGGCGCCGCCTTGCTTCATGTTTCTCACCTGAAAGGTGCCCTCTATGGTACCGAACTGGACATCGGCTCTGGACAGCAGGGAGAATGCCCTTCCCTGCCCCCCTCACCCCGGAGGTTGCTTGTGCGAGGACGAGGGAGCTTGGCAGAGGGTGAGGAGTGACTGACTTCATCCCAGCCCCAGAGGAATCTGCAGGTGCGGGGCAGGCCAGTGACCGCTGTCCTTTGGGCCTGTAGCTGATCTGTCCCCAGAGGACTCAGCCTCCCCACACCCCAGAGAAGTCCCCGCAATGGCTCAAGGGACAGGAGACGAGAGTCCTTTGGACACCAGGGCTCCTTCTGTGCGCTGGGGTGGGGGAGCGGCAAGGACGGCCCAAGGACTCGGGGGTGGTTTGCACAACACTTCTGAGAACAGCCGGACCTTTGGCCTAAACAGCCCCATGGCTGCTCCGCCTAATCCTTGGCCTAAACCTCAAAGCTGACTCGGCTGTCTTGTTAAAATGCCGACTGTTGCTCTTATCTGGTGTTTATTTTTCAGAAGATCCTTCTATGGTGGCCAGTGGTGGGAGGGGCTGAGCAAGGGGTTCCTGAGGTAGCTGATGTTAATCCACTGGGCTGTGCTCTGCAACAGGCCCGCCAGCGTGTTGCCATGGAAACACGGTAAATATTTGTCTCCAGCAGACTCCCGCTGGAGGTGGAACAGGCACAAGGCCCCAGGTTACAGTGCAGGGTCCGACTGTAGCGGAGGTGAAATGCAGTCAGACCCCCCCGAGCCTCCCCATGCCCCGACAGCAGAGTGGGGGACCCGGGTGGCTGTACAGGGCCCCCTGTGTGCTTCTGGGACCCCAGCCCGCCACCTCCCCAAGCCCAGCGCGGCTTCCCATGGGGCCAGAGCCACAAAGTTCTTTAGCTGCCTATATCAGCTGCCGCCTCACCCCACGACTGAGGAGCTGCTTGGAGCCTGCAGAGAAGCAGGGGTCTCCCCCTAGGTGGCCTGTCCCCCGGCTCTCTCACCAGCAGAGCCCAAGTTCCGAGCGCATCCAGCCCCCACAAAAGGCATCTGGGAGCAGGCATGTGCTCCCCCACTTTGACTGCTTTGGAGCTGGGACGGGAACCCACATTCCAGCCGCAGCCCTGAGCCCCGGTGATACAGCCCCTCCTGTGCGCTCTCTGCTCCAAAGACTCGCAAATTATTTGTACAACGTTGAATGACTCCAGCAGGGGAGCTTGGCAGAGCCCTGCCCCGGGGCAGGAGTAATCACCAGCTTGCAGCTCACAGCATGTCCCAGGGCAGGAATACCCATGAGCCTGCAGCTCACGACATGCCCCGGGGCCTGGAGACCTGGATCCCAATCCGGCAGAGCAGAGACTGCAAACTAGGAGAGTAGCCCACATGCCAGGAGAGGGCTACTGAGTGGTCTGGGGTGATGGCCCTGCTCTCTCGCCCACTTCTTCGAAAGGCTGGGGCTGAGCTGCAGGAGAGGATGAAGGATGGAGAATCCCAAGCAGAGGGAGGCGCCTTCCTCCAGCCCATCATTCAAGTACCAAAGATCCAGATCAACCAGAAATACCTTTGGGGATCAGGGTTTCAGCCTCACCCCTCTCCTCAGCAATTCCCCCGGCCGGCTTCTGAGAATCCCAGTCTTAGTTGCCTCACCTGACCCAGACCACTGGGTGCGACTGGCACAGGGCCCTGGGTTAGCTAGCAATTCACAGAACGGGCATGGAGAGCCAGAAGTTGTCAGTCACTGTGAAACGCATGTACAGCTAATATTGCAGGAGTTAGGTGTCTATACTGGAAATGCTGTTCCTACAGCCGGTGAGGGGTGTGTGTGTGACATGTCTTGGGCAAGTTCTTTTCAAGCAGGCAGGAACAGGCGTGGCTATGTGTGTAGTGGGTGTTGGGTGTCTCCCAGTGCACACTCAGCCAAATGCTGATGAAGGGATTGTGAAATCTTCAAGAGAGGAAATTGTCAGGAAGAAATAAACAACAGGATGGAATTCTGTCACTGCTATAGATGGTGGTTTGTTGGAGTATGTCTGGGGCTGTACCCGTGCCTGGGTCATTCGCCAAGGATTGCGATAGTGTGAACAGGAGACCCCAGCCTGACCTGGCATTACTCTGGAAGGCAGAAAGTGGCCGTTAAGCAGGCCTAGGCTCTCGAATGCGGGCGATTTGATTTGAGATGTAACTCTTTGTTTCCAATATGGCCATGTGCTGCCGTTCAAACCTCTGCCCTTTGTGAAATAAACTGCACCATTTCCCCATGAAACATAGCGAAGAGCCCTGTGTGAAGCAAAGCGGCGAGCTAGAGCAAAAGTGGTAAGAGGAGGTGAACGGCTTCTCCAAGAGCCCTGAACCAGTGACTGCTGTGAGTCTCCAGTAGGCCTGTGGCTGGATACGCCAGGGAGGGCTCAGGGTGTGTGCCTCTCGCTAACCTGGAGAGAGATGGCAGGGCCTGCGCTGCCTAGGCTTGTATTGCCCATAGTCAGGGGAGTTGGGAGCTGAGGCTTCCTCATGCTGAGGATGGATGAGGTGCCTCACAAGCCTGAGGACCCCTGGGCAGTGTCATCCCTACCTTGCCAGACAGTGGGTGGGGAGCCTGGCAGGGTGACCAGACAGCGAGTGAAAAATCAGGACAGGGTGGAGGGTAATCAGCACCTATATAAGATATTACCCTGAATATCAGGACTGTCCCTATAAAATCAGGACATCTGGTCCCCCTGGAGTCTGGGCACCCACCTCAGGCTGGGTACTGCCCAGGGGCAGGGCATCCAGGGGTGAGTGGGCACACAGAGCCTCACACACAGGCAGCCAGGAGGCAGCCACAGGAGGTAGAAGTGGGGTGGTAGTTATGAGTGTTGAGGGAACCTGGTCTGAAATGGATGGTCACTTTGCCCAGGACCCTGCAAATCAGGGCTGGCCCCACCTGTCTCCCCAGATCCATCTGGGGACTGCCTGGGGATTTACCCCTCTCCTCTCCCCAGCTGTAGCGGGGAAGCTCAGACCTCAGCAGCAGATGTGCAGGTTTGAGGCTTCAGGCCCCAGATTTCCTGCAAAGCTTCTCTGGTTTGTGTCACCCTATTCCCCTGCCCACACTGAGGAGCACATAGAACAGAACAGAACACCCCACCCACCACCACAGCAGATGAATATGGGCAGGGGCTTATATGGGAAACTTTTCCAAGCCACACCCACAAACTAAGCCACACCCACTCCAGACACTGAACCAGCTCACCTCTTTGAAGATGGTGCAGAGCCTCAGGGCTCACTCCTCCTCCAGCAATGAAATACACTGAGGTGGAGGAAGCCATTCTCCAAGCTGTCACAGGATCCCTGCTGACAGAGATGTGGGGCTGGAAGGGATCCCCACAGGGCAGCATGTCCAGCCCCCATGCACTGAGGCAGGTCCAAGTAAACCTCCTAGACCATCCCTGACAGGGGTTTGTCCAGCCTGTTCTTCTACCTCTCCAATGACAGGGATCCCACCCCCACTCTGGGAGGCCTGGTCCAGAGCTTACCTCTCCTTAGAGTTCAACAGGTTTCCCTCCTCACTCCCCTAACCCTGCCTGGTCAGTCCTTGCCCTACCTCCAGGGAGCATGGAGACCAAGTGGCTCACTCTTGTGCTTCCCTGCCTCCTTATCACAGGGTCCAGGCCACCCTGTGTTCTCTCTGCTTCCAGTAAAGGTCTTGACACCCTGTTTTGTGCTTCACCCAAGTGTCCTTTATTTACAGTGCTTATATTTGTGGCATAAGTGACACAAACAGTGCTCTCCCCAATCCTCTGACAGTTACCCCCACTGTCTGGGCTGTTGGGTCTCCAGACCCCTCTCTAGCAGGGAGACACCACTCTCACTACCTCCTATCCCCTGCCCAACCTCCCCCTACTTCTGACCACAAGTCAGGGGTTTTTATAGCTCTCCCAGCTGCAGCTGTAGCCCTTTAGCTCAGCCTAGCTCTGGGAGCTAGCACTAATTAGGGCTTCCAGCTGGGCCTTCTTGCCAGCTACAGCCAGTCGTTGCCCCTGGGCCTCCTGCCAGCAGACAGGGTTCAACTTGCAGAGACAGGGCATTCTAGGGGTTTTTAGCCCTGCCCTGCCACACTCCTCCACTGGGGAATCCCTTCCTGGCACAAGATTTCATTCCACCCTCTCCCCAAGGACTTGACCTGGGTTTTTTGGGGAGCCACTCCCCAGAAACTGGGTCCCAAGCTGGCAGGTACAGGTGTCATGGCCTCCTCAGGGTCTGATATTGAACCCAAAGCCCTCCTGTTACCCCCAAAAATCAAAGTTTGGCTCCTCCTAATGGCTGCACTTCTGGACTGACTCTGTTGCTGCTGAAATGCCCTGAGCACCCCAGGGTCTTGAAACAGGAGTAGGGGCCAGGAGCTCCATTCCTACCCTGCAGCCAGAGTGATACAGACAGAAGAGGGCTGAGTTAGTCTGCAGCATCTCCCCAGGGTCAGCTGCAGACTGCGCTGGGAGATAGCTCCCAATGGGCCGGCTGTACAGACTTGAGTCTGGGGACCATCATGGTGCCATCGGATGAGTGCAGAATGGGCCGTATTGGGCAGCACAGCAGGTCTGTTCCACTGGGCCGTGTGGCTGGTTCAGCAGCCGGCAGGTGTATTCTGACAGGCCTGGGCTGGAGCATCCGGCAGCGCTGCACACCAGGTGCACTCGACTTGTGCACAGTGGGCGTGCGAAGCACCAGGACTTTGCTTGCCTGGGATCCCGGAGGCGCAGTCAGCAGCAGGCGGGCAACGCATGTCAGTTTTACAAGGGAATGATTTGTTAGCACAGTAATAACAGTTGATGATTAAAACCACATTCACTGAGACTCAGCAGCTGTGTCAGGGACACACGTTTCTTGTCGGTTTGTTAATCCTCAGTGACTATGGTTCTAATAATCAGCCTATCTGGGGACCAGCCAGCCTGGCCAGGGACAGCAGGGCAGGGTGTCCCGTCAGCCCTGAGGCTGGCGGTGAAGCAGAGGTAACTCCTCTGGCCTTCACAAGGGTGGCGCTGATGAGCTTCCCAGGGACAGGTGTCCAGGCCGCTGGGCATTAACACGGGGTCATTGACGGGGAGAAGGAAAGCCCAGAGCCTTTTCTTCAGCAATTCTATGACCACTGTCCAGTCTGGGAGACAATAGTCATTTCATTAACCTAACGGATGTAAAAGGTCAGTGATTTTATTTAGAGGTGTCTGCCTGTCTCGCTGGCCGTGGTATTGCTCGTGCTCCTGGCTCTGGATCAAAGGGCCGGTGGAACTGCCCTCTAGCAGGCCAGCCCAGGGGCCCAAAGAGCAGCAGGGGCCCCCAAATGGAAAGTCTGGTTGTGATTCGGGCCCCCAGCCTGGAGGAGTCTGACACAGATGCTGGCCGATGTCCTCTTCCTCTCCAGGTCAGGCATCTGCCCCTTTGCTTATGTGGGGCTGGAAGCTCCTGACACAAAACTCAATTAGACACTGACCATTTATATAAGAGAACCGTAGGCAAGGGAATGGGCACAGACCCCTGGGCCGAAATGGGGATGGGAAACTGACCCACTGACCTTTTCTGACCCTCTGAGGGTGACCCTCTGGCTGGCCCCCTGTGGAGAACGGCAGCACCTCCAGCATCTTAGCCTCTGGTGCAGCTTTTCCCAAATCAGCCCTCTCCGGCAGCCTAGTGCTGCTTCCCCAGGCGCTGTGCAATCCGGTGGCCAGACTGAGCCAGCGTCTGGCGCCCTGCCCTTTCAGTGGACGGGAACTGTGCCGTCCCCAGTGTGAATTGTCTAAAGGGACATGCCGGAAATGTTGGGTGAAGGGCCCCACAGTGAGCAGCTTCTTCTTGTGCCCTGGGCTCGGTGGGCACGGCCTAGCACAACACACCACAGTGACGACCTCACTTGTGTCGGTGTCCAGCAGGAAAAGCAGCTGCAGATGTGAATATGCTGGGATGGGAGCTGGCCTCAACCGCCGCTTCAGCCCCAGGAAGGCATCTTGGCACTCCTTGACACTTCTGCGGGTGTCCTTCAAAATGGTGTCGTCCAGGCGCCCTGGTCAGGATGTCCCCTGACAGTCGCTATCAAGATGTCCACGAGCCTTTGGAACGTACCAGACCTGCTCCAGGGACCAAACGGCATCACCTTGCACCCAGAGAGTCCTTGCTTGGGGCAGGAAGCTGTTTCAGCTACGTCGTCTGGATGCATCATTTTCCAATACCCACTGGCCAGGCCAAGGGTAGGCAGCTGTGGGGCTGTAGCCAGGGGATCCAATGTGTCTGCAGCCTGGGCATGAGAAAGGCATCTTTACCAGTGACATCACCGTGTCTATGATAATCCATGCAGGCCCACCCATCTCCACATGCTTTCAGCACCAACACCACCAGGCAGTGTGACCAGATGTACTGGGCCCTTTGAGGCTCCCTGCTGGAGGCCTCGTGGTCCTACTACATCCTGACCCCCAAAAGGAGCAGTGAAGGAAGGTCCTCCCGGCCTGCCTAGGAAGGCCACAGAGAAGCAGCCAATCAGAGCCCAGCAGGCTCAGTTTAAAGGACTGCAGGACCTACACAGAATGATTAGATCCTGGCGGGGGACCAGAGGAGCATTTATCAATGATCTGGAGGATAGCATGGACTGCACCCTCAGCAAGTTTGCAGATGACACTAAACTGGGAGGAGTGGTAGATACGCTGGAGGGCAGGGACAAGATACAGAGGAACCTAGATATATTAGAGGATTGGGCCAAAAGAAATCTGTTGAGGTTCAACAAGGACAAGTGCAGAGTCCTGCACTTGGGACAGAAGAATCCCATGTACTGCTACAGACTAGGGACCGAATGGCTAGGCAGCAGTTCTGCAGAAAAGGACCTAGGGGTTACAGTGGGCAAGAAGCTGGAGATGAGTAAGCAGGGTGCCCTTGTTGCCAAGCAGGCCAACAGCATACTAGGCTGCATTAGTAGGAGCACTGCCAGTAGATTGAGGGAAGTGATTATTCCTCTCTATTCAGCACTGGTGAGGCCACACCTGGAGTATTGTGTTCAGTTTTGGTCCCCGCACTACAGAAGGGATGTGGACAAATTCGAGAGAGTCCAGCAGAGGGCAATGAAAATGATCAGGGGGCTGGGGAACACGACTTACGAGGAGAGGCTGAGGGAACTGGGGTTATTTAATCTACAGAAGAGAAGACTGAGGGGGGATTTGATAGCAGCCTTCAACTACTTGAAAGGGGGTTCCAAAGAAGATGGATCTAGACTGTTCTCAGTAGTGGCAGATGACAGAACAAGGAGCAATGGTATCAAGTTGCAGTGGGGGAAGTTTAGGTTGGATATTAGGAAAAACTATTTCCCTAGGAGGGTGGCGAGGCACTGGAATGGGTTACCTAGGGAGGTGGTGGAATCTCCTCCTTAGAGGTTTTTAAGGTCAGGCTTGACAAGCCCTGGCTGGGATGATTTTGTTGGGGTTGGTTCTGCTTTGGGCAGGGGGTTAGACTAGATATTCCTGAGGTCTCTTCCTAATATTCTTTGATTCTATGACCCTTCATGGTCCTTGTTGTTAGGTCTGGCATTCTCAGGGTTAATTCAGTGGTTTGTTGCCCTGGTCTAAGGGATCTAGGATGCCATGCATACACATTTGAACTCAACTTCCTGTCCCGCTCACACCTGTCAAGCTCCATACTGTTGGTTTAACTTAATCTCACGTCCCAAGTTCTCGCCCCCTCCCTGGGCCTTTCTTCCCAGCCGTTTGCTGCCTTGACCCCGGTCGAGTCTCAAGTCCCTCATATCAACTGGGGTCTCAGTTTTGGGAGCTCCCTGCATGGCCGATGCACCCGTCTCAAATGTGCCCATCGCCCTCCTGGGGTAAGTGGCCCAAGGCTCCATTGACATGTTGGCTCCATGGAGTCAGCCAGGACTTGGCCCCATTGACTCCTGCCATCAAGTGTCCTGCCAGGAGCTCCTGCTTAGTCGAAGAATTGGGCTCATCCTCATATTCCCAGCCCCAGCCCTTCAATCTGGGACAATCATCTCTCCTCTAGGGGCACCACCAATCCCATTCCACCACCACCGGCCATCCCTAGTCTTCCCAGCAGAGAATACAAACCATCATTGACACTCAGGCTTGTCAACTCTGCTCAGCTTTTAGCAGCAAGGCAGTGTCCATGTTGCTAAAAGTCAGGGTGTGCAAACGCTCTTTTTTGATACTTTGTCAGCACAGTCTGCATACAGTGCCCCGTGTGTGTGTGTCCATGTATGCAGTGTGTACACATGGAAATCAGCGCATGTGCCTGCAGTTTGGGGGGTGGGTGCAGTGTGGCATAAATGTGTACAATGTTCTGTGTGGGTTTGCATGTGCCTGCCCATGTGCACAATCTAGTGTGTTCAGCGTGGTGTATGTGTGCAGTGCCAGCTCTGTGTGTGTATATAGTGCAGTGTGTGTGTGTACGCAGTGCAGAGTGTTAATGTGCAGTGTGGTGTATATGTGTACAGTGCTCTGGGTATGTATGTGTGTGCAGTGAAGTGTATATACGCAACGCAGTGTGTTTGTGTACAGTGAAGGGTGTGGCACATCCACAGTGCAGTGAAGGAGGATTGCACAATGTGTGTGTGTATGTGTATGTGCACAGTGCAGTGTGTGTGCATGTGTGCATGTGCAATGCCATCTCTGTGTGAGTTTGAAGTGTGTGGGTTGATTGCAGTGTGTGCAGTACATTTGTGTGTAGGGCGCAGTGTGGTGTGTGTGCACAGTGCTATCTCTGTGTGTGTTCAGTGCAGATCTATGTGTGTGCATGTGGTGTTGTCTGTTGGTGTGTGCAGTACTGCATAGTGAGTGGGTGCAGTGCCTTGTGGTGGATGTGCATGCAGTGCCACCTGGTGGATGTGCATGTAGTTCTTGGCAATGTGTGCGTTTGTGCAGTGATGCAGGTGGTTATGTGCAGCATTGTGCAGTGAGTAGGCATGCAGTGTGGGTATGCAGTGATGTGCTGTGTGGGTGAGTGTGCAGTGCCATGCAATGACTGGGTGTTCACGGTGGCATGTAGTGAGTATGTA
Organism: Dermatemys mawii; assembly: GCA_007922305.1. NCBI lineage: Eukaryota > Metazoa > Chordata > Testudines > Dermatemydidae > Dermatemys > Dermatemys mawii. The sequence goes on from ML677408.1 coordinate 1,197,885, forward strand.
TACAGCACCCTGCAGGATGTGTGTGGGTGTGCAGTGCCATGCAGTGGGGTCAGCAGTACCATGTAGACTGTGTGCGTGTGCAGAGCCATGTGGGGTGGGAGTGTTCTTATGCAGTATGGGATGTGTGTGTGAACAGTGTTATCTCTGTGCATGCAGTGCCAAGCCGTGTGTGTGTTCAGTGCATTGCCATCAGTTCAGTGCAGTGCTGTGTGTGAGTGCATGCAACACTATGTAGTGTGTTTGCAGTGTGTCTGTGTGTGCAGTGACGTGCAGTGAATGCATGCAGTGTCATGTGGTGGGTGTGCACCATGCTAGATATTGTGTGTGTGTGTGTGCACATGGACCATGCTGTGCAGTGAGTGGGTGTGCTCAGTGGCATGTGGTGAGTGGCTGTCCATTGCCTTGCGGTGGTTGTACATGCAGTAGCACGCAGTGAGGAAGTGTGCTCTGCTGTGTGATGGGTGTGTTATGTGGTCGGTGGGTGTGGAGTGCCACACAGTCAGAGAGTGTGTGTGTGTGTGACAAGCAGGGAGAAGGGTGGACATGATCTTAAAAGTTTCCTGTTAGGGGAAAGGCTTTTCTGAAGGGAGATACCTGGAGCTGTAACCTGAGATGAGAAGGGGGAGGGGAGTTGACACCTATGGCCAGGGAAGTGAACAAAGGAAGGCAGAGGGCTGGAGGGATTGAAGACCAATAGAAGCTGTCTGGGAAAGAGGTGGGGAGCCCGGATTCGGGGTCTCATCTCCCTGCCCCCCAGAAGGGCCTGACTAAGGGGGCCTGTTTGTACTGACAAGCTCAGAGTTGGATTGTGTTCCTGGCATCTCCAATAAACCTTCTGATCTACTGGCTGGCTAAGAATCACTGGGAATCCCAGGAACTGGGGGGTGGGGGTGGGAACGGGACTCCCCCACCCCCTGTGACAGTGTGTGTGCGCATGTGTATGCGATGCCGAGTGGTGGGTGTGCATGCAGTGCCATGAGGTGTTTGTGTGTGTGCAGAGCCGGGGGGTGGGGGTGTGCAATGCCATGCAGGGTGTGTATGTGCAGTGCTGTGTGGTGTGTGTTCAATGCCATGCAGTGGGGGTGCATGCAGTGCCATGTAGTATGTTTGTGTGTGCAGAGCTGTGGTGTGTGGGTGTGTGCACGCGCAGTGTCATATGGGGCTCCTGTGTGCGTGTGCAGTGCTGCGTGGTGTGGGTGCGCAGTGCCATGCAGGGTGGATGTGCATGCATGTGCAGTGCTGTATGGTGTGGGTGCGTAGTGCCGTTTGGGGCGTGTGTGTGTGCAGTGCCGTGCGGTGTGGGTGTGCACAGTGCAATGCGGTCAGTGGGTGTGTAGTGCCGCACGGTCGAGGGGTGTGTGTGTTCAGTGCCTTGCAGTGGGGGTGCATGTAGTGTGTGTGTATGCACAGCTGTGCGGCATGTGTGAGTGTGCAGTGCCGAGCGGTGGGTGAGCGCAGAGCTGGCCGGGGGTGCGGCCTGGTCAGACTGACGCTCTGATGGCCTTTCACATGTCAGGAAAACCAGCCTCCCCTTTCAGGAAGCTTCCCAAGGAAAATAACCCACTCGCAGCTCCTGGGGGAAGGAGAAAAGCTGGGGAATGGACCCCGACAGCCCCTCGCCCCGGGCTGCTTCCTGCCTTCTCCATTGGGCTCTGGCTCCCCAGTCTCCCCGCTTGGTTCCCACCCCCTGAGGTGTCCCCCCATCTCACTGCACTGAGCACCAGGCCATCCCGTCAGCGCAGTCACTGCCTTGCCCCAGGGCACCTCACAGAGACCCGGATGGGCAGAGCCGGGGCATGGCTGGCACCTACCAAAGCTCCCGGTACGCAGTGTTCTGAAATGCAGCCACCTCTGGGGGAGGGCAGCGGATGGCACATCACACAGCAGCATTGCCCAGGAGAGCTGAACTGTCCATGCAGAGCAGACGAGGCCAGAAAACACCTGGCCCGTGAAGAGCTCGGAGTGACTCTGGAGAGAGGTGGTGAGCTGCCGCTGTAGGCCCCCCGGGGCCTCATCTCCACACGGCTGACTCCTGGAGAAGGGTGGTGAGTTGCAGCCTAACCTCACGAGGGCTTGAATCTGCAGCCCCACACCTCCACTTGAGTTATGTGGGAGACTCTGTTAGCTGTCAGTGGTAGTAGGCTATTACCCCCTAGTGGATCAGCTACTAGAGGGGAACATGGGACACTCTCTGCCAGCAGATTACACCCTCACCCTGTGTCAACCAAACCCAGGAGTCCAGGTGAACTGGCTATGCTGGCCCTGGAGAGGAAGTGCTCCCCGCTGCCGCCACCCCGCTCTCCCTCTGCTCTAGCCTGCCTGCTTCAGCTGCTCAGACCTCCCAGGTCACCCCAAAGGATCCCCAAGTCCCGAGTGCTCGGGCAATGCAGCCACCTCTGAGGGGAGGCCTGGCAGCTGAGGAACAGCCACAGAGCAACACAGCTCACAGCTGAGCCCTGCTGGGATGAGGCCAAGGCCCTGGGCTAGCCGCACACACACTACCCGCAGGGCACGACTCAGTTCCACTGGGCTCGGATCTGGGTTCCCGAGGGCTCCGCACCAACGTGGCTGCCTGCAGGCAGCCCTCCAGCAGCACCAGGGCCCCCCGAGGCCGTGTCAGGCGCTGACCGAGGGGGCAAGTGCCACAGGCTTCCCTGCACTGCCCAGCCTGCATCAGGGCCGAGGGGATCAGTCTCTACAAACAGCCCCGGGCAGCCCCCTGGCAAACCCAGCATGTGGGGGGCAGAGCACAAGGGACTGTGGGGCACTGGCCTAGAGCAGCGGGACACGCGCCTTTGCCCTGCCCTAGTCTAGGCCTGTCGGAGCCTAGGGATGGGCCCCTGGTCTGTGAGGGAGGCCAAAGCTGGCCGCAGCGTTCGCAGAGCTCTGAGACGGTTTGCTTATCCCTGGGGAGCCAGTCCAGACTCCCCGTCTCAGCCCTCAGCTCTGGGCCCCGTCCCGCTCTCTGCCCTCAGCTCTGGGCCCCGTCCCGCTCTCTGCCCTCAGCTCTGGGCCCCGTCCCGC
>ML677408.1:1201420-1212677 GCA_007922305.1 Dermatemys mawii
CCTCAGCTCTGGGCCCCGTCCCGCACTCTGCCCTCAGCTCTGGGCCCTGTCCCTCCCCCTGCCCCACAGCTCTGGGTCCCGGATGAGCTGTGGGTCAGGGGGAGCCCAGGGCTGGGACAGCAGGCGGCTGTGGGTCAGAAGTGAGGGGCACCAGCAGAGCTATGGAGAAAGGGGAAGCCCAGGGCTGGGCTGGCAGGGGGCTGCGGGTCGGGAGTGAGGGGCACCGGCAGAGCTGGGGGACAGGGGGAGCCCGGGCTGATCTGGTAGGGGGCTGTGGGTCGTGCGTGAGGGGCCCTGGCAGAGCTGTGGGAGCAGGGGACTGTGGGTCGGGAGTTAGGGGCACTGGCAGAGCTGTGGGGCAGGGGAGCCCATGGTTGGGCTGGCAGGGGGGCTGCGGGTCAGGAGTGAGGGGCACCAGCAGAGCTGTGGGGCAGGGGGAGCCCAGGGCTGGGCTGGGGCTGCGGGTCAGGGTTGAGGGGCCCCAGCACATCCTAGCGCAGTGTCTGCTTGGGCCTGTTCTGGTTTCCCAGCGCTTGCTCCGTGGCAGAGCTCTCGCCCCGTCCGCCCGCCCTGGGCTGTGGGGGCTGTTTCCTGTTCTCAGCCCAGAGCTCAGCAGAGAACAAGTGGGGCAGCGAGAGGGGTGGGGGGGGGGCTCATTACTGGAGGCTGCGTCACCCTAGCCAGGCCAAAGGCCACGCCTGTGCTGGGGTCACTGCCCCATCCCCCACCTGCTCCCGAACTCTGGCTGGGATCCTAGTTCTGAACAACCCTTCCCTGTCCCTCCCCCTGCAGAGCCCCCTCCTGGGGACTTGCACCTGGCCCCCCCTTCAGGCAGGAGACTCCCCACCACCAGCCCCCAGACACCGTCCCCGTTTACCTCCCACCAGCTAGGCAGGATGAGCTGGGCCAGGCCTGGGATGGGCCTCAGAGGAGCTGCCTCTGGAGCCGTGTAGACGCGGACACCCCCCCTCCCCCCACAGCCTGAGTGGGGACCTCTCCACGGCTAGTTCTAGCCCTGCCGAGGAGCCCCCCTAGCCAAGGCCTGATGGGTGGGAACCCCAAGTAATGCCCCCAAGCAGTGCAGCAGGAGAGGCCTAGGGGGCGCTGCAGGAGAGGGGTAAAAACGAGGTCGTCGGGGCTTTTGGGCCTGACAAGCTCTGGGGGCCGTTAGCAGGGGCCGGGGCGTTTGCTCAGTGTCCTGGTGACAGCCCTGCCCGGGCAATCGCTGCGTGTGCAGCACTGATCTGTGCACGAGGCACCAGCTCCTTTTCTGGTCCTTCCCCAAACTGTTCTACATGTCGTGTTCCAAAGCCGCTGGGTTTCAGCCCAGAGGTAGCTGCATTTCTGTGACAGGGAAATGATTCTTTTTATTTATTTGTATTGACGTTGGGAGCCTTAGTCACGGGCCAGGGCCCCTAGTGCCAGGAGCTGCACAAACACAGAACAAAACCACAGCGCCTGGGAGCCTGGCCGGAGCATGGCCCGTGGAGCTGTGCGCTCATCCCAGCCAGGCTCCCTACGGCCCCAGGGAAATGCAGCTCTCTCGCCGCAGCCCGAGAACTGGACACCCAGCGACTCGGTTAAAGTGTCCGGCACATGCTGGGACTTATCCTGCCTTAGCAATAGGGGTGGAACTGGCAGGACTGATCCCGAGAACAGAAACTCTCCCCTCCCCCAGCGAACCAGACACGGCTGCACCAGTTCTAGAGCCAGGCGCTCCCTGGGGCAGACTCCCACCACATCCGTGAAGCTGCTCAGTTTACACCAGTGGAGGATCTGCCCGAGCACTCGGTTCTCAGCTTCTGCTGGTCTGTTTCCCAGCTCCCCGAATGCCTTACAGCCCCCAGTTCCCGGGTTCCTGCATCTGGCCACCTCGGCACCTTCCACAGCTTGAACTCTGGGGTTCTTGCCAGCCCTGCGCCCTCGGGTCCTGGCGATTGACAGTGACCCCGCTCCCCTGCTCTCATCTCAGTCCCGCTGGGTCTCTCCAGTTGCCTAGAAAACGCTCTCAGCTTCATCCAGCCAAACTCCAAATGGGCAGCGCGACCCAGAACTCGCCCCCGGCTCAGTCAGCGGCTCAGGCCAAGTCCAATCGCCAGCAGCTGCCACAGGCCGAAGGCGCCTTTGTGTGGCAGGCAGCGCGCCTGCCCAGCGGCACTTTCCCCCGCCACACCAAGGCGTGTACGAGACGCAGCCTTACAAGGAACCTGAGCCCCTGGCGCTGCCGCCGGCTTCGCCCCGACCGCAGCAGCATCCTGAGGACTTGGAAGGGGCTTTCAGCGGCCAGGAGAGCAGAGGGCTGATTCTAAGGGGGTGCTTTTAACCCTGGTGGCTCAGCAGGGAGCCCCCCGGCCTGCCCCACGGGAGCCCAGAGGGCTACGACCTGCTGCGTGGCCTTGGGAGAGTCAGTGCCTCCCCCCACCCCCGTGTAGGCTCCGTGGGGCAAGTCCCATCCCTCTCTGTGCCCGCTGTCACGGCCATGCGGGGCCAGGGTACCAGGCGGAGCTGCTGTCTGGCCCGTGTGCTCTAGGAGAGCTGAATCCATCCCGCCCTCCTGGCCTGGGGCCCGCACGGACACGGGGCTGCCCAGGAATGTTCCAGAACAAACAACTTGGAAGCGGGCTGCGTTCTTCCCGTCTCCAGGGAGCTGCTCCGCACCCCCAGGAGTCCTGATTGGGAGACAAGGCGAAACTCCCCTCACTCCCCGGCAAGGGGGGAACAAAAGTTCAGGGGCAAGTTCATGCAGCCCCCAGCTGGCTGACCCCACAAGGCCCCGGGCCTCTGGCTGCATCCGGCCAGCTGCCTGGCCGGACTGGGCTAGAGCACAGACCGTTCCCCTCGGCGCAGGGGCTGGAAGGTCCTGGCTGCAGGGAGTAATGGGGCCGGGGGTGGGGCTTGGCCATTCAGACCCACCACAGAGCCAAGGCTTCTAGCTTCCTCCCCCAGCCTGGCCAGAGATGCTGCACAGTCAGTGACGGGATTTTCCCCCATTTGGCCACTCCTCTCCACCCCCCTGCAGCATTCATCTGGCATCACAGACTCTCCCCCCTGCCCTTAGGAGCACTCTCCCTCTTTTACAGATGGGGAAACTGAGGCTCAGAGAGGGTGAGGCCCCTCCCTCCCAATACCAACAGCCCAGGCTTCTATAGCATCTGTGAACCCATGGCTTCCTGAAGACACAAAACCGCTGACATGCAGCCACTTCTGGGCTAGCACGGAAGGTGTTTAGTGGCCCACAGCAACACCACAGACACAGCAGTGCACGCGGCTGCAGCTGGGACGGCAGGGAGATTTGGCTTTGCAGTGTGCGCAGGATGCTGGGTGAACACACAGACACAGCCAACAAGCCACTGCCCAGGAATGGCCAGTAGCGTGGATGGTGGCACAGCGCCCTCCAGAGCCATGCTGTGGCATCGCGCCCCCATATGCCCCATTCACACATAATGATGCAGACACCAGTGGCCCGCAGGCTCCTGCCCACACTGTTCCTGCCCAAGGCCCAAAATCTCCGGCCGGCGGCGGTGCAGGGCGGGGCTCCACTCCTGAGCAGAGCTAGCACCTGTACCCCCGCCACAGCTCCAACGCCCAGCTCAGCCTACTGCTCTGCAGGAAGCAGGGGCCCTTGAGACGGACACTGGCCATTGGTCCAAGGCAGGTGGTAACAGGCGGCCTGTGGAGACAGATTGACCCTCGGTGACTCGGATTCTGGTTGCCTAATGCACACTGTGTGAGCTCCCGCTGCTGACTGTGCTAGGCAGAGACACCGACACGCACTGTGTGGGCCCCCTTCCCTCCCTCGCTGGCTGTGCAGACACTGTTGCATACTGGCAATGCTGAGCTGTTGTGGCTTATCCAGTTTTGCATTCTTGGTTTTCAAGGAGGAAGTAACCCACAAAAAGTGTGTTGAGTTGTGAGGCCTGCTCTGCGCTTACTGGTAGATCCCTGTCTGTTAGGACAGCAACTTTGTGCTGACAGACTTATGCTGAGAAAAGCCCCAATTTAGAGAGAAATAGACCAGTTTAAGGGGGCTTTACTAGGGTCTATTTCTTATGTCACTTTCTGAATCAGAATAAGCTGCAGCAGTACCAGCGCTGATATCCCAGGCAGACTGCGTCCTCACCCGAGAGGCTTTGCAGAGTTAAAGCTTTTAAGCAGGAGTTTAGGAAGCTCGAGGGCCAGAAGGACTACCCGATTGCCAGCTGGACAAGGAGACACCTGCTAAGGGAGGAAACGTTACTTCTGCAGCCAAGAAATCTGCCAGAAACAATGGAAGAGTAAATACCCAAACAGAGAAATAAAATGAATGAACACAGCGGTGTCTATAATTTACATGTAATGAATATCGACAATAAGTAGTACTCCCCCATGTACGCCGGGGCATTTCTTGCTGCCTTTTGCAGCATGCAGCAGTTCCTGCTCCGGTTGTACAGAGATGAAGAACTCTTTGCAGGGTAGCTGGAAGTTGATGCAAACCTGAAGTTCATTGCATCTGGTTCTGTTCATCAGACCATTTGTTCCCCACTAAGGAAAAGATGCTCCCTACAAACCCATTTGATCCTGGTGCACCACAAGAAACAAACAAGAAAGTTTGGAACAAGTTTTTCAGATTTTCTTTTCCATGCTTCCAAAACACTCCAGCCCCTTTTCACTGAGGCTTGGAAACATCCGTTCTTGTAGTTCCCATCACATCTCTACTGTCAGTGTTCCTCACGGAGCTGATCCATGGTGATGATTTGCTTCATTTTGAGTGCTTCCATTTCCTCCTCAAGGTCTCAGATAGACTCTGTGCATTGAGGCCTATGGATCGCAGCTTCATCATTACGTTGTCAGAAGAGACACTGAACCAACTGACAATGTACAAAAACCCAGAGCCATAACACTTAATGAAGTCTTGCTTTCCCTTCACCTTTCACCGTGTCCAGGAGTTTCTCCTCAGTTGTTTGGCTTGGAATCTAAACCAAATACCCTCTTTCTGGTGTAGCATCCATGGGTATGTCTACACTGGCAGAGTTACAGCACCGGCAGCTACAGCGCTGCTCAGAGAGCGCTGAGGGGAAACCACTGTTGTGTGTTCACACTGTCAGCTGCCTGCGCAATAGCGTGTTCACACTTGCAGTACTTGCAGCGGTATTCAGAGCGGTGCACTCTGGGCAACTATCCCACAGAGCACCTCTTCCTCTTCTGCTGCTAAGAGCTGTGGGAAGGCAGAGGGGGTTGCAGGGCATCCTGGGTCCTGTCCCAATGCCCCATGATGCATTGCTTCCCATCCCAGCAATCCCTGTGCTTCCGTCCGCATTTGACACCATCTTTCAACGGTTTGTGCCCTGCATGCTCTGCCTCATTGGGCTGCAGGAATGGATCCTGAACTGCTGGCCAGTGTGCTGTTAGATCTCACTAACATGTCACGAGTGGCAGTGGAGTTATTCCTTAAACTACAAAGGCAAGAAAAGTGCAACATTGATCTCACCACACGTACTACCTACGACACGAGATTGCCTGTGGCCTTCACGGAGGTGCTGACCACAGTGGAACGCCGCTTTGGGCTCGGGAAACAAGCACTGAGTGGTGGAATCACATTGTCCTGCACATCTCGGATGATGAGCAGTGGCTGCTAAACTTTAAGATGAGGAAAGTCACATTCATGGGATTGTGTGATGAGCTCACCCCAGCCCTGCGGCACAAGGACAGGAGAATGAGAGCTGCCCTGTCATTGGACTCCTGTTGACCAAAGTGAGCAAGGCCATTAATCGCATCCCGCTCCGAAAGACCATGACTCTGGGCAACATCTGTGACATTGTGACTGGCTTTGCACAACTGGGCTTCCCTAACTGCAGAGCGGTGATAGATGGCATGTATATTCCATTTCTGACACCAGACCACCTAGCCACCGAGTACATTAATCAGAAGGGGTATTTCTCAATGGTTCTGTAGGCAGTTGTGGATCACCGTGGGCGTTTCACAGACATTAACACAGGCTGGTCCGGAAAGGTTCATGATGCATGCATCTTTTGGAACACTGACCTGTTCAGGAAGCTTCAAGCAGGGACTTTCTTCCTAGACCATAAGATCACTGTAGGGGAAGTCGAAATGCCCGTTTTAATCCTGGGAGACCCTGCCTACCCCTTAATGCCTTTGCTTATGAAGCCATACATGGGGAACCTTGACAGCAGCAAGGAGTGGTTCAACAACAAGCTGAGCAAGTGCAGAATGACTACTGAGCATGCTTTTGGTCATTTAAAGGCCCGCTGGCGCTGCCTATATGATAGATGAACCTGGCTGATGACAATAGTCTTATGCTTATAGCCGCATGCTGTACGCTCCATAATATTTGTGAAGGGAAGGGTGAAAGCTTCACTCAGGGATGGTGTCCTGTGGGCTACATGAAAAGTTTTGTGACAGCGGTTGCAGGCGAGGGCAGGCACAGAGCTGCTTGGTTTGCAGTGCTAATAGTGCCTGGAGTGTGTTCGCTTGGCACTCCCTAACTTTTAAGAGCTGCTCCGTGTCTTCATTCTGGCGTGCTGCCTTCTCCTTTAGGTCCCTCTTCTCACTGTCCTGCCACTCCTTCAGTTCTTGTTTTTTGGCTGTGGAGCGCATCATGACGTCACACAGAAATTCCTCCTTAGTTCTTCGTGGCCACTTTCTAATTCCATGCAGCCGTTCAACCATCGATAACAAAGAGGGAGGCGGGGCTCTCGAGGTCATATCTGTGACGCCAAAATGCAACATTTTACAGAATCAGTATTGTTTGCAACACACAGATCATTGATTTAAAACACAGCTGGTAGTCACACACCTGTCACTAACTGGCTGACCCCAGGCAAGGGGAAATCAGTGTTCCAGGACTTTACTGGGCACGTACCTCTTGGGGAGTGGGGGCCTTATAATCATTCCTGTCCCCACATTTTCCACAGGCTGTGTTCTCTATGGAAGATCTCTTGCTGCTGATGGTAAGCAGGGACTCAAGGGAGGGTCTTCTCCAAGACTGCGGCTTCTGCCCTGGCCCTTATGCAGCTCGTCTGTGTGCAGCAAGGCCTCCCCACACCCAAGTGATGGCAGAGTGGCATGGGAAAGTTACCCTTAATGGGGCAAGAAACAAAGCAGCTCTGCCAAAGAGCCTGCGGCAGCGAATTGCCCAGTATCTCCATGAGAGTTTCCTGGTGATCTCTGAGGCAGATTCCTGTGAAGTGGGGGAGTCAGTCAACACCCTGTTCCTCTGCTCAGACTAGGCACGTGGTGGTACGTGCATCGTACAGACACACGCCTGCTCTCTGCAACCCACCTGCCCCCAGCAACTCGCTTCAGTGCTTCCCAAAGTCAAAGCCACTTACCAGGGGCCTCCTCTCTTGTTTGTGCTTCTACAAGCTCTGACAGCTGCGACTGGCCAACCTCCTCTGGGGTAGAGAGCTCCTGGCTGCCTGCACCTCTGATGTCCGAGTCGTGCTCTGCATCTGGGTCACCCACCCACTCCACACCCTTGTCCAAGATTTCCACCTCCTGGCTCGGTCCTAGGGTGACCAGATGTCTCAATTTTATTGGGAAAGTCCCAATTTTTGGGGTCTTTTTCTTATATAGGGTCCTATTAACCCCCCAACCCCTGTCCCGACTTTTCACACTTGATGTCTGGTCACCCTACTTGGTCCACTCTCAACTGGCACACAAGCCATCAAAGTATCCACAGAGGCCTTCGCGGTGGAGGTGGGGTCGTCACCAAGTATCGTGTCCAGATCTTGTAGAACTGCCAGCGCGTGGGCACAGCATCTGTGGTAGGCATTTTGCAGCTCCTTCATTTTGACCCTGCTCTGCCGTGTGTCCCGGTCATGGCCCCTTTCTGTCATGCATCATGAAATCTGTCCGATTATGATCTGTAGGGATCATAATTCCTACAGCTGAGACTGGGCAGCCTCCTTTCCGCAAACACTGATGAGGTCCAACAGCTCGGCATTGCTCCAAGCGGGGGATCGCCTGGTGCATGGAGCAGGCATGGCCACCTGGAAAGATGCGCTGAGACCACTGCACGCACCACTGAGCGAACAGGAAGGGGACTTTCAAACTTCCCAAGGAATTTAAGGGATGGGGCTGACAGTTGGTCACCTGAGGGCAGGGCAGTAGAGTTCAAACTGATGACTGGAGAGGTGAGAACAGGCATTGTGGGACAGCTCCCAGAGGCCAATCGCAGCACTGTAATCACCACTGTGTCTACACTGGCACTGCGGCGCTGTAGCCCTGATGCAGACAGCTCTACGCTGCTCGTCGGGGTGGGTTTTTTACAGCGCTGCAGGCAGCACAGTTTCTGTGCACTAAGTATCAGATAGGAAGTCGTGTTAGTCTATATCCACAAAAATACCAAGAAGTCTGGTGGTACCTTAAAGACTAACAGATTTATTTGGACATAAGCTTTCATCTCTCTCCTCCTCCTCCCAGTTCCCAGGGAAATGCATCTCACCGTCACCCCTCACTACAGCTAAACACAGGAGCTGGGCGGGTCACCAGGCATCCCCTGGCTCTCAGACATGCCCACTGCACCCGGCCAGGCCAGAACCCGGGGAGTCCCCGTGTGGTGACACTGGGCAGAACAGCCTGGGAGGTCGGGAGCCAGAGAGAACCACAGGGTCTGTCTTTGTCCAGCAGCCCCAATACCGAATCCCCGTTATACTCACTACAGCCGAGCCCTATCTCCTCCCCTCACATCTCAGCGTCTTGGCCCGTCCTTTCTCTTTCCTACGCCCATGAATGCCCAGTGCCTGCCAGTCCAGAGCATCCCAAGGTTACTCCCAACTCCGGCCCCATTTCGGCATCCCCCACTCTCTCAAAATCCTCACGGGCTTCAATGAATGTTTCTCCTGGACATGGGGAAGTGGGGTTTCCCAGGAAGCCCTTTGCAGTCAGCTCTGAGGTGGGACGAGGTAGCTATTCAGCAGTAATGGCGCACTTCACTTGAGGACAGGATGGGAACAGGAATCTTGCTGTTCAACAGGAACTGGGGCGGGAGGTGGGTGTGGAGTTAGGATAGCTGAATGTAATTCTCCACATTGAAATTGAACCAGGATTGCACAGGAACACCCCAACTTGTCACCTGTAGACTCAGGTCCTGCAACTCTGTATCTAGGGATGGAGCCACCTGCCCAGAAACACGGGAAGGGTGACATACAAACTAAAGAAGAATGCACGTGCTAAGAGCTAACAGACCCGCCTTTGTTCAGGGCAGTTTCCTCACCACGCTCCCTTTTCCACCAGTGGCTGACTAGCTTTTAGTCCAGATCTCCCCAGAGTCCAAATGGCTGGTTCTGCTTGTCTCTTCCAGGGAAGGAGAGCTGAGAGTTCGCTCCCCATCTCTAGGTAGGATCTTGACACCTTTGAAACATATCTCCAGATAACTGTTCCTTTCCCCTGCTGGGTGTGGAGACCAGGCAGTCTTCTCCCCACTGGTGGTTTTTACAATACAAATGTAACCCATTGAATCTGGCCACACCTGGTTTGAGGTATTGGCCTCTTTCCTTTGTCTGGAACAAACCTGTTTATCAGCTCCCCTAGACATGAAGGCTCTCGAGTCCTCATCTCTGCTGACAACGACGCTGTCATTGGGGATCTTGTTCTTGGTCTCCAGGCCGGAGCAGTTCTGGTGCCGGTACCAGCGCTCACGGGTGGCAGAGGCTGTCATGTCGGGGCTGCCCGTGCGCACTCCCAGCCGCCCAGAAGCCCTGGTGCCTGGCAGAGCGGAGGGGTGGCCGGGTCAAACCGGAGTGGCATTGGGACCCACGGCTCCAGGCAGCACTGGGGTGCTGCAGAGGGACGCGCTGGAGCCGGGTGCTCTCTCCCAGCTGACACACGGTCCGTTAGCCGAGTTAGCACGGGACAGGCTACAGAAGGGACGTCCCTCGTAATACGGGACTGTTGGCAGCCCTCCAGCAGCAACCCCACACTGAGCTGCCCAGGCCAGGACCCCACCCCACAGCGGGCAAGCATGACTCTTGTCCCTGAACATCTCCAGCGCCCCATGCCAACTCCCTTACTGCCTGGAATGTGCCCTGCGCACAGAGCAGTGCTGGGCAGCTGGGCCATGCAGGGGTGTTTCCTCTGGGGCGGGATGGAAAGCCCTTCACCCTACACCCTGCCATGGCCCTTCCCCGTCATAGGGCCAGGGTCCCTCCTGCCTGGCCTGCCCTCTGCTCCGCCCTTTGAAGCGGGGTGAGGGGAGACCCAAGCCTGGGCAGGGGGAGGGCAGCCTCACACCTGCCTGGCCAGGAGCAGCAGTGTTGCCGGCAGGGGGCTCTGTTCTGGGAGGCGGGTGGCTGGGGCCCCCCCGTCTCCTGCAGGATGCTGGGCTGTGGAGTTCTGGACGGGGGCGGCTGGCTCAGAGCAGGTGGCGCATTTCGAGCCTTGTCGGGGCCGTAGCACCAGCCAGGCACCAGCGCTTGGCACAGCAGGAGTCTCGCACCCTTGAGTCTTCCACAGGGCTGGCCGGCTGGCGTGCCTGGGGTCCTTCCCCGGCAGCGCGTCTGGGAAGTGTCCGCGGGGACGTTGCCTTGGGAAGCCCCTCGCTTCCCCTTTTCTCATGAGAATGTTTATTCCCGCGTCAGCGCAGGGATGATTTATGCCCAGATCAGTGAGTCAATGCAGCAGGAGGGACATAAAAGCCTGCCAGGGCCGTGCGGGGAGCCGGCAGCACAGCAAGGGACCAGCACAGAGTACAGGGCAGGCAGGGCACCAGGCACAACCTCAGCTCACGGTCAGGGGAAAGACCTGGGCACTGGAAAAACTCCACCCGGCTTAATCAGTGGTTCCTAAAGCAGCGTCTTGCCCCAGGCTTCCGAGCCAGCCGAATCCAACCTGCTGGAGATCCAGGGCTCTCTCCTCTCCATAGCTGCCTTCCTGGCCCTCTGCTGCACAGACACGTCTCCGGCCTCCTGCCACTGCTCCCCCTCAACTCTAGGGAGGTGTGGTCGGTGGTTTTGGAGCCTCAGGTCTCGCCATGGCACTGGCTGGGTGGGCTGTAGCTGGTGCACGGAGTGGCTGGCGCGGCCCTGGCGCTCCCTGGGGCACTGAGGGGGTTGTGAATGGTTCAGGCTCAGTGGGGTATTAGGTCTGTATCGCCTGCCTGGACAACAGACACATTTCCGCTGCCTGTGGGCCCTGGGAAGCCAGGCTGCAGCAACTGTCCCAGGCAGAACCGGGCGCTGCACAAAGGCTCTGGGCTGGCTGGGGTCCAATCAGTCCTCCGGGCTGGGGTCCTGGCTGGGGTCCGATCGGTCCTCCGGGC
>ML677408.1:1212687-1276879 GCA_007922305.1 Dermatemys mawii
GGCTGGGGTCCGATCAGTCCTCCGGGCTGGGGTCCCGGCTGGGGTCTCATCAGGCTGTGGATGTGCTGAACCCTTTGGCTCTGCAAACAGCTCCGAGGAACTCGGCAATGAGGCTCACAGGACCCAGCTGGCCCCAGCACCAGGCCAGCCTCTCGCCACCCATTTCTTCCCTTCCCTTCCCAGCCGCAGGAACCACCCACGTCTCCAAGACCCAGGTCCAGCTGTGTGCTGGGGAGAAAGCTGGGCTGGTTCAGCCTGTGCCTTGGGCTTCTGGGGTGCAGCTGGGCACTCCCAAACCACGAACCCTGCCAGCAGACCAGCCTTAGCAGGCAGCAGCTGAGAGCTGCAAGGGACACAGCCACACCCCAGCCTCTCACAGCTGCCCACGGAGCTGTCCCAGCAGAGCACGAGCAGGGAGACGGGCCCCAAGCAGGGGCTTTATCTGCCCAGTTGCCCCTGGCGCTAGGGCTGTTCCCCCCGCAAAAAAAATAACCCAGCGACAAAAAACTCCCTCTCCTCGGAGCATCAGGGATCCAGACCAAAGCACAGCTGGCCAATGAAAGAGCTGCTCAGCAAGAACCCTACCGGGGTGAGAGCCCTTTCAGGGCGTGATGGCTGCAAAGCGGGGGGCTGCCCTCCGCCTTGGCTCACCTCCTGGGAGAAAGGCCAGGGCTACGGCATGGAAAAGCCAGACTGTGCTGAGGGAGACGTCACTGCCACAAGGACCCAGCCCCTGCCCCTCGCTAACGGCAGCCCCCATGGTCAGCACCACTGCAGCTAAAACCCCCGCTCCAGACCCATGGTCATGGCTCCTGCCGCTCCCACTCCAGCTCCCACGGCCCCAACAGCAATTCGAGCTCCCACCACTGGAGCCCGCACAGGCCTCTCAGCTATTGCCTGAAGTCCTGTAAGGATCCGCTGCCAACACCCCTTGAGTACCCACGAGCACCAGGCCCTACCAGCGCTGACTCCGTGCCCCGGCTTCCAGCTGCCCCTGCGTGTTCCTTGTGGGTCTCCCATTCCGGCACACTGGCCCGGCCCAGCCCTGCTTAGCAGGCAGGAGCTGAGATGAGCAGGACCCACCAGCTTCTTGTCAGCAATTAGGAAATTACCAGTGATCATCATCCCAGCTGCTCTAGCTGCAGGCTGCGCCGCTCCCCGCACCCACTGGGTCAGGCCAGCTCTTCCCCAGAGCGACAGAGCAGGACTGGGCCCACATCGGGACTGTCCTGACCGGGGAGTCAGCCAGAGAGCAAGGGAGGGGGAGCCCCAGGCCGTCCAGGACTGGGGACAGTCGAAGGGAGCCAGGCGGGCCTGGGAGTAAACACTGGAACACATTCCAAAACACAAACTGCTTCCTCCTTAACCACAAGAAACAAACTGCAGCTCCGCCCGTCTGGGGCTCCAGGCCGACATGACACAGCTGGAGTCTCTCGCTCAAGATCCAACAGCTGGCAGTGCCGGCTGCCCGCCCTGGGCCCACGCTCCACGCCCCTGCCTGGAGACCCTGCCAAGCAGCCCCACAGCAGGAGGACTCTCCCCATGGCACTAGGCCACAATCCTCCTCTGCTTCTCGCCCCGCTCCCTCCTGCCGAGGTGGGGCCCGAGGTCCTGTCTGGGGCTGAGCTCAGCTGCTGGCTGCACCCAGGGCAAAGGGAGACCCACTGAAGGGTAATTATGTTCTGACTGGCCATCTAGACCAAGGTCCAAACTTCCTCGCCCAGGCTGGGGGCTGGGGACGACGTTCTGGCTCCAGCTCCAAAAGCCTTTTGCTTCATGGACCAGGAGCTGGGAACGGAACTGTCAGCAGCATCCGCACGGTCGCTTCGGTTCTTCCCAGGCCAGGCTGGGATGTTCCAAGCAGCTTCTCCAGATCTCTGCCCTAGGGCTCCAAACAGGCCCCAGGAACCTGAGCGCAAAGGGATGCTTTGCAGGGGCAGCACTGGAAGGATGGTGCAGTGCATGAAGGAGGAGGCAGGATGCCTGGCTGCTGGTCCCAGTTCTAACTCACAGTGGGGCTTTGGGCAAGTCCCTTCCGCTCTCCGTGCCTCAGTTTCCCCATCTGTACAATGAGAATACTGAGACTATCCCACTTTGTAAGGTACTTTGAGATCCTCAGAGGGGAAGACTCTGTAGTTACGGAGGAGTATCAGTAGAAACAGACTCTAGCTCAGTAGCCCTGGGAATGCCCAGCTGGGCCAGGCCCCACCGTCCTTTAACTCTGGGGGAGTTGTAGGGGCCCAAGGACCATGGCGTCGGGAATGGAGACTCTGGAGCTGCTGTCGTGTTTCTGATGCTGTGGAATATTTTCCATTCGCTTTGCAGCAGCAGCTCTGACAATGATCCCGTCGGACAGACTCAGCACTGAGAACACACTTTACAGGTAATACACTCGCTTTCAAAAAAGAACGGCACCGCTCTTCTCCACCAGCTCACTGCCTATACCAGGGTGGGCAAACTACGGCCCGCAGCCACGTCCAGCCCATCAGAGCTTTTAGTCTGGCCCTCAAGCTCCTGTCGGGGAGTAGGCTTGGGGGCTCCAGCCACTGGCGCTCGCCAGCCCCCGACTCACAACTCCTTGATGAGCACCATCTACCCAACCGCAGAGCCACTGCGCCCCCAGGTGTCCTCCCGCCCCACCACAGTAACATCTCTTTCAATAAACATGGATTTCCACAGCGAGAATGACACCAGGCTTTGATCCCGTTGTAAAGAGGGGTGACCAGCTGCACTATTTACATTAATCAGAGGGGGTGGAAAGGGAGTAAGCGTGCTTCAATTATTGGGATACGTTGTATATTTCCACTAAAATACATCTTTATTAAATAGGCTGTTACTCAATTTGCCCGTTACTTTGGGGTATGCTCATTTATTAGGGTTACTCTTCCGGGGGGTGGTGTTCTGTAATTCTATCCATGTACTGCTTGGGTCACGTGTGTGCTCATAGGGACTCTTACTTCTCCTTCGTGCAAGTCCCCTCCCAGTGGAGCTATCCTGCTGGACTGAGGTTCCCCAGGGCTGGGCTCCTCCAGCCCCAGAATTAGATGAACACACACACGCGCACACACATATATTAACAGAGCGTGTCTGAGAGTACCGGGTTCATCAGCGCTCCCAAGCGGACCCCTCAGATGTCTCTGGACCCATTCAGCTGGGTCGAGCAGCACCTCCAAGGTGCCACCCTGGGAACTGAGGACATCTGAGCAGACTGGGTCAAGCAGAACTTTCAATCTGACCCTTCCCCCCATGTCCCAGGTTCAGCACGTCCCTCTCCCCACTTTCACATCATAGTTGTTCTAGTCGTAACCCATGTGAGGAGCAAACCCCACTGGATTTTTGGGTGCTGCAGGGGAGTGTTGCTGCAGAGCAAATGGGGAAGCTAAAAACCACCTATCGGGGTGGGGGGGAGAGAAGCAGCCAGCTTAACTAGGGTTACCATATTTTGCCAATCAAAAAAAGAGGACGGGGGGGTGACCTAGCCCCACCCACTCCCTCCCACTTCCCGCCCCCCTCAGAACCTCCAACTCCCCCGCCCTTGTCCCCTGACTGCCCCCTCCTGAGACTCCCCATCCTAACCTAAGCCTCCCTACTCCTTGCCCCTGACTGCCCCCCCAGAACCCCTGATCCATTTAACCCCCCCCGTCCCTTGACTGCCCCCTCCAGAAATTCCCTGCCCCTTCACTAACCCCTGCCCCGCCCCCTTACCGTACAGCTCAGAACAGCGTGTGGGGCTACGCACTCAGCCCAGCACGCTGCCACGCTCCCCAGCTCAAGGCACAGCCTGGTCCCACCTGCTGGGAAGCAGGGCAGCGAGCGGCAGAGCCTGGCCCTGAGAATGCAGCGGCGAGGAGGGCGGGGCGGACGTGCTGCTACAGCTGCTGGAAGCTGCGGGAGAGAGGGAGAGTCCAGAGGCTCTGACTGCAGAGCCCAGCGCCACACTCTGAGCTGGGGGAAATCCCGGACACTTTGAGACTTTTACAAATCCCCCCGGATGCTATTTTTATCCAAAAAAACCGGACATGTCCGGGAGAATCCGGACAAATGGTAACCCTAGCTTCACCATGAAAGTTATTTATTGCCAGGTAATAACCAGACAAGGGGAGTCAAATAAACCAAACAGTGATAATATTAAATCTAACTTAAATTTGATTACAAAAATCAGGTTTAGAAAACTAGAACTGATCCCACAAGTCAGGGTTAGAGCAGAGAGAGAGAGAGAGAGAGCGTGTTAGGGTCTCTCCACTCTGGGGTAGGGGGGTAGCTAAGGGTCCCGAGTGCTAGAGACAGGCCGAGCCCCCACCCCGGCACAGTCAGTCAGGAGAAGATGAAATCCCAATGAGACTGATGTGAATTTTGGATGGAGGCATCAGAGCACTTACTTGAGCGTGGTTAGGGGTTTTTTGCAGGGAAACAACAGTGGTTGAAGGGAGACACTAGATTTGTTTATGGGTAAACTGATGGCTCAAGGGAGGATCCCAAAGTTGTTTTGTTCAGGTTAGATAATAGGAACTGCTCATTCCTGGCTATGGGTGGTGTTCGTTCCACTTAGTCAGCTGGATCCCAATCCAGGATTTATTACTAGAATTGGTCTGATAACTGCTGAGCTGGGGGCGTGCAGGTATAAGTTCATTTTCCCTGCTTTTCTGGTCCCAGAGTTCAGTGCGATTCTTGCCTTGGATTTCTGTTCTCCATCCTGTATGCTAATGGAGATGCCTCCTTGTCCCATCGCCATACAGATGAGGCCAGAGGAGTTTCCTTAATCCTGTCACCCTTGTCTGGAGGGGTTTATGTGTATCTCCCATGGCCATTTCATTGCTTTTTGTAAGTCTGTCTTCTGATCTGTTTTGGTACAAGCAGAGGCTTGGGAGGGGTGTGGGGGGATCTTTTGTGAGTCCATGCAATTTCCATACCCAGACGTGGCCCTCGGGCCAAAATGTTTGCCCACCCCTGCTCTAGCCCATGGATCACTGGCTAGCCTTATAAGTCTTATCAGCTCCAGTCTGTGATGTATTATTTTAATAAAATCTATGGACCCGACACAAACACAGGGGCTTGTACCTGTGTTTCAGCACACGGGTTGCAAACATTTAAAAACAAAGCCATTCCGATAATGCAACAGAAAAATTCATACTTAAATATAAAAGTCCTAAGGAAATGAAAGTTTACTATAACGTTCGCATGGATTTGTTAAAAAATGGGGAGGAAAATAAACTTCTCTCTGATCCAGTGGATTACAGAATAAGGGGAATATAAACTACTGTTACTAAGGCCTGGTCTACACTGGGGGCGGTCAATTTAAGATACGCAGCTTCAGCTACGCGAATAGCGAATAGCGTAGCTGAAGTTGGAGTATCTTCGGTCGACTTACCCATCCGTCCACACGGCGGCAAGTCGACTCCCCATTGACTCCGCTTCCGCCTCTCGCCGTGGTGGAGTACAGGAGTTGACGGGGAGTGCGCTCGGGGAGCGTCTACACTAGATGCGATAAATCGATCCCCAATAAATCGATCACTGCCCGCCGATCCTGGGTCCCATAGCGCCACGGGGCTGCCAATTCCACGGGCCGGATCCAAAGTCCTTAGGGGCCGGATCTGGCCCATGGGCCATAGTTTGGATATAGGGTTGGTTCAGGGAAATGTATTCTATGGCACTATTGTAAAACAGCATCTGATTGGTCCGATCCAAAGATGAAGATAACTAGCCTCAGGGGTTATGAACCTGAGAAGTTGCTTCTTTCCCCCGAACAGTCGGAAGAGTAAGATCTCCCTCTCGCTCTCTCCCTCTGACTCGCGGTGTCTATCTGTGTCCTTTGCAAAGCGGCTCTCTTTTCCCATTTCTTGTCCTGTTCTCTCTTTTAACCTGTCTTTGTATGGGTCTCTTTTATTTACCTCTTTTTAAATGCTCTTTTCTTAACCTATCCTTGAATTTAACCGTTTAAATGCTTTCTATTAATCTTTCTTTATACTTTTTACCATGTGCTTACTAAACAGTCTCTGCTTTAGTAAATTCCCATTTTTGGCCATGTGTGTTCTTTTTAACCTGTTTTTTAATATTATTTAATGTTTTTAAATGTTTTTTTCTTAACCTTCCCTTATATTTAACATTTTAAATGTTTCTTTCTTAACCACCCTTTATATTTTTAGCATGTGCTTACATTTCTCTCAATTTTTTTATTACTTCATAACATGCCAAACTAGGCCTTTAAAAACACCCCTCCTTACTAAACCTCACCAAAAAATCTCTCTTTTCTTTAATAACTTGCCTCTATTTCACACTAGCCCTTTAAAAACAAAAACCTCAATTTTTTAAAGTTCTGTCTATTCTTTAAGAACTTGTCAAAGTAGGTCTTCAAAATCATCTCTCTTCACTAAACCTTTTTTTAATCTTTAAGCTCTCCTCAGTCTATTCTTTCAACCTTTTCTCTGAACAAGCAATCAAATGTATCAAAGCACAAGCACGCAACCTTCCCCCATTCAAACATTAACAAATAATCAAGAATATTTTTCAAAATGGCCGACAGCGCCAAACCTGCCCACCAATGGAAATGGGCGATGGAGGGCAGGACATAAGCTCTAAATGTTCTGCCGGGGGTGGGGGGTTCTGCACTGCGGGAGCTTAGGCTGGACTGCTGCTTTTGTCACTAGTGCTACAAGTTCAGTGGCCTTAGCTGTCTCCCAGGAAGAGTGACCTACCGATGGTGGGAATGGAAAATTGTAGCAATTGGGGTCCTGCTAGCTCAGGGGATTCTGGAGCTGTGCAGTGAAATACTAAGTCGCTGTTTTAAAAAGCCACATAGCACGTGGGACACCTGTGCCCTATACCATACTGAAGCTACGCAAGCACTGCAACGCAGGTTTCCTGAGTGAATGCTGGACATCGCTAGAACACAGTCATGGAAAATAGGTCCTCTCAGACTATAATACCCTCCCTTTGCTGAAATACCCCTGAGTCCTGTGTAACTCAGAAGTTTCCTCTCTCTGGTACCCAGTTCCCCTTTTCCGGTCAGGCTCAGAAGGGCAGGGGGCTGAACCAAAGATGGGGCGGCATGGCACTGTATATCAAAAATGGCATTGCCTGTTTCTGAGTCACTGACAATTTGGAAGAATGTGATAGAATCATAGAATCACAGAATATCAGGGTAGGAAGGGACCTCAGGAGGTTCTAGTCCAACCCCCTGCTCAAAGCAGGACCAATCCCAACTAAATCATCCCAGCCAGGGCTTTGTCAAGCCTGACCTTAAAAACCTCTAAGGAAGGAGATTCCACCAACTCCCTAGGTAACCCATTCCAGTGTCCACCACCCTCCTAGTGAAAAAGATTTTCCTAATATCCAACCTAGACCTCCCCCTGTGCAATGTGAGACCATTACTCCTTGTTCCGTCACTTGGTACCACTGAGAACAGTCTAGATCCATCCTCTTTGGAACCCCCCTTCAGGTAGTTGAAAGCAGCTATCAAATCTCCCCTCAGTCTTCTCTTCTGTAAACTAAACAATCCCAGTTCCCTCAGCCTCTCCTCATAAGTCATGTGCTCCAGACCCCTCATCATTTTTTCATCACCCTCCACTGGACTCTCTCCAATTCGTCCATGATCCAGCCAGCTTTCTGTCCACCTTATGGTCCATTCATGCAGCCCATACTTCTTTAACTTGCTGGCATGAATACTGTGGGAGACCGAATCAAAAGCTTTGCTAAAGTCAAGGAATAGCACATCCACTGCTTTCCCCTCATCCACAGAGCCAGTTATCTCATCGTAGAAGGCTATTAGGTTAGTTGGGCATAATTTGCCCTTGGTGAATCCATGCTGACTGTTCCTGATCACTTTCCTCTCCTAAATTGCGAGCCCTCCCCACCCCACCCTACCCCGGCGGCCCCCTGCCCCAACCCGCGGGGCCACTCACTGGCTTTGCTGGGATTGGGCCGCTGCAGCAGCTTCTGCACCGTGCCGACATCCTCCGCTTTCACCGCCTGCATCAGCTTCTGGTTCTTGCGCATGGCGAGCATCCGGGCGCAGCAGGAGCAGGCTGCTCTCAGAGGCCGAGCATCCCCGGCTGGGGAGCGGGGCCCTGAGCCTGCTCCAGGAGGGACGGCAGTGGTCACACGCCGGGGAGCCGCAGAGTCCAAGCGTGGCGAGGAGGGAGCTGAGGGGCGCATGGGGGCCAGAGCCCGCGATGCATCCGCTGCAGGAGGCCCTAGGCAGGGGGGTTCTGGGCCGCAGCCCAGGCAGCAGGGGTGGGGGGTGCGGCTGCTCCCCGCTAGCAGCGCCCCCGCCTTTGCAGAGCTGCTGCCCCCCCTGCACCGCACCGGCTCCTCCATGGCTGGGGCTCGCCGCTGCCGCAAGCACAACACTCTGGCTCTCCGGTGCCTCTGGAAGGCGGCTCCTCCCTGCCGAGCCAGGCAGCCGCGCTGTCCTCCTGGGAAGCCCCAGTGCAGCAGGGACTACTCGGCGCCCCAGGCTGGGGGCAGGGAGGCTGGGAGCAGCCCCCCGGGCAGGGCACCACTATTTGATGCCCCCAAATCTTGGTGCCTGCCTAGTTTGCCTAGTGGTTACACCGACCCTGGAGCCAAAGACCGAGTGGAGACTGAACTCGCACCGGTACAATGAGACGGTGCTGACGGTTCAAGCAGGGGGCAGCAGCTTGTCTTGCTTATGCCAGTTGTTGTCTGATCTCTAGTTAATACCCGGCTCTAGGTGCAGGGCTGTTAACCTGGCCCCTTTCCTGGCCATTAAATTAGCCTCAAATCTTCTTTTGAACCATGGGACACAAAATGCTGCAATAAAAATACAGCCTGATATCGGGCTAATGGCTGTTCCCAGCTGCTCACGCTCATTACTCACTTGGTGCTTCACCCAAATGCAGCCACCTCTAGG
This sequence comes from Dermatemys mawii, assembly GCA_007922305.1. NCBI lineage: Eukaryota > Metazoa > Chordata > Testudines > Dermatemydidae > Dermatemys > Dermatemys mawii. The sequence continues at coordinate 1,221,557 of ML677408.1, forward strand.
GATGGACCATGGCAGCAGTTTAACCACAATGCAAAGTGATAGCAGCACTGACCAAGTTAGGACAGGAAGTGACAAATCTATGGACAATCAATGGGGAATTTAGGAAGGCCAAATATAATTATTACCCCCTTGGCGTCTATCCAGCACATCCTCAGCCTCATGAAAACACCCTTTAATGAATGTGGTGACCTGGAGCTTGGTTTTAATGTCTCCTCTGAACAACGCACAGCGAAGCAATTCATGTCCCAAAGCTCCTTTTATACCCAGCATTGGGGCCACCATTAACAACCTTTGCTTTTTCCTGCCATGTTTTTCATAACTGGTATTTGTGACACCATCCCTCTCTTCCCGTCCATCCACTGCATGCCCATCACCATGGTATCAGACCCCATTTGAAATAACCTGTGTGCTACAAAACACCCGAAAGGGACAGGTCTAGATACACACTGAGAAAACATTCACACAGGCACAGGACGGAATTCACCAGCCCATTCATTTCATTCCCTGTCCTGTCCCATTGTGTGTCACTGTGTGACTGGCACGGATGTGCTGGAAATCTTGAGTTAATCTCTTCAGCTGCTCCCAGAAAGGATCTGCATGGCCGGCGGTGGGGAGCCAGGCTCGGAGTCAGGGAGCTCTGCCTGTTTCTCCCCGACCCTTGGCTGTTAACGTTGTAGCAGCACGCCAGACTCCTCAGGCTGAAAAATGGAGAGTCTGTCTCCAAAAACTCTGGCTTAAAAATCATGAGATTTTTTTAAAAAACAACAAAATTGGGCTTGTTTTCTTTGCCTGACGGTTTCTGAGTCTTTAGGTCACACTTGGCTCATGTTTTCTAGTGTTACTCTGCAACCAGCAGGGCTAGAACACTGAGATTCTCACCTATTCACATGACTCCAGGAGCTCTTTGCCCTCTGTTTTCTGAACATTTAGGGTCACACTCATGTCACATTTTCACGCTTTTCTCTTCCCACCCCCAGACTGACAGAATTAAATCTGAGACTGTCATGAAATCTGCAGCACGTCGAGTGCAGCGTGGGATGCCTTTGTGTGAGCTGGGGGCAGGGCAGGTTCCAGGCAGCCTAGTCACTAAGCCCCCTGGATATGTCTGTGGCTAAATCAGTGCAGAACGGGCTAGCGGGGGACGTGGGGGAGCAGAGGGCACAGCAGAGACCTAGCCCTGCTGGGGCCGTCCCCAGCGTTTAAGGGCTCCCTGGGAAACATGTTAAACAGTCACGTACCCCTCCCCCAGCTCGTTCTGCTCCCTTGTCGCTCTCAGGCAGCGGGGAACTGAGGCCACTGACCCCATGCCCGGTTCCCTCTGGCTCTCTGGAGGTCCAGGGCACCTTAGCACCATTGAATCACATCAGCAGGGGGAAATTATCCCTTAGAAGAGGGGATCTAGGCCTTGCCTTTCTTCCTCCTTCCCCCTGACAGGACAGTGCCTCCTGGAGGCGGGTTAGAAACACCGACATCCTCCCTCCCTGTTTCAAAGACACCTCCCACCAGACACCCGTTGTTTGCCAGAGGTGTCTCCTCAGAGATGCCAAGGAGACAGATCTCCCCACTCATGCCTGGCAAGGAGGGGCAGGAGTGGGGTACCATGCCAGCCAAGATGGCTGGGTGGGAGCTCACCCTGTGCTGTAGTTGAGCTGGGCACACACAGAGCGCTTCACTCTGCAAGCTTGTCAATGTGGCACTATCCAGCAGCCTGGAATTCACGCTCACACGGCAAGGAAAGGGAAGAACAAACGTCAACAGAGCCCTACAATTCCTGCCGCCCATCAAACTGGCTTGGGTTTGGAACGAACTGCGTCAGGCAAGCAACGGCTAGGAATACACTGACCAGCCAACAAAGGAAGAATTCTTAGGTCTTCGGCTAGGTGGGCCAAAGTGGTTTTAAGGTCAGACCAGCTCTTCCCAACTCCCCCGCTCCCTCTGTCACTTTGCCTGCGTATTTCAGAGCCTCTCCACCAGCTCTCAGTGGTGGCAGAGATCCAGAGAGGCCTCTGGAAAAACTCAGCGGGGTTCTGAGCCCTTGTGTTCTGCCTGAACCAGGTCCAACGTGCAAGGTGGGTCAGAACGTTCTCCCCAGCTCTCCTCAGGAAACGCTCCATACCAAGGATAAACCCGGCAATGAGTCAGAATGCACTGAAGAAATGTTTTCCTTCCTGCTGGGCTGAGTTCACAGCGTGTGGTCTGCACTGGGAGGTTTGTGCAGGCTGGAGTTATTCACTGCCGTCCGGCACGGCCCCCATCTAGAGGGAAGGTGCGATACAGCGCTGCTTTCCAAGGTTTCCCGACCCACCTCACTGAGAATAACCCACCTCGCATGGCCCTTTGTCTCCTAGTTCGCTGCCCCCGACCCGCACACACGTCCTCAGTCGCTCAAACACTCCATCAGGAATTCACACTCATTCGTTCGCATGCTCACTCACTAAGCACTTTCCCCTCTCCCTGCCAGTCATGAAGTCTAACACAATCGCACACACTCAGTCTTTCGCTCAGCTGTTCTCTCACTCACACACCCCAGCTCATGTGCCGGGATAACTTGTGTCGCTCTGGGGGGTGGTTTACTCTCCCATCAGCCTCATGCATGCCCCAAATCTAACTCACAACCAATCAGAGACTAGGGTCGGGGAGGGAATATCTTCTGTTGGACCAACTTCGGCAGGTGAGAGAGATGAACTTTCAAGCCACCCAGAGCGGTCTGCAGGCCCAGGAACGGTCCTCACAACCTCCCTGAGACACACCAGTGGGAGCACCAGGAGATGTTGGTCCAATAACGGGAATTGCCTCAGCCGCCTTGTCTCTCGAACATCCTAGGACCACACAGCTACAACTACACTGTGACTCATCACACACTCAGACACACACATTCCCATCTCCTTTCACTCCCGTAGTCACTGACACTCAGGTTCTCGCTCACCTTTGTTCACACCCTGCACCAGATTTCCAAGTGTGGAGCTATTTGGGAAATGTGGCTGGATTCTTGTTCCTTTGTTATTCCGGAACGCGGTGCAGGTCTCACACACTCAGACTCACACGTGCATTTGCACCTGTACTCTCACACTCGCCCAGGGATACCCCCTCCCACTCCTATCCTTGCACACTTGTGTGCAAGGGCCCTGATCCAGAGACCTTTCAAACCAACTGAAAGTCTTCCCTTGAGCCCCATGTGCTTTGGATCGGGCACCTAGAGATCGGGGCTAGAACCCCAAAGGGAGTTAGGCTCCTAACTGCTCCTGATGACTTAGGTGACTATATAACTCTGGGCCTTGGTCCCTGGTGCATCAAGGGCTCCCATGTAGCACCAGCGCCCACAGCCCAGTGTCCCACGGGCACCGAGGACCTGTCTCTTCCTGCCTGCTCACTGCTTGGGGCCTGGCTGCTAATCCGGCCAGAGGCCCCCAGGGAGGAGCTGCGGGTGGGGCAGGGGTTTGCCCTGTGCTTCTCCTGTCCTCGCCTTTCCCCTGAACTCACAGCCCAGGTCTGCCCCCTGGGCTAGCACGAGCCCAGGTCTCTGGAAGACCCCAACCCACTCTCCACAGAGGGATGATCCCAGCATGCCCCAGGGGCTGAGTCAGACTCCTGTGGGGGAAGAGGCCAGAGCCCACATGGGGTCCATGCCTCCAGGCTTGGCAGTTATGTGGGGGGAAGGTGCGGGGGAGGGGAGGGGTTCTCACTGCGGCTGAATCAGTGCAATCCTGCTGATGCTTTGCATTTCTCCAACAGCTTCCATCTGAGGCACTCCAGGTGTTTTACAGACATGCATTAATCACTGAACACACACTCCAACAAGCAGCCTAGAATTATCCTCCCATGTTTTACAGATGGGGAAACTGAGGCAGAGACGGACTTTAAGTGACTTGCCCAAGGTCACACAGTAAGTCTGTGCTAGAGCTGAGAATAGACCCTTGAAGTCCTGACTCCCAGCCCCCCTGCTCCAACTACTGTAGTAGGAAGAGAGCCTGAGACATAAGCCTTTTTACCAGAAGCCTGGCATGAGGCCTGAGTCCTGGGCTAAAGTAGAGGTCAAAAATTTTCTGTTATAAAGCAAAATCAGGCTGTGAGCTAGAGGCAGGCCCTGCTCACAGAATGTGGCAAGAACAGGTCTGATATTGCACAAATCACACACAAACACATTCCTGAAGGGTGGTACCAGAACACCCTGGACCAAGAATGGTACAAGCATATTCTCCTTCTAAAGGTAAGGTCAGGATGACAGTGTGATGGATAGAGGTGCTGGATGTAACGTCAGAGGGAGTCAACTAACTACATCAGAGGAGCAATACGTAACTTTTTTGTATCCGGTATAAAGATGTATCTCAGGGGAGTGTCTCTATCTGGCCTAGGGAGGAACAGAAAGTCCTGCCATTCACGGAGCTGGTCCATTGTTACAGGCATAGGTGTCTTAGTGGTTCGGTAGAGTCTGCGGGATATTAGTACTCTGCTTCCTCGACAATAAACCTGGCTGGACGCCTTCGTACTTTAACGGTTCTTGTGGTCATAGAATATCAGGGTTGGAAAGGACCTCAGGAGGGTCTAGTCCAATCCCCTGCTCAAAGCAGGACCAATCCCCAACTAAATCATCCCAGCCAGGGCTTTGTCAAGCCTGACCTTAAAAACCTCTAAGGAAGGAGATTCTACCACCTCCCCAGGTGACACATTCCAGTGCTTCACCGCCCTCCTAGGGAAAAAGATTTTCCTAATATCCAACCTAAACCTCCCCCTGTGCAATGTGAGACCATTACTACTTGTTCTGTCATCTGGTATCACTGAGAACAGTCTAGATCCATCCTCTTTGGAACCCCCTTTCAGGGAGTTGAAAGCAGCTATCAAATCTCCCCTCATTCTTCTCTTCTGCAGACTAAACAATCCCAGTTCCCTCAGCCTTTCCTCATAAGTCATGTGCTCCAGGCCCATAATCATTTTCGTTGCCCTCCGCTGGATTCTTTACAATTTTTCCACATCCTTCCTGTAGTATGGGGCCCAAAACTGGACACAGTACTCCAGATGAGGCCTTACCAATACCAAATAGAGGGGAATGATCACGTCCGTTGATCTGCTGTCAATGCCCCTCCTTATACAACCCGAAATGCCATTAGCCTTCTTGGCAACAAGGACACACTGTTGACTCATGCCCAGCTTCTCATCCACTGTAACCCCTAGGTCCTTTTCTGCAGAACTGCTGCCCAGCCATTCGGTCCCTAGTCTGTAGCAGTGCATGGGATTCTTCCGTCCTAAGTGCAGGACTCTGCACTTTTCCTTGTTGAACCTCAACAGATTTCCTTTGGCCCAATCCTCTAATTTGTCTAGGTCCTTCTGGACCTTCTCTCGACTCTCCAGTGCAGGGGTGGGGCAAACTACGGCCCGCGGGCTGGATCCAGCCTGCAGGATTGTCCCCTGTGGCACTGTGGGCCCAACTCTGTTCTGGGTAGCAGCTGGCACCACGTCCCTGCGGCCCCTAAAGAGGAAGGGGGAATAAGGCTCTGTGAGCTTATTTTGCCTGTGGGTTCCTCCCCCAAAACTCCCATTGGCTGGGCATGGGGAACCTGCCCTGTCCCTGATGTGTGCCGCTGCCACCCTGGATCTGCTCAAGGTAAGTGGCGCCAGGCCAGAACCCGAACCCCTCCTGCGCCCCGTAACCCAACCCCCTGTCCCGAGCCCCGTAACACCCCCCAGCCCGCGTCCCTGAGTCCCCTCATATGCCCTGCACCCCTCCTCTGCCCCAAACCCTTGCCCCGAGCCAGGGCTGGAGTACCCAATAGGCAGACTAAGCATGTGCTTAGGGCACCAGCAAAGCAGGGGGCACCAAAAAAAGAGATTTTTTTTTTTAAATTGATATTTCAATTTAAGCATCAAAGTAGTCATCAAGGGAAAAATCAGAACTGTGTTAGACTTCCTTACACTCCGGTGGCCGTAAGTTTTTTTCTCAAAAGTCCAGTTACTTTATACATTTTTCTTCGCCTCAACACATCGATGGGCAGTTCTTAAAACATATTTGGGCAATGATCGTGTGTTGAAATCTCTTTCTAGTACTCGCTGGGCGGCACTTGCAGTGGCAACAAGTGCAATTCTGGCGTCCTACTCAAAGATTGTGGATGCATTAGAAAGTAGAGCTGAAGACCAATCACAAAAGAGAGAAACGATATGAGAGGCAGAAAACATTGCAAACAAGATGCAAGAACTAGAGTTTGTATTCATGTTGACCATGTGGAATGAAATTTTATAACACTTTTACCACACAAGTAAAGCTCTCCAAGAAAAAGAATTGGATTTGAAAACATGTGCAGACCTCTGTCAATCATTAGCTGACCACTTACACACTTTGAGGAATGATTCTGAAAGATTTGAAGACATATCAAAAGATATCTTGCCTGATACTAACTACAAAGAAGCCCAGTCCCAGAAGTGAATCAGGAAAAAACAAGCAAATGATAGCAGTGCAACAGAAACAGCACTGAGTCCTAGAGACAAATTTCGCATATCTACTTACTATGCTATAATTGATACACTTGAAGCTCATATGAAGAGGAGAGGTGAAGTGTACAAAGAAGTGTCAAGTAGATTTTCTTTTCTAAACAATATGGACTTATCTGACAAACAATATTCACAAGGTTCCCAAAAGCTCATGAACATGAATCTCTGTGGAGAAGTATGGCAGTTTTACTGTTATATGCGTGCAAAGTTTAATGAAACAGGAAAAATGAAATTCAGTCACATCGATCTTCATGACACAATATTGAAAGAAGGAATACAAGGAAGGAATTCCTGCTCATCACACCCCTTCCCACATCCTCATCTCCTGCCACAGCCCTGCAGGCAATTTCACCACCAGATGTGGCCCTCAGGCCAAAAAGGTTGCCCACCCCTACTCCAGCGTATCTACCTCTCCCCCCAGCTTAGTGTCACCTGGGAACTTGCTGAGGGTGCAATCCATCCCATCATCCAGATCATTAATGAAGATGTTGAACAAAACCAGACCCAGGACCGACCACTTGGGCGCTCCACTTGATACTGGCTGCCAACTAGACACAGAGCCATTGATCACAACCCATAGAGTCCGACAATCCAGCCAGCTTTCTATCCACCTCATGGTCCATTCATCCAGCCCATACTTCTTTAACTTGCTGGCAAGAACACTGTGGGAGACCATATCAAAAGCTTTGCTAAAGTCAGGATATATCACATCCACTGCTTTCCCCTCATCCACAGAGCCAGTTATCCCATCAGAGAAGGCAATCAGGTTGGTCAGGCATGATTTGCTCTTGGTGAATCCATGTTGACTGTTCCTGATCACTTTCCTCTCCTCTAAGTGCTTCAGAATGGATTCCTTGAGAACCTGCTCCATCATTTTTCCAGGGAGTCTGTAGTTCCCCAGATTCTCCTTCTTTCCTTTTTTAAAGAGGAGCACTATATTTGCCTTTTTCCAATTGTCTGGGACCTCCCCCGATGGCCAGGAGTTTTCAAATGGCTCTGTAATCACTTCAGCCAGCTCCCTCAGCACCCTCAGATGCATTAGATCCAGCCCCATGAACCTGCGCACGTCCAGCTTTTCTAAATAGTCCTTAACCTGTTCTTTCACCACCGAGGGCTGGTCATCTCCTCCCCATACTGTGCTGACCAGTGCAGTAGTCTGGGAGCTGACCTTGTCTGTGAAGATGGAGGCAAAAATAGCATTGAGTACTTCAGCTTTTTCCACATCCTCTGTCACTAGGTTGTTTCCCCCATTCAGTAAGGGGCCCAAACTTTCCCTGACCTTTTCATTGCTAACATACCGGTAGAAACCCATCTTGTTGGCCTTCACATCCCTTGCTAGCTGCTCCTCCAGTTGTGCCTTGGCCTTCTTGACTACACCCCTGCATGCTTGAGCAATCGTTTTACACACCTCCCTAGACATCTGTCCAAGCTTCCACTTCTTGTAAGCTTCCTTTTTCACTCACTTGTTTCCTCTGAAAGTTGTGAATAAAAACACACTGTTCAAAGGGTGAAATGACCATGGTTATTAATGACGCTCAGGGTGGGATTCTAGCAAACCTGGCCTGGCCACTCCAATGCCTGGGGTGGAAGTGGGATGGAACTGGGGTCATTGCAACCAACAAGCTCCCAGACAATCCCTGCAAGTGCGGAGCACCCTCTACATGCAATGGCGTCTCTGTCAGCGGAGAGCCCTTGGCCTGGCAGGAGCCAGCCTACAAGGAGCCCAGGCCCAAGGGAACAGGGAAATGAGGGCGAGACCATGGGATCCAATCCACCCGCTAGGATTCTGGGTGGTGGGAGATGCTGGTCTAACAACTGAATTTAACCTCCTGCCATTCTCCCAGCCTGCATCTCCATTGTCAGTTCCCCTTCCCCAGCTGGCCCACTGGCTGCCCAGATCGAGTTTCCAGCCACATTGCCCAGAGGGAGAGTTGGCATCTGCAGCACTGAGAGGGGGGCTGAGCCCATTGGCTGGGGCCTGGCATACTCTGAGTGGTGTCCCCCCCCGACCTAAGAGGGAGTTGAAAGGAATTCATCTGGTCCATTCAGGAGAACAAAATGCAGAGAGACAGGGTGGGGTGGAGGTTTTCATCAGCTAGGCTGAGGCCAGGCCTCATCTGGAGAGGAGGCTTCCACACAGGAATGTGTCTGACAGCAGCCTTCCCTGGGAGCTACCACAGTCCCCCGACTCCTGGGCAAACTCAGACTGACGGGGATCTGGGCTCTCTGCTGCTTAGCTTGTGCTGAATTCACTGCCCCTTGAAAATCCCATCCCACTCCACTTTAGAAAATCAGCTTCTTTCTTTCCACCTCCTGAGCCTCCCTGCTCCAGTATCACCAGCCCAAAGCATTACAAAATCAGGAGTCAGGCCTCAACAACCAGGAGGTTTAAAAGAAAATCAGGGTTCTTTTTCTCTGGCTTCTGGTTTCAGCACTGCCCCTGAATCACATTTTCAAGCTTTTCTCTACAATCACACAGGCTAGAAATTTACTTGAAAAAAACAAGGGGAAAACTGAGATTCTGACATAATCCCTTGACTCTGAGACCTGGAGATTTAAGAAAGAAACCACCAACTGTCTCAAGAGCAGCGAGAAAATCATGAAATTTGGCAAGGCTGCCACGCCACTGGCCTCTCTCCCTTGTAGGCACAGGCCCAACGTACAAGGCACCATCTGTTCCAAGTGAAAGCGCCAGTTCATCCCATTAGAGAGAAACAGGCCAGAGGCAAAGTCTGGAAGCAGATACAAATCTGCCCCTGGTGCAGGGATGTTTGGTGCTGGGCTTTGATCCCTGCTCCCTAGTAAGGTGCTGGGAGCTGGCGTAAACCAAGAGGCACAGAGATTATCCACCAGGCGTTATTGGTGATGAATGAATGGCCTTTCACACCTTGATCCACCGTGTGGCAGTCAAAGGGCTTAGCCACTGGATCTGGGGTGTTGGATTGTATCTGTTATTGCTGTTGGGGGCCAGGAGGCATCAGCGGCGGGGTCTGTTCTAGAGACAATGGTTGTAGTTGTTGTTCTACAGGAAGAGTTCAACTCTGCAGCATAGGCAGGATGATCTAGAAAACAAGCAGGATTCAGGACTCCTGGGTTCTTTTCCTGTGCCAGTGACCTTGGCAAGTCCCTTCTCCTCTGGCTGGTCTGCATAGGCCGTAGCCCTTTGGGACAGCAGGGGCTGGCTCTCTGTAGGTTTGCCCAGCACACAGGGATCCTGCTCTTGCCTGGGGCCTGGACAGAACAGCAGTCGAGTAACGGCAGACCAAAGCTCATTTTTCTAGAGCACACCCAGTGCCGGCGCCTGCAGGCGAGCTCGGGGAATGTGGCCTCCAGGATGGAAACAGCCTCAGGTGTTAGCCAAACGGGAAGGACACTAACAAAACACTCGGGACGGTGGAGTTAGGGTCACGGGCGCACAACCGGCCTTCTGCCCCTGTGCCCGTTCGGTGCACCCTCAGGACCCCATACCAGCTCTTCGGGAAGCGGGAAATGCTCAGCTGGGGTGACGCTTCCCACGCCACACACGCAGCCGGCCTTAGCTCTGCCCAGCATGGCAGCGCAGGCAGAACCGCTGATGCTGCGTATCCATACGAGGGAAGCTCATGGCACCCTGCCCCGTCCAGTGGCGGCGTGAGCTTTTTTTCTGTCCTAAGCAGTGAAGCCAAAATGCTGCTGAAATGCTGCTGAGGAGGGGAGCGACCCCCCCGTCCCTGACGCAGTTCACCGGCCCTAGGAGGAGCAGGCCGCCGAAATGCCGCCCCGCAAATTGTATCGCCCTAGGGGACCGCCTAGGTCATGTAGTGCTTGAACCGGCCCTGCCCCTGTCAGGCACTGCACTACACGCGCAGGAGATGGCAGCACTTGTTAGGAAGGGCGAAGAGACTGTGAGTGCCCTGGGGCATCCCTCAGGGGCAGAGTTAAGGTTGTCTCGGTGTGTTTTGTGGGGTGGCATAGCTGTGATTGCTGTGTAGGGATGTGGGGTATTGGCTGCACGGACAAGAGGGCACCCTGCTCTCTGAAATGCGGGGTGCTGGACAGCAGGGGGGCAGGCTGAATTCAGCCCCAGCCTTGGGAGTGTTTAGATAATAACACAACTGGGAGGTGGGGCCATATAATCATCCCAATCACATGGGGAAACTGAGGCACAGGGAGCCATAGTGATTCACCCAGTGATCCAGCAGTGTCTAGAACAGAGGTGAGCAAACTTTTCGGCCCAAGGGCCATATCAGAGTTGCAAAACTGTATGGAGAGCCTGGTCCCCACCTCCTATCCACCCCTCCCACTTTCCGCCCACTGACTGCCCCCCTCAGAACTCCTGACCCATCCAACCCCCCGCCACTCCTTGTCCCCTGACCACCCCCTCCCGGGACAGCTGCCCCTAACTGTTCCCTGCCCCTAACCACACCCTATCTAAGCCCCCCGTCCCCTGACTGCCCAGATCCCTATTCACACCGCCACCCATAACTGCCCCCTGGGATCCCACCCCCATCCAATCTTCCCTGCTCCCTGTTCCTTGACGGCTCCCTGCCTCTTATCCAATCCCTTCCCCACTCCCTGCCCCCTTACCATGCCACTCAGAGCAGCAGGAGCTCGTGGCCCCAGAGCCAGCCGTGGGGGAGGGGGGACAGCGCGGGAGAGGCCGGGGGTAGCCTCCCTGGCCGGGAGCTCAAGAGCCAGGCAGGATGGTCCCGCAGGCTGTAGTTTGCCAAACTCTGACTTGGAGGGTGTCAGGCTATGGGGTGATCAGTGCTGTCCTCAAGGCATCACTTGGAGGGAAGGTCACTGCAACAGTGCCCTTTAGGGTGTCACTCTGAGGTGGGTGATTCTGGGATGTCATTCAGAAGAGTTAGTGTGAGTGGGATGTCACTGTTACAGCATCACTGCGGGGGTGATTCTGGGGTGACACTCAGGGAGGATATTGTGAGTGGGGTGTCACTATCACAGCATCACTGCGGGGGTGATTCTGGGGTGACACTCAGGGAGGATATTGTGAGTGGGGTGTCACTATTACAGCATCACTTGGTGGGTGATTCTGGGGTGACTCTCAGGGAGGTATTGGGGGCTTGAAGTCTGAACCTAGCACCAGCACCCAGTGGCAAGAGCCAGTGACCAGGGGCAGGGAACCAGGGGCCCTTCCTGCCTCAACAGGTTCCAACCCAGGACCCTGTGACTAGCAGCTCTAAAATGTGGCCCTTGTGGTTGTTCCCTGGGCTACTTCCTCCCTCAGCTTTAGTTCCTCGTCGGTGCCACTGCTCAGTTTCTGGATCCCCCCAGAGGTCGCTGTGCTCATGCTCTGGAGGGTCTCCCCGTCAGCCGTGGCCCATCGCTCCAAGGACCCAGGTGGCTGACGCGGGGGGGAAAGCTGGCCCTGTCCTTGCCAAGTTGGAGCTCAGCCTGAGGATAGTGCTTGGGAATGACGCATGACACCCTGAGAGCAACACCCCCAGAGTGACACTGGTAGTGACACCGCACTCACAATAACCTTGAGAATGACCTCCCCCGAGTGACACTGTCACCATGCCATCCCACTCACAATCACCCCCCCTGGGTGACACCACAGAATCACCCCCCCCCAAGTGACACTGTCACCATGCCATCCCACTCACAATCACCCCCTCCGGGTGACACCCCAGAGTCACACACCCCCAAGTGACACTGTCACCATGCCATTCCACTCACAATCACCTCCTCTGGGTGACACCCCAGATTCACCCCCCTCCCTGAGTGACACTGTCACCGTGCCTTCCCACTCACAATCACCTCCTCTGGGTGACACCCCAGAATCACCCCCCCAAGTGACACTGTAACAGTGACACTCCACAGACACGGCTGTTGAATGAAATGGCTGCAAAGTGCAGAGAGCCCCATCCCAACTCCCCACGGGCAGCGCTGACCGTTTCCCTGTTGGATTGACTGGATCTGGGGGGCCCCCTTCCTCTCCCCGGCCTGATCGGGGCTAGGATCAAACTGGCAGCCTGGTGGGGGGTGAAACAGGCCATCCCGTCCTGGCACACCCCAGGCTGCTGGTGAGTCAGTCCAGCCCCCCTCCCCACAGTGAACGGTTGTGACAGATGCCAGGCTTAGGGGTCCCCCCTCTTCCCTGGACGGCGAGCCGTGGTGCTGAGCAGAGAAACCAAAACAGTGAGCGAGGATTTGGTGGGGTGGGAAAGCAAAGGGTCAGGCTAGGGCCAGAGGGCAGTGACCTGCCCTGGCAGGGCTCCAGCTGGTGGGGGGTGGAATCATGGCAGCCCCCTGTTGTCTCCACAGCGACTTGCCACTACAACGCCCCAGAGCTGACCCGGATTGGAGTCGCTGGCGAGGAAAACCAGGCGTGTGATGGGAAATGAAATCAGCTCTTCCAATAGAGCTTTCATGGCCCCTGGGTTCTAGTGACGACTATGAGGGGAGCGCAGTCTAGTGGTCAGAGCAGGGCAGGACTGGGAGTCTTTTCAGCAGTACAGGAGGGCTTTTTCATGGGTAGAGCAGCGAGCTTGGAGTATGGACTCCTGGGTTCTATTTCCAGTTCTGCCGCTGACCCCCTTGGCAGCCTTGGGCGAGGCATTTTCTTTCTCTGTGCCTCAGTTTCTCCATGTAAAATGGGGACAATAATATTCATCCTAAGGTCTCCCAGAACATCTGAGGATTCGCTCAGCCCTCTTTACAAAGTGTTTTGATGGCCTCCAGCAAAAGGTGTGGGCAAAACCCTAGTTCTTAATACTGCTGGTGATTCATAAGGAATGTGCAGGACTAGGAAGAGGGGGCTGCAAACGCCTTGATACTGTCCGTATTTGTGGCCCAGTGGCTGTGTCTGCAGGGACCTAGTAAAATGAAAATGCTGGTTATTAGGCATGAGGTTCTTTTATGGTGAAATGCCCTGTCATTTCCTGGCTGTTTAGGTCATTACAGTGTTAGGATAATAACATAGCACATTGCTATAGCTCCCATAACTACTAGGGGACTGAAAAGCAGGCCAAGAGCTGCTCCGCGTCCACTCCTGAAAGTGAAACACAACAGCTGTTTAACAGCCACAACACTCCTCGAGTTTAGGACAGGAAGTGAAAAAGAAACCATTTGAAAGTGCAGAGTGTGGGCTAGGGAAGGAGAATGAACCATCCTGGGATTTGGTCAGGACGGCGGGTCAGGTGTATGTCTGACCTGAAGGAGGCTAGTTCCTGTCTCTGGCTGATGTCTTGGTTCTGATCATGCCTCCAAAATAAACCCAGAAAGGTTCAAACAGCCTCCAGGGTTTTTCCTGTAGCTCTACAGTCTCTTTGGGTTTCTGTGAGGGCAAGTTCAGGGAGAGGGTACGGGGGTATGTTCTGGCTTGTCAAAGGATGTCAAGACAAAGCCATGGGATGAACACAGAGGGCTGAGAGATTCCTGGCACATCCATGGGGAGGATTTTTACAATACTGCCGTCAATTCGTGCAATTTTATCACACGTCCTGCAATAATTTTTCTGAAAGTCCCAGCTCCTAGAGTCCTGGGATTACATATGTCCCTCAGCTTTTATAGTCACAGTGAGAAGTTTGAAAATGGGACCAAAGCGTGCCCTGAAAGCTCCGACACCCCAGGCAAAGAAAAAGAACCCAACAGCTTTTGTTTTGTTCAAATCTCATGATTTTTAAGCCAGTCTCATGATTTTAGGGCTGACGTCTCGTTTTGGAACGTTTGGGGCTGGCCATGCTGTTGTAACAGGGCGTGCTTTGCTGTGCACGGTTGTGGCTGACCTGTGATGTGGCTCGCGGTAACTGCCCTGCAGCTGAGCAGACTCAGACTGTACTGTGGGGTACTGGGCTGTATAGAATAGACTGTCGCTGTCTTGCGGTTGTACTAGAGGACTCTGCCATGTGATGCTGTAACTCTGCTTTGCTCAGTGGCAGTACTAGGGCTGTACGGATGGCACATCGCTTTAGTGTATCTGTACTCCCTGTCTGTCACGTACTGTGCACTGAAACCCGAATTGCTGGTCTGACTGTCCTGTCGTCACTGCCGTGCACCTGTGAGTGCTGTGTCTCGCGCAGTGGTGGATTGCAGCTGTGCTGTGGCACGGCTGATGTGTGACGGGACGAGCTTTGGTAGCGCGGTTGGCTGAGGCCCCTTGGCTCTAGCCCTGCGTCTAGGGTTGTCACTTGTCAGGTTTTCCAGGGACTGAGGGAGCTGCCCTGGGAAGTCCAGTGGGGTGCTCAGTGCAGGCTGCCAGCTGGCCAGTTTTCCGGGCTCTGCCTGAGAGGTGGCAGCGCCACCCGTGCCCTTAGCACCCCCCGTCCGTTTAAATCGCTTGGTCACTGTGCAGTGACTGCGGGGCTGGCTGGCAATCGCCTAGACCCTTAACTAGAGAAGAGAAACACCCGCTTCCTTCCAGCAGAGGGAACAGTCGGGGCAGGAGCTGGAGCTACAGGGACCCTGAGCCAAGGCCATGTGTGACCTTGGGCAAGGCACTGTCCCCGCTTTGTGCCTCAGTTTCCCCACGTGTCACCTGGGAATAGCGGTAACCTCCCCAGCTTAGCTAGTCAGTGTGTGTGAACGGCGTGGTGTTCCCTAGATGGCTGGGGCTGAAGAAACACTAGGTGAGCTGCTCTGTTGTGGGAGACGTGTCTTGGGGTAGGTGACAGGGACGACATGGACGAGCTGGAATGGGATATGAGTGGTCCCCCTCTCCCCCAGCTCCACACAGGGAGGCTTTCCCCAGGCAGCAGAGGAGCATCTCCCCTTGTCCCCGAACAAGCTTTCCCAGGGAGATGGATTCCTGCGTGTGTGTGATCTCACCCTGCGCTGGTTTGGGAGCTGGAAGATTTACAAG
Source organism: Dermatemys mawii (assembly GCA_007922305.1). Classification (NCBI taxonomy): domain Eukaryota; kingdom Metazoa; phylum Chordata; order Testudines; family Dermatemydidae; genus Dermatemys; species Dermatemys mawii. The sequence goes on from ML677408.1 coordinate 1,236,840, forward strand.
CAGCTGAGACAGGAGGGTCTCGTGAGACCTCCCACATGCCAGGTCCACGTTGGATGAAAGGCTTGAAGGAAAAACCCGGCTGCTGCAGGCTATGGTGCTGGCCAGTCTCTCCCCGCTGTGCCCATAGGGGGGCGCTAAGCAGCCATAACTGAGCATGCCTCACTGTCTCCTTGTGAGGGGTTGTATTGTGCCCATTTTACAGACAGGGACCCATGACACTGAGTGGGGCAGGGACTTTGCCAGTGTCACACCAGGAGTCAGAGAGAAGAGAATAGACCTACAAGCTGACTCCCACTTCCTGTTCTAGCCATGAGGCTCTAGAGACACAGAAGCTCCTTAAAGGGATTGTCAAGTTGTCATGTGTCACCTCCGGCGTCTCAGCCAACTCCAACTCAGGTGGCTACATTCTGCTTCCTTGATTTCCCTCTGCATTTTCAGTCGCAGATGGTGTTCATCACTTCCTGTCCTAAACTGTGCTCCACAGCTACCATGCTGCACCTCAGAGGTGGCTGCATTCCAGTGGTGGGGGAAGTGGTTGGCAAGAGGTTTTGAGACCCCTCCAGATGAAAGTTACTGTGCTAGGGGCCCCATTCCCTTCCAGCCCCGGGTGAATGCGCCTGCCCTGAGAAGCCATCTGCTGTGGGGAGCCACGTGAAAGGAAAGGGCTATAAATGGTGAAGCCGGAGCTTGTAGCACCGCTGCAGAGCAGCTGGTCTTTGTTACAGCCGGGAGTGACTCTGCTTCTCCAGAGCCCGAAACCGGAGCCCCAGGCTGACATTTGGAACAAGCCCCTTTCCCAGCAGCAGCCGTAGCAGCTGCCAAACAAGGAGCTGCTGCCATGGGCACAGGGCATGTGGCAGGGCTCTGGGAGCAGGATCCCCCGTCCTCTATCGCTCCTCTGCTGCTTTGCCTTGAGTCCCTCCCCCTCCCCCTCCGGCTAGGAAAACTCAGTTAGCACCCAAACCCCGAGCTCACAGACTCTCGGGGAAAGAGGCCCAGGCAAGGGCCACACGCTGAGGACTGGCAAACTCCTCTGGCCCCATCTCCTATGGTCCTCCCCCCTCAGCCAGTGGGCATTTCCCAGTACGACCCACTGCTCCGCTTTGGAGGTCTAGTGGGGAAAGAGGAGGGGAAGGGAGTGGGTAGAAAGTGCAAGGAATACAGGCTGCACACCACTTAGCCCAGGCCAGATTTGTGCTTGGCAGGGGTGGGACAGACCCAGGGGGCTTCCAGCCAGAAGAAAGCAGCCCTGTCTAAGTAGTCTCTGCAGTGTCACATGGCCCTTTCCCTGCAGCCTGTGGGGCAGCAAGGGGCTGCCTGGGAAATCCACGTGGAGCTCCCAGGGGGCTGGAGGTGCGTCTCCATGATGTGGAGGAGGAGGAGCTGCTCTGGTTCCTGCCCCCACTAGGCGTACATGGGAAGAGCAGGCCCTGGGAGCAGACAAGGCGGGGAGGGCGCGCGCTGCTGCTCCAGCCTTGACTCCAGACCCGCCTGGGTCACGTTTAAACTAACGGTTCCTGGGGCCTGGCTGTGCACAGAGCCCAGGGTCAGGGCAGCGTTTGCAGGCCGGAGCGTGTAGAGCCACGGGTGGGTGGAGGCCAACGCGGCCCACACAAGAACACACACACAGCACTGTGCTTGTGCACACCCACAGCCCATCCCACACAACACGGACTCACGCCAATACACACACATTCTTGCATATCTGCCCACTCTGCATGCACACGCAGGGACACACACATACACGCCGGATTTTCAGATGTGTCTTCAGCTCCACCTCACACCAGAGAGTGCTCAGGGCCTCTGAACTAGACCCACACAGCGCACAGTCCCACGTGTGTGGACTTGTGTACGTACACACACACACACATATATATATACATTGATGAGCAGCCCCATTCCCTCATGGCCACACGCTCCGTATCTTAGGTTTTACCTTGTGCTCCTTACTCGACCCAGTCACACTTGCTGGTGAACTCCCAGGCACTCATCCCATGGGCTTGCACTAACACATGCACAGACCCCTCTGGAGAGAAACTTCCTCCCATCGGGCTGCCAGTGAAATAACTTGGACTCAGACTGTCTCCCTCGGGCCAGGGAGGCCGTGGGCAAGACTCAATCCAGTTACTATGGGGAGAGGGGAGAGGAATGAACCCCCCCCAAATACCTGAGCAATAACTAGTGGGAGCGGGGTAATGGGGGGGTGCAAGGACTGCCCCCCCACACACACACTCTGACTCTTCCTATCCCCCTCTGCCACTAGCGAGATACGGAGAAGAGGTTGAACCCCTCCCTGGGGCGGGTGAGGCCGCTCATGTGCACGGCCCAGAGTACACACTCTGGCTCAGCAGAGCAGGGTAACGGGCAAGGCCCAGGCCCCCTCCATAGGGCAGGTACGGGAAGGCCTTCAGGCAGGGGCAGGGGCCTGGAGAAATCCTGCCAGGTACATGATCCAGTTGAAATGGCCCTTTCGGTAGGTCCAGCGTCCGGGACCGGCAGGGCGTGTTTGTGTGCATGTGTGCAGGTGCTACGGTGAGAGGCCATGTGGGTGTGTGGCTTTGCACAAGCATGTGGCGGAGCGTGCGAGCATGCGTACGCGTGTGTGCATGCATGGAGGGGAGCGTTTGTACATGGGTGGGGTTACTTGTGATTATCAGTTGTTAATCCCCATTACTTGGATTCCACTAGCACCTGAGAGTTCTGGTGGGACCTGGCTGCCCTAGGCACTGTTCAGTGCTATAAGGAAAAGAGAGTCCTGGGCCTAGCGAGCTAAAATCTACATACAGGGCAAGACAGGTGGGTACAATAGACGGGTGGGAGTCCCCTCCCCCCACCCCACTTCACCCCTGAAAGCCCCTTGGGGTTTGAGCCCTCCTGGCCCTCTCGAGATCAGGAGCCATTTGCGCAGATGAGCACCCTAGACCCCTGGACAGGCCATTAGCTGGAGTGGGGCTGTAATTAGATGTGACTAGGGTAGTGGGGTCCCCAGCACATCCTCCTTCTAGTCTGACACACGGGTCCCCTGTGGCACCAGCGAGCCGTGCTGGCTGTGTGCGAGTCCCTGCGGACACGTGGGCCACACATGTTGCCGGTCCCTCCTCTTGCCTTCCTGTGCTGTGTGAGGAGCGGCTGTCCCGCCCAGGGTGTCTAGGAGACACCGGCTCAGAGCTTCGGCCCATGGCTCCCCGCCAGTGGCTGGATCCCATGGAGGAAGGCGTCGGCTCCTTATCACAGGAGCTCCCATGCTTTGGGTGCCAGGACTATTGGGTTTGATCCTGGGGTGCGGCAGGAGGCTCTGGGCAGGCCCAGGCCAGGGTGGGGGCGGGTGCCCGGGTGTATCAGTGCCTGTGCGAGGGGGTCTGGAGTCAGGGCTAGGAGCCGGTGGCCTGGCGTTTCACTCTAGAGAAGCGGGAGGCTGATGGCTGATATCTGGGCGCTCAGACGGGGGGGCACACGCTGACTTCTCTCTGCCAGCCGCACGCACCCACCCAGACACGCGCGTGTGCGCACACGGACACACCTGCTCCCCCCACACCCACCAAAGACGAAGTGAGTCGCACCGGCGCCACGCCCACGTCCTGCACAGGCGCACGCCCACACACGCACGCGCATGCACGTGGGGGCTCCCCCCCCGTGGAGGACTCAGGCTGGGATTAATAAAAGCCAAGGAGACCTCCCCTAATGGACTCCAGCTGCAAAAACATTCCCAGAATTCAGAGCCTGCTCTGTCTCCGGGAGCTGCCTCTCGCCTGAGTCCAGGCCTCAGCCCGAGCCGAATTCCACCCCTCCCCCACTGCCCCCCTCCCCCGCCGTGACAGCTGTGCCGGAACTGGAGCAACTGATCCCCTCGCCGGGAGAGGGGCGCTTGCCATTCGAACATTGTTTTCCTTAAGGTGAGAGCCCAGGGGAGGAAGCTGTGCATGCTGGGAAAGGGACCCCGGCCTCGCCTGCCAAACCACAGGCTGAAGGCTCATTGGGCAGCGAGTTTCTCCTGAATTCTGGGGGGAGGGGGAGCGGAGGAGCCGCGGCCTTCTCTGCTTCCAAGAACCACAAAAGAGAAGGCAAGTCGCTCCAGGTACAAACTGCCCCAGCCCCTCCCAGCAGGGGGCGCTGTGGGCAGCAGGGCCGGGCGCTGACTGTGAAGGAAGCTCCCAGGTGCCCCAACCCCAGTCTCTCCCAGCAGGGGGCGCTGGGGGCAGTGGGGCCAGGCACTGGCTGTGGGGGAGCACCCGGTTACATCAGCCCCAGTCTCTCCCAGCAGGGGGCGCTGGGGGCAGTGGGGCGGGGGGCTGGCGGGAGTGGGGGGGGTGCCCGGCTACTCCAGCCCCAGCAGCAGTCTCTGCAGGAAATGACACGGGAATCTGGTTTTGGGGGGGACCGAGAGACTTCTCCCATTTGAGCAGGCCCGAGAGGTTCCCAGCCCTTGGTGGCCATGTGGAATGTCCTGCCGCTCCCGCTTGTAAACAGGAGACTCCCCTCATTTCCCGGCGCAGGAGGCAGACGGAGTGTGTGTGTGTGTGAGAGAGAGAGAGAGCGTGTGTGACTCTGCATGTATGTGTGCGTGTGTGACTGTGTGTATGTGCACGTGTGTGTGAGTGCATGTGCGAGTGTGTGGGTGTGTGTGTATGTGTGTGCGTGTGTGACTGTGGGTGTTTGAGTGTGCGTGCGTGTGTGTGCCCTGGTGGGGGCGGGGGGGCAGGTGGTTCTTTTCCTTTAAGAGCTGTACAGGCAGGGATCCGAATTTAGCCCGTGCGCCTGCATGTCGCCTTTGGAATCTGTCCAGGGGCTTGAACAGCCTTCAAATAGATCCTTATCGAGTGCTAACAAACGCGGGGCGGGGAGCAGGGCGCTCACAGGGCCGCTCTGTTCGCGGCTGGAAAGCAAGGCCTGGGCCGGGGCCTCGCGCGGCCGTTCCGCTGGGGAGGGGCCCGAGCGGGGCTGAGTCCGCAGGCCGGACTGCAGCAGGGCCACAGCCCTGAGCCGGGCGCTGCGGGTCACAGGCCTGCGCTGCTTTCGTTCCCACGCAGGCCCGGCCTCTCAGCTCTGGCCAACTGGCAGTCGCGCTTGGCTCGTGCCGCCTAACTGCCGCAGACAGCGCGAGTGGGCTGGGCACCGGCTGGGAGTCAGGAGACCTGGGCTCTGGTGCCAGCTCTGCCCCCGGCCTCCTGGGCGAACGTGGGCAAGTCCCTGCCCCTCGCTGGGCCTCTGGCTCCTCTTCCCCCCTTTGTCTGGTTTGATTGGGGTGGGACTGATCCTTACTCCATGTTTGTACAGCACGAAGCACGAGAGGGATCTGCTTTCACTCAGAGCCTCTAGACACAAGTGTTATCTCACTCGTACTGCTACGGCAGCCTGACCCCTGCAGAACCTCGTCTACCCTGAGTGAGGACTCAGGTCCTCAACACAGCTTTGAGGTAGAGGAATAGGATTAGCTCCATATTACAAATGGGGAAACTGAGGCAGAGGGTGATGCCATGACTTGCCTGAGGTTGCACAGGGAGTTGGTGACAAAGCAGGTATTGCAATCCCTGGCTCCTGAGTCCCAGACTAGTGCACACGCCGAGGCTGGCCTGTTGGCAGGTGGTCTAGGGCACTGAACTATGAGCTATGACCAGTCAGGAGTCAGTTAGCTGGGGTTAGTCCTGCTTTAAGAAGGGGGTTGGACTAGAACAGGGTGGGCAAACTAAGGCCCACATGTGGCCCGCCGTCCATTTTTATCTGGCCTGCAAGCTTGCTCCCGGCCGAAGGGCTGGGCAGCGTGCTGTGGGTCCCCGCGCTCCCGGGCCGGACCCGCCCCGCACTCCCTGGCCGGGGGGCGGGTCGAGCAGGGAGCCGCTGGGCCCCACCCTCCCTAGCCGGGTGGAGTGTGGGGAGTCGCAGGGGCCTGTGCTCCCTGGCCTGCCCGCTGGGTGGAGTGCGGGGAGTTGCGGGGGCCTGCGCTCCCTAGCCAGGCTCAGTCAAGGAGCACCCAGCTGACTAAGGTAAGGGACGGGGTTAGGTGGTGGGGTCCCGGGAGGTGGTGGTAAGGGTGGGGGGATCTCGGGAGGGGGCAGTCAGGGAACAAAGAACAGGGGGGCTTAGATGGGGGTAGGGTCCCAGGGGTAGTGGTTAGGGTGGGGGGATCTCGGGAGTGGGCAGTCAGGGAACAAAGAACAGGGAGGCTTAGATGGGGGTAGGGTTCTGGGGCAGCAGTTAGAATGGGGGGGTCTCCGGAGGGGGCAATCAGGAGACAAGGAGCGGTGTGGGGGTTGGATGGGTCAGGGGTTCTGAGGGGGGCAGTCAGGGGGCAGGAAGTGGGTGGGGGTCCGATAGGGAGTGGGGCTAGGCTGTTTGGGGAGGCACAGCCTTCCCTACCTGGCCCTCCACACAATTTTGAAACCCAATGTGGCCTTCGGGCCAAAAAGTTTGCCCACCCCTGGACTAGAACCTCCTGAGGTCCCTTCCAACCCTGATCTTCTAGGATTCTATGATTCACGTGATATTGTTTCTGTTCACGGATTGGAGGAGTGTAGGACTCCTGTCCAGGAGCTGCGGCTGCGGGGGAGTTCGGGGGTGGGAGCAGCTATGTAAGATCTATGGAGCACATACGCCATTGGACCTTTGCCAATGTGCTGGGACCCACAGGCCATGGGGCCAAGCGTCTATGAGCCTCGCTGCCTGGCCTGGGTGCGGGGTGTCCCTGTCCTGCACTCCCATCGGTAGCTGTGTGCGCCAGGAGACTGACTGATATTGTGTGTCCATGCCAGCCCCTGGTGAGACTCTTGGGAGCCTGCCCCACACTTCACCGCAGTCCCTGCCAGCAGGACTCATGTGGGCGGACAGACCTGGGGAGAAGAACAGTCAGACCCTCCTCTGGCTCCGTCTGTCCCGGGGCTCTGGCAAGGAGGGTGGGGTGCTCTGTCGGCCAAAGCCCTCGAACACACCGACGTCACGTTCACTTTCTACGGGCGTCTGTGCACCAGCAGCCACAGGCCTGGGCCGTTCATTCTCACTTCCCACCCAGGGCTCCCTTGGCTGCCGTCCCCGCCCCTGGAAGACGCCGGTGTCTGGGCTGTCCGGTCTATGGGGCGGGACCTCGGAGTGCCACTGCCCCACCAGGGAATAACCCTGTGAGGAACCGGGCGGTTGTGGAGGTTGGTTTGAATGTCACCAGATGCGTCTCCCAGTCAGCTCGTGCCGTGCCAGAGCTCCCAGCGCTCTGCGGAGGTGGAGACGTACCAGTCACCCCCTTTCACTGCCCAAGGACAGCCATGGTGCAAGGTAGCACCGGTGCCGGGAGCAGAGCCCAGAGCCCTTGCTTTAACCCCTGCGCCTCCCTCTTCTCCCACAGAGAGGACCAGAACCCAAGAGTCCTGCTGCCCGATTTCAGACACAAGCTGGTGCACTCCTTACAATGGGGCTCCTTTTCCCAGCCCAGGGGGACCCCACCCTGCTGGCTGGGAGGTAGGCAGGGGTTTTAGTGCTGCACACAGGGGCAGAGTGGGGCTGGAGTCCAGAGCCCAGCCTGCGATTCACAGAGAAGGAGCCTCCTGGCAGCTGAAACCAGAGCCAGAGGCGTGACGGGCTGCTGGGCTGAGAGCCGGGGATTGGAGGTGTCCGTCAGCAGGTCTTGGTGACCCTGTGTAAGATTGTTCATCTGCCTGGGTGTGTTAGTGTTTGTGCATGTGTGTGTCTGTCTTAGGCTGTGTCCCTGTGTGTGTGCCTCTCGCTGCTGAATTTTGTCTTGCTGTCTTCCAAGGTATCTTTGTCTCTGTGAGATGTGTGTCAATGTGTGTGTGGAGGGGGGGGTGTAGGTGTGTCTGATTGTGCATCTCTGGGAGTTGTATGTCTAGGTGTGGCTGTGTGTATTTCTCTGTGAGTTGTGTGTCTCTGTCCGTGCATGCATATGTGTGTCCCTGTGAGTTGTGCATCTGGATGTGGATGTGTGTCTCTGTGAGTTTTATGTCTGTGTTGCTGTGTGGATGTCTCTCTGTGAGTTGTGTGTCTAGGTGTATGTACGTGTGTGTTTCTCTGTCATTGCCTGTGGGTGTGCAGATCCAAGTGTGCACAGTCTAACACCGCTGCTGATGCCTCCTCCTCAGCTCTCGGCCCCGGCCCGCTGCTCTGGCGACACCCCCTGGTCCTGTGCCCCCATCAGTCACCCCTTCTCTTCCTGGCGCCCCAGCGCCCACACACCTCCCCAGGCTCACACCCCTCCTCTGCCTGTAACCCAGCCATTCCTCTCACAGCCTGGCTTGCTATGGTCCTAGCCCAGACTGACACGCCTCCCCCCGCTCGCTCCCTGGGCCTGGCCGCGGCTGCTCTGTGAAGCGTGCGCAGCGTGCGAGAGCCCACTGGCATCTGGAGCTGTTTGGAGAAAGGAAACCGTTCCCCCAAAAGGCTTTGTACTCGCCCCCCCCCCACCCTTGCTGATGCTATCGCTGGCTCAGCTCTGTGCAAAAACTGGAAACAGGGGGGCGGGGGGAAATCCCGGGAAAGGGGCTTAGAAGAAAGACGAGGGGGGGGGGAAGAAACAAAGAGAGAGAGAATGAGGAAAAGAAAGAGAAGAGTGAGAGCAGGGAGTGCAGGAGAATTTGGGGTGAGGAAGGTGAGCCCAGCCCTGGGCCCCGGGGCTCCCCAGGGAGGCAGTGTGCCCTTTGGGGTACCAGCAGCCCTCCCCAAGGGAGGGTTAGGGGGCACAGCCCCTGCCCCCAGACCTGGAGCCTCCTGCCGGGGGTGTGGGTCCCTGTCTGGTGGGTATAGGACTGGGGGGCCTGGGGGGCTGGCACTGATGCCCCCAGGGGAGAGTTGCCCAAGTCCCCACCACCCCATGGCTTTGCTAGCAGCACATCCTGTGCCCCATCAGTCATCTCGCCTATTCCTGGACCCCAGCGCCCAGAACATCACGGACACTCAGACACCTCTGCACTCAATGGCGAGATAAGTGGCCCTGTGGATGAGGGGAAAGCAGTGGATGTGCTATTCCTTGACTTTAGCAAAGCTTTTGATACGGTCTCCACAGTGTTCTTGTCGGCAAGTTATAGAAGTATGGGCTGGATGAATGGACTAAGGTGGATAGAAAGCTGGCTGGATTGTCGGGCTCAACGGGTAGTGATCAATGGCTCCATGTCTAGTTGGCAGCCGGTATTAAGCGGAGGGCCCCAAGGGTCGGTCCTGGGGCCGGTTTTATTCAATATCTTTACTAATGATCTGGAGGATGGTGTGGACTGCACCCTCAGCAAGTTTGCAGATGACACTAAACTGGGAGGAGTGGTAGATACGCTGGATGGTAGGGACAGGATACAGAGGGACCTAGACAAATTAGAGGATTGGGTCAAAAGAAATTTGATGAGGTTCAACAAGGACAAGTGCAGAGTTCTGCACTTAGGATGGAAGAATCCCATGCACTGCTACAGACTAGGGACCGAGTGGCTGGGCAGCAGTTCTGCAGAAAAGGACCTAGGGGTTACAGTGGACGAGAAGCTGGATATGAGTCAACAGTGTGTCCTTGTTGCCAAGAAGGCTAATGGCATTTTGGGCTCTATAAGTAGGCGCATTGCCAGCAGATCGAGGGACGTGATTGTTCCCCTCTGTTCAGCATTAGTGAGGCCTCATCTGGAGTACTGTGTCCAATTTTGGGGCCCACACTACAAGAAGGATGTGGAAAAACTGGAAAGGGCAACAAAAATGATTAGGGGGCTGGAACACATGACTTATGAGGAGAGGCTGAGGGAAATGGGATTATTTAGTCTGCAGAAGAAAAGAATGAGGGGGAATTTGATAACTGCTTTCAACTACCTGAAAGGAGGTTCCAAAGAGGATGGATCTAGACTGTTCTCAGTGGTACCAAATGACAGAACAAGAAGTAATGGTCTCAAGTTGCAGTGGGGGAGGTTTAGGTTGGATATTAGTAAACACTATTTCACTAGGAGGGTGGTGGACACTGGAATGGGTTACCTAGGGACGTGGTGGAATCTCCTTCCTTAGAGGTTTTTAAGGTCAGGCTTGACAAAGCCCTGCCTGGGATGATTTAGTTGGGGATTGGTCCTGCTTTGAGCAGGGGGTTGGACTAGATACCTCCTGAGGTCCCTTCCAACCCTGAGACTCTATGATTCTAGGATTCAATGCAGCCTAGTGTCCACTCTACCCACTCACTTCCAAACAGCACTATACAGGCCTTTGCCGCCACAGTTCCTGTGCAGCCCGGCCTTGTTGCTAAAGGGGAGACCTGCGAGGCAGGACTCCTGGGTTCTACTCCCAGCTCCACCACTGACTGACTGCATGACATTTGGCAAGTCGCTGTGTGTGCTTGTTTCCCCCCCTGACCTCTGTCTGGATTGTGAGCTCTGTCCTATGCTGTGTGTCCATATGGGGCCTGGCACAGAGAAGCCCTCATGGCAGCTGGGGTATCCAGGCACTACATCAGTGCAAGCACTCATGCTCCCCACGCTGCCACTGACTCAGCGGGTGACCTAGGGCAAGTCTCTTCCCTGCTCTGTGCCTCAGTTTCCCCACCTGTATAATCAGCATAGTGACCTCACCAGGCAGAGGCTGTAAGGCTGAATTAATGCTAAGCACCCCCAGGGGCTCTGTGATCATCTTTGAGGAGCTCAGGACTCCCCATGGGTGTGCACCAAACCAAGGAGCCCTGGGGCTGCGGCTGGAGGGCAGGTCCCTACCCGCCCCCTGCTCCAGAAAGCCTCCACTCCCTGTGTTACACACCAGGTGGTCCCCCACAAGGTGAATCAGGCCTGGTGGGTGTGGCTGGCCCCGCAGGCTCAGGTAGCTCTGTTTTGTTACCTCCATGTCAATCAGCCCATTGACACCTTTTGTCAGGGGATTAACAGCACTGCATTATCCTGAGTGAGGAGCTACTTTGCATATTTAAAGAGACAGGACCAGACCCAGGTTACTGGGGGAGAGGGTGTCAAGCCTTGGATTTGCCCCTGCAGCTGGATCAGCACAGACCCCGCCCTGCATACAAAAGCAAAGTCACAATAAGGGCTTGGCTACACAATAAAGCCGCCAGGAGTGCTCTACCTTACTACCCGTCCACACTGGCAATGCACGTAACAGGCCACAGAATCTCACCCACCCATTCCTGCAATATACTTCTCAGCTATGTCTGAGCTATTGAAGTCCTCAAATCTCGGTTTAAGGACTTCAAAGTGCAGAGAATCCTCCAGCAAGTGACCCGGGCCCCCTGCTGCAGAGGAAGGCGAAAAACCCCCAGGGCCTCTGCCAATCTGCCCTGGAGGAAAATTCCTTCCTGACCCCAAATATAGCGATCAGCTGAACCCTGAGCATGTGGGCAAGACTCACCAGCCAGACACCCAGGAAAGAATTCTCTGTAGTATCTTAGATCCCATCCCCTCCAACTTTCCATCATATGCCACCAGGCCCCTCTATTACCATAGTCAAAGATCAACTGCCACAATTTCCACAACATTCATCTGATGAAGTGGGTCTTAGCCCATGAAAGCTCATGATCCCAAACATCTGTTAGTCTATAAGGTGCTACAAGACTCTTGGTTGCTTTTGCCAAAATTATGTTACCCCATCACATCATCTCCTCCATAAATTTATCAAGCTTAGTCTTGGCCTCTGATTGGCCTCCAGACTGTCCCACAATGCCTGTTCTAGCCACTCTGGTCATCACGTTTGAACTCTACTGCCCTGTCCTCAGGTGACCAACCATCAGACTCGCCCTTTAAATTCCCTGGGAATTTTGAAAATCCCCTTCCTGTTTGCTCAGCCAGGCATGGAGTGCTCTCAGTGCATCTTTCCAGGTGACGTCTCCACGCGCCAGGCAATCCCCAACATGGAGCAATGGCGAGGTGCTGGACCTCCTTAGTGTTTGGGGGGAGGAAGCTGTGCAGTCCCAGCTGCGCTCCAGCCATAGGGATTATAATACCTACGGGCAGATATCAAGGGCCATGATGGACAAGGGCCATGACCAGGACACAGTGCAGGGTTAAAGTAAAGGAGCTGCCGAATGCCTACTGGAAAGCCCGCGAGGCAAACGGCCACTCCAGTGCTGCCCCCGCGACCTGCAAATTCTACAAAGAGCTGGACGCGATACTTGGGGGCGAACTCACCTCCACTCCAACCATCACCACGGACACTTCCGAGGGCAGCACAGAAAGAGGAGTGGGGGAGGAGGAGGAAAGCGCGACCAAGGGTGCTGAGGTGCGGGAGACACCCCAGAATCCCTGGAGGCCAGGCGCTCTTCTCAAGCCAGGAGGAAGGCAGTCAGTCATGGCGTCTGGTGCTCGGGGAAGGGCAAACAACAGAGGAGGTTCCTGGTAAGCGGGTTTTTCTTCAGGAAGGAAGTTTTTCAGTGTGGGCTCTTCGGGTGAGGACGGTAAGGGCTGCATGCATGCCTAGGTGCGGAATAGCGCATTGATGTGGTCTATCACATCGCGGTATTCAGCATCGGTGATCTCAGCCAGAACGTGGGCAATGCGCCTGTGCAGGTTTACTGGGAGAGCCAGCGCGGTTCTTGTCCCAGTCAGGCTAACGTGTCCACGTCACTCTGCCATGAGAGGTGGGGGGGACCATCGCTGCACACAGACAAGCTGCATAGGGACCAGGGTGGAAGCCGCATTGTAGTAGAAGACCCTCCCTTGCTTCCCCAGTCACCCTCAGCAGTGAGGTATCTCCCAGGACGAACTCCTGTGGAGAATGTGGGGACAGTGTTCAGTGTAGGTGCCCCCTGCAGCTGTGGGCTCTCTTCAAGGCACAGAAACCCAGAGGACAGTACAGCCATGAAACAATCAGTCCCCCTGGACCCTGTGCTTACTCACCATTTCTGGGGCTCCCATGGGTTATGTGCGCTCGCTTTGGGACAGGGAAAGTGTGGTTTCGTATGGACTGTGCTTGCCCTCCTAAGTGCGGGGGAATCATTGCTCTGTCTGATGTGTACAATGCTGCCTCTGTTAAGTGTTGCATTTTGCCTCTATAGGTGCACCCTTGAGATCTCAGCCATTAGTCTTATCACCGGCCGACAGACTGAGAAGACTCAGGAAGAGGCCGTGTAAAAGCAAAGAAGGCAGGCTGCACCATGTGATGCAGCAGTCAGTGGAAGAGACTCGAAAGGCCCAGAAGCGGAGGGAGAGTGAATGATGGATCGAACAGAAGAATGAGGATCACCAGCCGCAAAATGCACTGCTCTGGCAGCAAAGCACAGAACGGCCAACAGCATAATGGAGCGCCCAGCGGACCCTATCCAGGCGCTCGTCACCATGCAGGTGGAGCACTACCGTTCTCTTCCCACCCTGCAGCCCCTGTCCCAAAACTCGTTCCCTTGTGCCCCCATGTCTCCTCCAACCCACTTTCCCCAGCATCCGGGTTCTTACCGCCCCCAGCTGCCTCCAACACCCGTAGCTTCACCACCCACCCACGAGAACTACGACCCTTATCCACCGCACTCCACCCCCTCAACACGCCTTATAGCCATCCCGAAGTGCAGCACTCAGAGCACAGCACTCTGGACAGGACTCCAGAGTGTGAAACCAGGACATGGTCAACTCTGTGAGTGAACCGGTCCCCACCCCGCTCTTGCCCTTTTGGTATTTCTGTGTTTTGGGTTTTTTTTTTCCCAAGAAATGAATTTTCTTTTCAATAAAAGGAGTTTTTTACTTTGAAAAATACTTTATTAGTGCATAAGCAAAAGATACCTTAGCCCAGGAAAGCAACAAGCCCTGCAAGCCCCGTGCAGGGCATCAGACATTACTGGTGGCTTTCAGCCTCAAATTGCTCCCTCAAGATATCCCTAATCATTGCAGCCCCATGCTGGGCCCCTCTAATAGCCCTGCTCTCTGGCTGTGCAAATTCAGCCTCCAGGTGTTGAACCTCTGAGGCCCATGCCTGAGTGAAGCTTTCACCTTTCCCTTCACAAATATTATGGAGGGTACAGCACACGGATATAACTGCGGGGATGCTGTCTTAGGCCAAGTTCAGCTTCCCATAAAGAGAGCGCCACTGGCCCTTCAAACGGCCAAAAGCACACTCCACAGTCATTCGGCACCAGCTCAGCCGGTAGTTGAACCATTCCTGGCTTCTGTCCAAGCTCCCTGTGTAGGGTTTCATGAGCCACGGCATTAAAGGGTAAGCGGGGTCTCCAAGGATCACAATGGGCATTTTGACTTCTCCCTACGGTGATCCTCTGGTCTGGGAAAAAAGTCCCGGTTTGCAGCTTCTTGAATAGGCCAGTGTTCCGAAAGATGCGTGCGTCATGCACCTTCTCGGGCCAGCCTGCGTTAATGTCAGTGAAATGCCCACGGTGATCCACAAGCATCTGGAGAACCGTGGAGAAATACCCCTTCCGATTAACGTACTTGGAGGCTAGGTGGTCTGGTGCCAGAATAGGAACATGTGTCCTATCTATCGCCCCTCCGCAGTTAGGGAAACCCATTTGTGCAAAGCCAGTCACAATGTCATTCACGTTATCCAGAGTCACGGTTCTTCTGAGCAGGACGCCATTAATGACTCTGCAAACTTGCACCAACACGATTCCAACGGCCGACTTTCCCACACCAAACTGGTTAACCACCGATTGGTAGCTGTCTGGAGTTGCCAGCTTCCAGATTACAACAGCCACCCGCTTCTCCACCGGCAGGGCAGCTCTCAATCTTGTGTCCTTGCGCTGCAGTGTAGGGGTGAGTTCATCACACAGTCCCATGAAAGTAGCTTTTCTCATCCGAAAGTTCTGCAACCACTGCTCGTCATCCCAGATTTGCATGACGACGTGATCCCACCGTTCAGTGTTTCCCGAGCCCAAAAGCGGCGGCCCATGGTGGAGAGCATGTCCGTGAATGAGACAAGCAATTTCGTGTCATATGCGTTACGTGACTCAATATCATCGTCGGACTCCTCAGTGTCACTTTGGATCGTAAGGAGAAACTCGACTGCCAAATGAGACATACTGGTGAGACTCATCAGCATGTTCCTCAGCAGTTCGGGCTCCATTCCCACAGACCTAAAGGGAAGACAGAGCGCGTCGCCGCACAGAAACCATTGAAAGACGGCGCCAAATGTGGACGGAAACACAGGGATTGCTGGGATGTGAAGCGATGCATCACGGAGCGTTGGGACAGGATCCAGAATGCCCCAAACCCCCTTCCCACAAGCCACAGCGCCAGAATGGGAAGAGGTGCTCTGAGGGATAGCTGACCATAATGCACCGCTCCCAATGCCACTTCAAGTGCCACAAATGTGGCCGCACCAGTGCACTTGCAGCTGTCAGTGTGGACAGACTGTGGCGCTTTCCCTGGTGCGCTCTCCGAGGGCTGGTTTAACTCACAGCGCTCTACAGCTGCAAGTGTAGCCGAGCCCTACGATGCAATTTCTTCAGTGCCAGCTCTGCTGGGTCTGTCCAGGTCTCGCAGCTACCCGGGCCTGGCCTACAAGGAACCTGGGGCAGGGCTGATGGCGCTTTTGGGCAGGGCTCCCTGCGTGGGTGGACAGACACGCACCCACGGCTCAGCAGCAGTGCGGCACTTGCAGACATGCCCTTTATGTACATCGTGCGGCGCAGCTCGTGCACCAAGGTGCAGTGCCTTTTCAAAACGCACCTATGGGGAGTTCAGGGACCCACCCCATCCTGGGGAAAGGGCGAGACATCCCACCATACGATGGGCCGCTCCCCTAGGGACTGCAAAGCACTTTACAGAGGGGGAGGGCGGGCATTATGCCACTGGAAAGAGGGGGAAACTGAGGTACAAAGAGGTTAACAGCCTGATTTTTCAGATGCTCCCATTGACTCCAAAATGTTGCATTCTGCAAGTCGGGTCCCCAGGGCTTCAGCAAAGGCCGCGCAGCAAGTGAGTGCCTGAGCTAGGAACAGGCCCGGGAGTCCCGGCTCCCCCTCCACTGCTCTTACCACTGACACAATGGAGAAGAGCGCCCGGGGTCCCAGCTCTCCCGCAAGTGCCAATCCACTCACCCTCCAGCAAGGGAAATGCAGTCAAAGGGGCCATGCTCTGCTTAGCCAACACAGGCGACATTAACCCAGCCCTGGGCTGCGTAAAGGGGCCCTGCTGTCACCTGTTGTTAGAGACAGTTACAGATTTTTATATGTAACATTCTCAGAAGCGTGACACCAAGAGTCCATCTCTTCCTGTGGGAGGGGGCTGCCCCCCAGCATAGACATCAATGCTCATCTTTTATCTGGGGGTTTCTGGGGACTGGAGCGTCTCATGGGTAATGCTGAAGCAGGATGGAATCACATCCTCCACTAGCTACACTTCTAGGTATATCTTGTGGTTAGAGCAGCGGGGAGGAGGTGCTAGGACTCTGGGTCCTGTTTCCAGCTCCGACAGGGGAGTGGGGTCTGGTGATTAGAGCAGGGAGGCTGGGTGCAGGACTCCTGGGTCCTATTCTCAGCTCTGGTAGGGGAGTGGGATCTGGTGGTCATAACAGAAACATTTGGATTCCCAAGTTCTCTTTCCAACTCTGCCACTGATTTCCTGTGTGACCTTGGGCAAGTCCCAGCGCCGAGATGGGGACAATGGTCCTATCCTGCAGCATAAGGCCTGAGCTAGCTCCGCACTGTATTGGAAGCCCAGCTTGTAACAACCCTCAGCCTAGGGGAAGCTCATTTCTGGGCACTGACCTTGCTGTGGGGACTCCTTTCTGACTCCTAGGCACACCAGACTGATGAGCTTTCTCAGGGCAGAGATCCCGAGTTCCTGTGATGGAAAGAGGGGCCAGCTAAAACCTCACATGCCTCCAGGAGGCAAAGCTTTACAATTCTTACAATTCTTTGCAATTCTTACAAGCTCCCCCCACCTGTGTAACGAATCCCCCCGTTCTCTGCCAAGCTGTCTGGGAAGCCAACAATGACGTCTAAGTAGGACGTGCCTTGCAGGGATTCAGAGCCAGCTCTGAGGAACAAGACTAGCCCTGCTCAGGCAGATTCTGGCCCGACACCTTGCCCTGTGGTGTTGTACTAATCTTTGTGCCGCTGTGGTTTCCGGGGGACCCACCCAGGATGGGGAGCTGATTGTGCCAGGCTGGATCTCTAGTAAACACTGTCGCTGCCCACAAAGGGTGGGCATCGCTGAGGCTCATCAGAGACACTCGCTGGGGTCTGTATTTGAAGAATTCGGGCGTGATGCTCAGCTGCTGGGGACGGATCTTGGCGGGTGGCTAAGCTGTGCCCAGGCTGCCACAGGAGGCTGGGGAATCCCCCGCCAGGGACGGGTGAGGGTTACTGAGTCCTGCCTCGGCACACACTGCCCTCCCAAGAGCCCTTCCAGCCCCACAGCTGCACTGAGGTCCCTTCCAGTGGGGATTGGGCACGCGCTGGGTACCAGGGATGGCCAGGGTCCTAAAGGTAAATTCCAGCCAAAGCAAAGAAAGGGGTGAGGCTAGACAGCCCCTGCATCGGGGCTTAAGCCAGCTGCTGGCTCCTGGTCAGGAGAGCTCCATGGGGCAGGTTCTCCCATAACTCCAGGGTCTCTGCACCTTCCTCCAAAGCAGCAGGCGCTGGCCATGGCTGGAGAAGGAACCTGGACTGGGGGAGCCGTGCCCTGCCCCAGGCTGGCAATTCCCTCCCCCCTGCGCTGATAGCTGAGGATCGGCCCTTTCACTCCATCTGACGGAGGTTTTCAGTGACTCACCTTCGGCCCGGGGTTTGGACTCTCGGCCCATTAGATCCAGATCGACACAGAAAACAGGTGTCTTCCCAGCCTGCCAGGTGAGATGGAATCCGGGCCGGGGGTCTCTGGTGCTGAACCAGTTCCTAGCTGCCATCCCCCCATGCGGGGTCAGGTGCCCCCGGGGGACTGGGGGTGCAGACAGGACAAGCTCTTTGGGTTGGTCTGCACCCCACATTGCAAAGTGACCCTGCCTGTGTTGCTGGCTTGTTTTGGCTGCATAGCGGGGTTGATTCTGTGGGTGTTTCTCCAACATGCCGCTGACGTTCACGGAGGGGCAGGGGGAGGTTTCCTGACGAGCGCAGGCATGACTCTGATTCAGCAAGGTTGGGGAGTTAAGGGTCTGAGCAAGTCAATTGGACATTAAGGGCCTGATCCTGGCATAGTGCTGAGCACCCCAATACCCACATTCAGCACTTGGCCCTCAGTCAGCAGCGCCCCTGAGCAATCCCTGCTGTCGGTCCTAGGCGGTGGGACAGGCCGGCTGGATCCAGGACCCTCAGGCTGTCTGATGCTCTGCAGCTTCTGCACTCAAAAGCCTCAGTTTCTTGGGCTGGGGGGGGGCGTTGCTGTGGCGTGGACGGGGCTGGAAATCCAGAGACTAGGACTCATCTTCCTGCCCAGCCCCAGCTCGGGGAGGGGAATCGTTTTTAACTCTGCCACCGCCTCCCCCTCGTTTGTCTCTGCCCAGTTACAGACTGGCCCGTTGCTAGCTGTAACTCAGTGGGGGGAATGGGAGGGGGGATGGCTGCAGAGGGCTGGGTGGAGAGCGGGGGAGGGGGGTAATTGTGGGATTTAAACTGTATCTGACCACAAAGCTCTGAGTCTCTCCCCACCTTTCCCAAGAGCCTGTTTCTATCCCCAAACCTGGTTGTGTCCCTCCCACCATCCTGGCCCTTCAGCCAGCCTCCTTCAGCCCTCCTCAGTGGACGTGCCAGGGCAGAAGCATTGCGGACTGGAGTCGGCTTTCTCCCGGCAACAAACTGGCCCCCACCCACGGCTCCAGCTAACTGGAAGAGCAGTTTTCTCCTCAGGGTGGCTGGAGCCAAGGGGAGACTTCTGCTCTAATTCCCTGCAAAGGCCCAGGGCAGCTGGAGGCACCAAAACTTTCACTCTGCTGCCACTGGGATGGCACCAGATATGGCCTAAGTTCCTGTCTACATTGAAACATGAGTCCTTCCCCAACCAGAGCCGGCACCAGCTTGAGCGTCAGCAGTGAGTGGAGCCTGCGTAGACAAGGGGACCAGGCTAGGACTCTGGAGAGCTGGCATCTATTCCCAGCCTTGCCACAGACCTGTTACTGCCTTGTTCTCTGCCTCAGTTTCCCCATCAGTAAAACATGGGGAATGACATGAAGAATTAGGGCATTTAGACCTGGGCCAACTGCCATAGATGACACAAGGGAACTTTCAACGATGGCCTGATTTGTTAATTAATACACACAAACTTTCCTGATTGTAAATTGTGTGGCTTTCCATAACTGCTTGCTCCTGCCCATCTCTACACTACAATTTATAGTTGTGTTAATTAACAGATGACTAAATATTCACGTGTAGAAACAGCCATGGCCGGCGTGGCCGACGTGCTCCGCTAGCCCCAGTGTGGCCAACGCGCTCCGCTAGCCCCGGCGGGAGAATGCCCTCAGATGCTCAGTCCCCACATGGCCGGAGGTGGGGGAAAGGTCACTATTGATAACGAAGGGGCAAAAGGGCAGCCCTGTTCCATGGGTCTTGTTTCCAGAAAAGGACTTTAAAAAGTCCTCCCCCTCCCACACCCACCTCCATCACCTAGGAACAATCAGTCACTGCCGGCTGCTGTGTCAACAAATCCTCATCTGCTGGCAGAAGGGGCTTGATAAGAACTGAGAGCCAGGGAGCTGCACAGAGTCTAGCCTGGTTCTCCGCAAAGACGAAAATAACCCAAAGCCCGCCCCTCCCCCCCAAAGCACCAAGCATAGAGCAGGGTTTAGGAAAAGCCACACGGACCAAAATTTTCAACATTTAGGTCGTGCTGGTGGGTCTCCCCAGGACAGTTATTGTGGAATAAGGTAGGGCGTGGATTGAAAGCAGAGAGTGACACTGGAATAACTGTATAGCTTAATCCAGCCCCAAAGTCAGACCGGATGATGACGATGACATTCTCTCCATTCCAGTCCTATCTTGGGAGCATGTTAAACAGCAACTACTAAAGTTAAACATTTTCAGATCAGCAAGTCCCTGTGACTGCCATCCAAGAGTTTTAAAAGAGCTGCCTGAGGAACTCGCTGGACTATTAATGTTAATTTTCAATAAATCCTGGAGCACTGGGGAAATTCCAGAAGACTGGAAGTCAATGTTGTGTCAATATTAAAAAGGTAAACGGAATGACTTGGGTCATTAAAGGCCTGACATTGCTCTTAGACCAGATAATGGAGTGACTGACATGGGACTCGATTAATAAAGGAGGGTAATGAAATTAACATCACTCAGCATGGGTTTATGGAAAACAGTCCTGTCAGCCTAACTTGATATTTCTTTTTGATGAGATTTCAAGACTGGTTGATAACAGGCTTGACTACACTTAAAATGCTCCAGCAGAATGGCTGGAGTGCTTCAGTGCCGAGAGGTTCTCCCTCCGCGAGGGCGCTAGCTAGGGCCGATAGGAAAAGTCTCCTGTCAACTTAGTGCTGACTATATGAGAGAGGTTAGATCAGTTTAACTCATTCAACTGAGTTATGCCAACTTAAATTCCTAGTGTAGACCAGGCCTCAGGCTTTTCTAAGACTTGGTGCCACCCAATATTTCGATTAGAAAACTAGAACAATACAAAATAAATGGATTAAAATCTTGCTAATGGGTAGGTCTCAAAATGCAACTGTAAATGGGGAATTGTCATTACGTGGGTGTGTTCCCAGCAGGGGCCGGCAGGGATCAGTTCTTGGCCGCACACTAATTGCTGTTTTTATTAATTACCTGGAAGAAAACATAAAACCACCACTGACAAGGTTTGCAGTTGACACAAACATTGCGGGGAATGGTGAATAATGAAGAGGGCAGATCACTGGGTGAAAGCAAACTCTGCATTTTAATATGGCTACAAGAAAACGTCCTCATCTAGGAACAAAGAACTCATGCCACACTTCTATCCTGGGAACCAGCCCCTCAGGACATGGGGGCGTAAATCACCTGAATAGTGCTCCCCGTGTGATGTGGCCAAGAAAACTAATGTGATCCTGGGATGCCTAAAGAGGGAATCTTGACTAGCAGAGGCTAATTTTTCCTTTGTATTTGGCCCAGGTATAATCACTGCTGGACTCTTGCGTCCAGTTCTGGTGCCCACGCTTTGCGGAGGAGTGCAGGGGGTTGGGTGAGGAGCCGTGAGACTGACTAAAGGATTTGAACCCTGCCGAAGAAGCGCAATCCCTTGACGTGATCACAGTTTATAAGTAGCCGCATGGGGAACAGATACTTGATCGTGGGCTTTTCAATCCAGCAAAGGTCTAACATGGTCCAGTGGCTGCAAGTTGAAGCTAGATGAATTCAGACTGAACCAAGATGTCATTTGTTAAGAGAGAGAGTAATTAACAATTCTAGCATGAGGGATTCTCCATTCCTAGAGCATGGTGGATGGGTCTCTAAAGGCTCTGTTCTGGGAATTCTTATGGGGAAGTTCTCAGGCCTGTGCTTGACCAGAGGTCAGCTGACATGATCACCATGGTCCATTCTGGCCTTGGAATCAAGGAATCTAGGAACAGAATTCTAGCCAGGATGGATCTGATCCTTTGAGCCGGGTCTCTCTCTCTCTGAGCCAGATCCCACTCCCACTGAACCCAGCTGAACTTTCTATGACAACTGGACTGGGCACTCAGGCCAAAGTGCGGGAATTTCCCAAATCCAAAGGCTGCAATGACTGTTCCTGACTTCAGTGAGCCTTGGCTCACGTGCTCATTACACCACAGAGAGAGCGCGTCCCATGGCAGGGGCAGAGAATTGACCCAGCAGAGTAGAAGTGGGTTTTGGAAACGCATCTTAAGTTTACCTTTCAGTCCCTGCTATTCAAGCTACTTCAGGCTCTGAGAGGTATTAACAGTGATATCTATCTCCAGAAGAGATTCCTTTGGGGGGGGACAGGGTGACCAGACAGCAAGTGTGAAAAATCAGGACGGGGGTGGGGGATAATTGGAGCCTGTATAAGAAAAAGATCCAAAAATCGGGACTGTTTCTATAAAATCGGGACATCTGGTCACCCTAGTGGGGGAAGAGGAGAGATTTGTTGCACAAATACAGGCCACAATCATGCAAACACTTACACGCCACTAGGGGTATCACAAGCACAAAGCACCAACCTTGCAAACAAACACTTAGCGCTTGTTTACAGGGGGTAATTTTCCAGCACAGCTAAAGCACAATAACTACCCAAGTGATACCAGCACAGCTACAGCCAAGCCCTAAGCAGGCTGGTCTAGCTCCACCCATCAATTTCCCAGGCTGGACAAGCCCTTAAACTCACACGTAACTTTGCTCATGCAAGCAACCCCAGCAAGGCTGTGCTCCTGCCCAAAGCTACCCGGCCCGGGCTGAAGAGGCGGCAGGGTTGGGGCTTTTCAGTGTAGCCCAGGCCACACACCGGACTGGACTAGTCGCTGCATCAGACCGGGAGATCATCACAGCCACCACCAGCCGGGAGCGAGAGAAGCATCAAGCAATCCCGAGCGCACTGGTGAACGTATTTATTTATTTATGCACACACTTGTGTAACTGAAAGACAATCCCACTTTTCTAACTAAACCCCAGAACTCATGAAAAGGTTCTAGGCCCAGTGGGAGCCAGCGACGAACTGTTACCACGGGGTTATGACCAAGAGATACGGAGAAGGATTTCTGCTCTTCACTTTGGGCTATAGCTCCAGCTGCATCCTTCAGAGCTCCCCTCAGCCTGACCCCAGCGCTTTAAGAACACAATACGGCCCTCCCAAGGATTAGATAAAAAGGTTACAATTTACATACATTAGCTGGATTCAAATATTCAGCCCTAGAAAAACCTGCTGGGTCCTTCCTCTCCAGCGGTTCGTTTCTTTCATCACAAACCACTGTAGGACGAGTTGGAGGTTCTCTGGAGACCTGCAGAGGGGGGGCTGGTATCAGTCGGGGTGTTTGATTGGGAAGTGGGGGTGGGAGCTGCACTTTAATTGACTTCCACAGAGCTCAGCCACACTAAGCCAGCTGTGAAAACATCACAGGCCTAATCAGTTCACATCAAAGGGACCCCACCTCTGCCGGACGGCACCGTCCCTGCTTTCTGCAACCTGCACGGAGCATCTCACCCTGTCCACATGCTGTATCCCCATCCCACAGATAAGAGCCCCCCTTCCCCTCCCCAGCTAGCCCAGCGCTGTTAGTTATTAAAGCACCAACACCACACTGCCGGGACTCCTATTTCAGTTCCCAGATCAGCTTAAAGTCTGATGGATCTAGACAGGCCCCAGGCCCGTGGGGTGGGGAGACCCCTTGAAGAGGGGGGAAGCCTGCAGGATAGGAGCCCTATAGGAGACAGAGGTAGAGGGCCTCGATGGAAGCCTACTGATGCCGTCACAGGGAGCATGAACCGAAACCCGTCTAGGCAGCGAGGGTTGAACCCCAACTTCCCTTTCTCTCACTCGCCCACTCCCCTGGCTCCCTTCACTGCTTCCTTCACCGTCCAATTCACTTGGGGGGCTTCAGTTTTCTCCCTGCCCAGAACCAGCTTCTTTCTGTCTGGAAAAAAGTTGTGTGTTTATTAAGCAGCTCACATTGCCTCATGCTCCTCTGAGCACTGCTTCGTAGCTGAGTCATTTCAAGAAGGGCTTTTTGTCTGCCCGGCTGGGCAGTCTCCAGTCTGGGGCAAAGGAATTTATTTATTTAAAATCATTCCTGGACTGGGATGAGAGTTTATAGCAGAGAGAACCCCCTCCCCCCCACCAAACTGGGGGAGGTTTTTTCCTTGACTAGATGAAACTTTCTAGTCTTTTCCTTCTCTACAACAGCTGGGATGTTTAATGCATTAAGCAGACTGCTGCTTTTCTTGAGAGTTTAAGGGGGGGGGGGAATCTCCATTTCAAAGCCAGTCTGTCAACTTTCCACACTTAACTGGGAACAAAACCCTCCCCACATTCCCATTAAAAAAGCCATCCAATTCAACTCTAACCTAAAAACCCCAAAGCAGGCATGCGAAGGGCCCTTGGATTTAGTCACAAGGTAGGATCTATAGCAAACTGCAACTCCATAAAGAACGATACAAATTCTTTGGTTAAAATGAGGTCGCTGAGAGCCTTAGAACAGGAGAGGGGTTTACAGAAAACTGGGAAGCAAGGATTGAATGAAGCTGCTTCCTTCCCAGCCCTACAATCTTTGGGTCAGGTTTTCAACAGGACTCAGCAGCGCCCACCGAGAGTAACAGGGGCTGCGGGCACCGAGTTCTTGTGGGGTGGAAATCTGGTCACAGTGGTACAAGTGAATTCACCATGAAGCCCTCTAGCCAATCCCAAGAGAAGGCTGCAGGGGCCAGTGGTGTAAAGATCACAAAGAAGGTAGCACAATGCAAATTCTTCTGAAGTAACAGCCCTTCTAGGGTCTTTTGCTAAGCTGGGGCACTGGAAACCTACACACCCCCTGTGACCCTTGGGGAACAGTTTGCATCTCCCCTCCGCCCCTAGTGATTTGCATAGGACATTTTGTCTGTGAAAAACAAGGGATGTTCCAGCACGGTTGGGTGTAATCGATCTTCTCAGGGGTAAACTGAAATGCCTTCCTACACCACAGTAACACCAACCAGCTGCTGGGGAGCTCAGCTGATTAGCCAGGCTGATTTCAAAGGGCACAAACACAGGCATTTTCACAGAGTGGATGGGAAGAGTCCTCCTCTGGCAACAGCCGGCTCCAGGCCCTGGGGGTGCTGCTCTTCCCTCCCAGCAGCCAAGGATCCAGCTGGCTGACACCTAGAGCAGAGGAAAGAGCCAAATTCTCTAGAGCCTAAGGGGTGTCAGCAGCACGGAGCCTTGCCAGCCGCTGCAGGGAGGAGTTAATTTAAGACATTCCCTTGAACTCACATTTGCCCCTTCAAGGCTCAGGGTAGGATTTTTAGGAGCCTTGTGGAAGACGCCTGACAGGCCTCCATTTTCAGAGGGTGGATCTAGGGCTCAGCCACCCCCACCCCCACCCCCACTAGTCATGTCTTGGCCATGCTGGGTCAATAGTCCAGCTCTTGGGCAAGGGATTTACTTGTCCTGGATCAGCAGTGAACCATCTAAAGCACATGGATCCAGGAAGGTCTAGCCTCAGCTCCAGGCCTGACCCACCTTCCACCTCCCTCTCTAATAATGACCAGGGCACAAAGACAGCTGGAATGCATTTCTCCTTTTTCTACCAGGCCCGGTTTGATACAGGACACATGTTCACAGCTTACCACTCCCATCTGCTTCCCTTTAGGTATCCCCACAACTTACTCCTTACTTTGGTGTTTGAAACAAGCTCACATGCAATTACAGCACATTCCCAAACTCCTCTTCAGCCAGCCTGTGTACATTTCCCCCCTTTGTCACTGGAAAATTAAACCCAATCAAAGGGTGTTTTCCTCTTGGCAATCTATAGCGGAGACACACGAATTTTGCAATTTAACTCTTTGTATCCTACCCCAGCTTTGTGCGGTTTTAGCTGTGATCTTATATACTGAGCTACGTTATAGTCAAGGGTATTTTCTACTCAAGGTCGGGCAAGTTAAAGTGAACAGAATCAGGCCATACACATTACTCCTTAACTGAAGTGGTTTTGAGAACAGACTCCATTTAGCACTGAGACACGGAATTGTGAGGTGGGAATTCCATTTTTGTTGATTTTGATCAAACCAGCTTTTCAGCCCAAAGAATTTGAAATCTACCAGTAAAATTAAGGAAAGTTAAAGTTAGGAGCCGATTATTTCTAGCATTCATGGGTTGGGGTTTTTAAAAAGAATTTTGTATAAATATTCCTCTTATTGGTACAATTTATTAGAATGTCTTCTGATTCCCACCCTTATGTTCTCCCTCTCCCAATTCCTCTCCAAAACACAGAGGCAGGCTGTCAAACTAAAGTATATTTGACGCGGTAGCAAAATCAATCCAAGTACCTTCTGCTTAAATATTATAAAAAGATAGAGAATTAAAAACCTTACAAACAGATAAATTTATACACTCTACAATTTGTGAAAAATAGGACTGAAACCAGCACTCATAGATGAGGGGCAGGGTATATACACATAATTTTAGTGCTTCCCTCTCTACAAGTACTCCTCATTCTTTTTAATACTGTAGTTATTAGGGGAAAAGTTGAATGTATGCAGCGGCAGAATGTTGTTCATTTTTAAAATCTAGCTCTAAATATTCTCCTCCACGCTTGATGGTTTGTGCAGTAAGACACAAAAGATTTTTAGAATTAAAAAAAAAAAAAAAATGTATAGGAGGAGTGATTAAGAATTTTGCAACAGGCATTTCCCCAAACCACATCACTACCAAACAAGGAGTTACAAAAGAGAGTTTCCACCTTTATTTCACAGAAAAATCTGTCAAACTTTCTAGTTTTCAGACCTAGGATTCCAGAACACATCAGCAAACACTGAAAAGGCACAATAACCCTCTGGGGTTTTTTGTTTGCAAGCAGTAACTTTAAAATGAGATTCACTTCCCCTTCCCCCATCCCCCCAAATAAGTAAAGATCCTTCCCAACCCACTTATTGCTTAAAATGATGCCTACCTGAATGACAGAGCACCACACCTCAAAAATCTTGAATGTCAGTTGCTAAGGTTTTATAATTTGGATTACAGCTCTTGAGTTAGGGGAAAACCCTCAGTAGGTTTGGGGGTTTTGTTTGTTTTCAAACTCACTTGTATTTGCAAAAAACAGACTGCTTACTAAGGACATGTAGTTTAGAAAACTTCTGTACACAGGATTTGGGGAGAGAGAAATGTCCAGGGCCAGAGAAGTAGCTTCAAGGCGAAAGTTAAAGACAGGGACTGATACAAGCGCTGGACTGGGGTGTGCTTTCTTCAGGAATCAATCCATGTGCCTTTCACTGGAGTCTCTAGCTGGGCAGAAGAGCCTTAGCAAAAACCATTACCAGATCCTCAGAACCAGGCCACCCCACTGGAGTCAGCCGCTGGGATAGAAGGGGGAGGCAGCCCCTCCATAAGTCTCTTCACATAAAAAACTTCTTGGTAAACTTCCAAAAGAGGGAAAAGTGGGAGATGGATACTTTAAAAAAAAAAAAAAAAAATCGAAGTCTGCTTTTAATACAGAACAGCTTCCATCATGTGCACATCAGGGGCAAAGCGATTACAGGTCTGGCTTTTATGGAAGTTCAACTGAAAACGCTCCCCCACGGCCAACACAAACAGAAAATCCGTCTCTATGGCTCCATGTAGAGGGGAGATCTTGCCAAGGCCGAGAAAGGGAAAAAACCCGACACTTTAGTACCAAAGAGAGGCGCCGAGGCGAGCTGAGCCGAGGCGAGCCAGGCCGCTCGTCCCCAAGAGTTTCTGGATCTCTGCGGGTTTGGGTTTTAAATAGAAATATATAATTCCATTTACAGATGCTATTTACAGGTCTAATTACAAGACACCCTTGGACGTGAAGAACCGTAGAACTCGAAGGTGGTTCAGAGTCGACGTTTGTTTTAAATACTTTCTCCCGGCCCCCTCCCCTCCTGCCGCACGCCCGGCCCGGCCCCTCACACCGTGGTCTCGCCGTGCCGGCTGTGGGTCAGGCGGGTGTAGAACTTGCGCCAGGAGTGCAGGGTCTTGCCGGACCAGATCCAGAAGCCCGAGGTGATGCCCACGATGAGGGTCATGAGGTACTTGATCATGTAGACGGTGAAGTCGGGGCTCATGCGTGGCGCGTAGGCCAGCGGGCAGGGGATGGCCAGGCTCTTGCAGTGCTGGCTCACCCAGCTGCGCTCCCAGTGCTCGCGGAAGGCCTGCTCGTAGAAGTAGCAGGCGATGACGATGGTGGCGGGCACGGTGTAGAGGACGCTGAAGACCCCGATGCGCACCATGAGCCGCTCCAGCTTCTCGGTCTTGGTGCCGCCGTGCTTCATGATGGTGCGGATGCGGAAGAGCGAGACGAAGCCGGCCAGCAGGAAGGAGGTGCCGATGAAGAGGTAGACGAAGAGCGGGGCCAGCACGAAGCCGCGCAGCGGGTCCAGGCTGTGCAGCCCCACGAAGCAGACCCCGCTCAGCAGGTCCCCGTCCACCTGCCCCATGGCCAGGATGGTGATGGTCTTGACGGCCGGCACGGCCCAGGCGGCCAGGTGGAAGTACTGCGAGTTGGCCTCGATGGCCTCGTGGCCCCACTTCATGCCGGCGGCCAGGAACCAGGTGAGGGAGAGGATGACCCACCAGATGGAGCTGGCCATGCTGAAGAAGTAGAGCATCATGAAGAGGATGGTGCACCCCTCCTTCTTGGTGCCCTGCACCACCGTGCGGTACCCGTCCTCCTGGAACCGCTCGTTGCACACCACGCGCTCCTGCAGCACGAAGCCCGCGATGTAGGCCACTGACACCATGGTGTAGCAGCCCGAGAGGAAGATGATGGGCCGCTCCGGGTAGCGGAACCGCTGCATGTCCACCAGGTAGGTGGTGACGGTGAAGAAGGTGGAGGCGCAGCACAGCACGGACCAGACCAGGATCCAGAGCCGGGCGAAGCGCACCTCCTCCTGGCTGAAGAACATGTGCCCGTCGCCGCGGGCCGGCTCGCAGGGCGCCGCGCAGTCCTTCTCGCCCAGGAACTTGTAGTTGAGGTAGCTGGGCACCTGCAGCGCCCGCGGGCAGTGGAACGGGTGCTCCGGCGTGGCGTAGCGCGGCGCGCCCGGGGTGCCCTGGCCGGGCAGCGGCGCCGGGCTGGTGAGCAGCGCCGGGGAGCCGCCGTCCTCCGAGTGGTTCTGCCCCACGCAGATCTGCTCGGCGCCGTGGCGGGGGAAGTTCTCGCAGCGCAGGCGCTCGGGCCACTGGAAGCCGAACTTGTTCATGAGCGCCTCGCAGCCCTGGCGCGCCCGCTCGCAGATGGAGCGGCAGGGCGGGATGGCCTGCTCCAGCACCGTGCACACCGGCGCGTACATGGAGCACAGGAAGAACTTGAGCTCGGGCGAGCACTGCACCTTGACCAGCGGGTAGAACTGGTGAACCTCCAGCCCCGCGTCCTCCTGGTTGGTGTGGCCCAGCAGGTTGGGCATGATGGTCTGGTTGTAGGCGATGTCGGTGCAGAGCGGGATGGAGATGGGCTGGCAGAAGCCGTGGTCCGGGATGGAGATGCCCTTCTCCCCGTGGAACTGGCCGCGGCCCCGGCCCAGCACATTCAGCCACAGCAGCAGCGAGGCCAGGCGGTGCAGGACGCTGGACGGGCGCATGGTGCCGGCGCCGCCGCCTTTCCCGAGCTAACGCGCCCCGGGCGGGCCGGGCGAGCGAGCGCCGCGCGGAGCAGCCGCCTCTCCGGGGCCCGGCAAAGTTGCGCTGGGAGTCCGCAGCCGAGTGTCGGGACGGCCGCCGCCGGGCGCCCTGTCCGCAGCCAGACCGGCCGAGTCCCGGAGCTCCCTCCTTTGTGCGGCTCCAGCCCCCTTCAGCCCCAATTAGCCGGTTTCAAGGGGGCCCCCAGCCCCGGAGCGCGCAGAATCCAGCCCAGCCCAGCCCCCGCTTCCCTCTCCGCCCCCAGGGAGCCTTGAAACGGCCCGGCCCGGGCCCTAAGCCCCTTCCCAAAAATTCCTGGCGGCCAATCAGATTCAAACGCAGGGACCAGCCCCGAGGGCAGGATTGGCCAAGCGCCGCGTAACGAGCTCAGGGAGCCGCTGGCGAGGGGCCGCCCCTCGCCTTGGCCGCGTTAAAGGGGCGATCGCCGCGGAACCCGCGGCCGCTGATTACTTCGCAGATACATTGCTCGGGGCCGGAAGCGCCCCCCCCCCGCGCCCCGGCGGGCCCCGCGAAACGCGCCCCCCCAAACCCCACACAAGCCTCCCAGCGACACGCAGCGCCGCCCGCCCCGGGGCCCGAGAGCGCCGGGCAAGTTCCGTGAAGTTTTGTCCAGCGCAGGCCGCTCAGCCCCCCCGTCCCCCCGAGATCCAGCTTCTTTCTGGGCCTGGCTGGCTGGGGGTTTGCTCCCTGGTTTGACACACACACACACCCCTCCCCCGGGTTTGACACTTGCTCGATCTCGTTTGTTTTCAGCTCGACAGGGAGGACAGATCGAGGCCCCGATTCTGCAGGGACTGGGCACGTGCTCAGCTCGGTGCAGGGGAGATCGAGGGGGAAAGTTGGCGAAAGTTCGCCTTTGGCGAACCAGAACCGGGTGTCTGTGCGCTCAGGTAGGGCCCGATCCTGGGCTGTGAGCGGAGGACGGGATCTGGGCCCTGTGTCGCCACACAGAGCAGCTGGAGATGGGTGTGTGCGCGTGTTTGTGTATACACGTGTCTGTCTACACCTACATGTCCTAGATCCTTATTGCTTTTAAAATAGGGACATTTGAAAGTGTCTGTGCTCGATCCCCCCCCCCGCAAAGCCCCCTGTGAAATGCGAGCCTGTCTCTTTAAGACTCTTTCCCGGGTGGGTTGAACTGCCCCGTCCCCGAACAAAGCGCTCCATTATGGCTCCATTATGGCCCCTCTTTTCGGCGGCACCTCCAAGTGAGAACATTCCCGCGCCGCTGGGAGCCTGGCGGGGAGGCTCCGGGGCGGGCTGCTCCCGGGGCGACCCTTCATTATGCAAAGCGAAGTGGAGGCTCATTCACACGTGGGTCCTAAACGAAAGTTAATCACGGGGCTGGGAAGCGCGAGGCTGCCAGCGCCTGCTGGGCGGGTGGGGGAGGGGGCTGCGAAACCGAAGTCACTCCGGAGTCTGCGGCTTGTCGGATTCTGGAGCAGAGCGATCCGGATTGTTCTCAATGGGCGCTGAGCGGTGCAGGGCCCGGGGTTTATCGCCGTGGCCCTCGGCACGTCGCTCCTTGTTCCCTCCCCCGATCGCCCCGCCTGGGACTCGTTCTCCCCTCCAGGCCGAGCGGGAAGCCCCTGCGCTGGCAGCCAGGCCTGGGCGGCTCCGGCTGGGGCTTTCCCGCGGGGCCTGGGCCTGGCCCGGGACTCCGAGCTCACGACCGAGCTGGAGAAAGGACCTTCCCCCTTGTAGTTATCACCTGACCGGTGCCAAAGCCCTCTGGCCCGGGGCAGCTAGGCTCGGTGGCAAGGAGTCCCACAGTCCTTTTCTCTTAGGGGTGAACCGCGGTGCCTGGGGCCAGCAGCCCTCCAATGACCCCCCCACGGGTGGGACCCCGCAGGTCCCTACAGGTGCCCAGCGGGATGGGGGTTGGATTGGTTGAGCAGAGCTGCAGACCACAGGGACTGGTTGGGGGTTGTTACCCCTGGGGTGACGTTCACGTGGAGAAAGCTTTTCCCATGGCTCCTTGTGGGGGAAGTTTCAGCCTCCTGGGGAGCCGGGCAGCAGGACCCCCCACCCCAAATCCGAAATGCTGCGGGCCTGGAGGAAGGCCCCTGGGTTCCTGGCCAGTGCTCCCTGGAACAGGTCTCTGGTGCCAGGCGCAGTGTCAGGGCGTGTCCCGAAGTCATTGCTAGCGGCTGGGTTCATTTGCGTTCCCCAGACAGGGCTCGTGGGGCCCCCAGATCTCCCCAGTGACTGACCACTGACCTCCGGAGCACTTTGGCCTTGTCTCTGGCCTCTTTGCTCCCCCACATCAGCATCTCCACTGCCCCGCCCCTTTCCCATCCTCCCCAGCCCTGTTCCAAAACTCCCCCTTCCCCACCCACAGGGGCAGGACTGGGGCTTTTCATTTTCTCAGCCAGTTTTTGCACCTTCTCCTCTCCAAGTCTCTCCCCATTTTCTGTGCTTTGGCCCAAAAGCCCTGGCCCCTCACGCCTGCTCCGTCCCTTTCCCCCTGGGTCTGCTCTGATCCACAGCCAACACTGGACCCGGATCTTCTGCCACCAAGACCTCTGGGTGAGACTCACCCAGCCAAAGGCCAGTTCCTGTTCTCTGAATGTCTGGTCATTAGTTTGGTTGACAGTAGCCACAGGGGCCCCTGAGATCAAAGCCCTGCTGCGCCAGGGGCTGCACAAGTAAGAGACATTCCTCAGCCCACCGAGATGAGACAAGGGATGTGTCGTCCTCCTGGGCAGAGGGAGCTGGGCCAGGCCTCAGAGCCAGCGCTGGGGTCCTCAGCTATTTGGGCAGGTGCCCGGCTAGGAGCTGAGCTCTTGTGGCTTGAGGCAGGCGGGTCCCCCAGGAGGCTGGTCAGCACTGGGACCTGAGTCTCAGGCCAGACTCACCAGCCCCTGCACCCCACGTCAGGGTATCTGCCAGGTTATGACAGGGCCTTTGCCAGCTTTTAGTTGCCCCCTTTTACCCAACGGTCTCAGAGCCACGTCACAGCCCTCATGAAACCCTCCAGCAAGGAGCCCGTCAGCCCCTCTGTGGTCAGCCCTGTGGCCCCCCAGAATTTCACAGCAGCACTCGGCTCCTTCTGCTCCAAGAGCCCAGTCCCAGGCACTTGAGCTAAAGGCAAATCTCTGTTAACGATATAGAGTCTATGACACACAGGTGAGCAGTTCTGTTTCCAGCTAGTAAAAGACAAAGGCAGGAGTAGAAGCCTGAATTTCCTGGGTTCCAGGCCTATATTCAGTCTGCTAGACCAGAAGTTCCCACCTTTACCATACTGGCCTGCACCCCATCTGGTCCCCCCTCCCACCTAGCGAGCCCCCCTCCCCCCAGCAGTCTGGGAAGGACAGGGTATTGATGACCTTCAGGTTGTGAATCGCTGGACTAGACCATGGCAGCTCATAACAAACATGCTGATAGCTCCCCACCCCCGCTGAGATGTGTGAATTTATCTCCTGTGCCCTTCCCCCGCGGCTCCCACCTTCACGTGGCATGACTAGACCCAATGCAGCGGGAGCCTGGGTCCCAGCCATTCCTTTCCTGGGGCAGGGGAGCAGGGGAAGCTTTCCCTGCTGCTGTTCTGCTGCACCTCTCCTGCTGAGAGGACTTTCCTCCCCCGGCCTGTCCGCCCAGCTCCAGCACCTTCTGCATGTCAGACCTTGGCCACACAAGCGACCTGTTCCCGAATGCAGATGCAGGCTCTTCTCCATGCCGGGGTGTGCACACGTCCCATGCACACGTCTCATCTGCAGCGTCTTGGGACCCAGAGATGCCAGGACTTCAGAGAGCCGCGTAACCTTTGCCAGCTGAGGGCATTCGTTAGCATCAGCTCAGTCAGGCCGTCACACCCTCAGGTCAGATCCTGCCTGGGCAGTGCCCAATGGATGTCTCCAATGAATGGGCACCTCCACCACAACATCCCTGCTGTTCCTTCACATCTGCGTGGCCGGGGGAAGGGGAATTTCTTCCAGATCTTTATGGTGCCCTGATGCCCTGGCACATGGCAGTGGATCGCCCCAGGCTGCCTTGCAGGGAACCTTTCAGAAAATCCCCTGCTCCAGCTGTAGTCCCAGTTCAGCTCCACTAATGCTACCGGAGAGCTCTTACCACTGCCCCTAGGGAACATTTATACTGCAGCAGAACCCAGCGTGAGCTCTGGCCCCACTGTGCTGAGTGCTGCACGAGCGTCTAGCAAATGACACCCCCAGGCCCAACGAGTCTGTAATCTAACCTAGCCCAGAAAGCAACGTGCAACTCGAATACCAAGAACTCACTGATGAGAGACCCTCTGCTGGATCCAACTGGAGGGACTTTATTTTTCCAAGGGGCAATTTAGGGCCCACAATTCCACTGGATGGCAATGGGACCTAGCCCCACAAGCCTTAAAGACTAACAGATTTAAACCCCAGGGGTTTTTTTACCCACAGAAGCTTATGCCCAAATAAATCTGTTAGTCTTTAAGGTGCCACCAGACTCCTCGTTGTTTTTGTGGATACAGACTAACACAGCTACCACTCTGATACTTGGCACATGCAAGGCACTGAATTTAGCTGTATGAAAAAACTCACACAGGTACAGACAGACATCATCTTCCTCTCCACGTGCAAACAGGTGGACCCCCTACCAGAGGGACTGAAGGTAAAAAATCCATTGCAATCGACATACGACAGTGACTATGGTGAGAGATTGCGCCACACGCTCTCAAAGAAACCGAGGAACCACCTGATCAGCATCCTGTACAGCAAACAGGAGAAGATCAAGAATGAGCTGTCAAAACTGTTATCTTTATCCTGTTATCTTTAACCTGGCTCTTGCCTATCTATTTATACCTGCCCCTGGATTCTTCCACTGCATGCATCCGACGAAGTGGGTATTAGCCTACGAAAGCTTATGCTCTAATACTTTAGTTAGTCTTTAAGGTGCCAAAGGACTCTTTGTCACTTCTATCAAAACTGGAGACTCTCGTACAAAACCAACCTTCCACACAAACTACTGTGTGGCTGGACTTTACAAAAATGAGACAAGTCATTTACAGCACACACTTTACTGCTCTACAGGAAAAAAGACAGGAAACTCCCTACACTCGTACATGCCACACGGGGCTACAACAGTGATACCCATAACTCACCCAACAATATTGTTAATCTGTCCAACCACACACTTAGCCCGGCGGAAGAGTCTGTCCTATTTCGGGACTCTCTGACCCACCACCAACACACACACGATATGGTTGTGCGATGATCTGGAAGCCTATTTTCATCATCTACGACTCAAGGAATGTTTCCAACACACCACTGAACAGAGCACTGACCTACAGGAACCCTCCTACCAACACTCCAAGAAGAACTCTGCACAGACTCCTCCTGATGGTGGAAGTGACAGACTGGACTTCTACACAGAGTGCTTACGCAGACGTGCACTGGCTGAAATTGTGAACAAACAGCATCACGTGCCCCATAACCTCAGCCATACAGAACGCAACGCCGTCCACAGCCTCAGAAACAACGCTGACCTGATCATCTAAGGGGCTGACAAAGGAGGTGCTGGAGTCATCATGAACAGGAGGCTGCCAGGCAACTCTCCAGCACCACATTCTACAAGCCACTATCCTCCAATCCCACTGAGGAATACCAAAAAACCCTACAACATCTGCTCAAGAAACTCCCTGCTATAGCACAGGAACAAATCTACACAGACACACCCCTAGAGCCCGACCAGGGGTATTCGATCTGCTACCCAAGATCCATAAACCTGGAAATCCTGGACACCCCATCGTTTCAGGCATTGGCACCCTAACAGCAGGATTAGCAGGTTATCTGGACTCTCTCCCAGATCCTACGCTAACAGCGCTTCTAGCTATCTCCGAGACACCATCGACTTCCTGAGGAAACTACAATGCATTGGTGATCTTCCTGAAAACACCATCCTGGCCACCGTGGATGTAGATAGAAGCTCTTTACACCAATATTCCACAGGAGGATGGACTACGAGCTGCCAGGAACAGTATCCCTGGTGAGGCCACTACACACCTGGTGGCTGAGCTTTGTGGCTTTGTCCTCACCCACAACCATTTCAGATTTGGGGACAACTTATACCTTCAAGTCAGTGGCACTGCTGAGGGTACCCACATGGCCCCACAGTAGGCCACCATTTTTATGGCTGACTTAGAACAACACTTCCTCAGCTCTCGTCCCTTAGTGCCCCTCCTCTGCTTGTGCTACACTGACGACATCTTCATCACCTGGACCCAGGGGAAGGGCCCTTGAGGGATTCCACCAGGATTTGAACAATTTCCACCCCACCATCAACCTCAGCCTGGACCAGTCCACACAAGAGAGCCACTTTCTAGACCCTACAGTGCAAAGAAGTGATGGTCACATACACACCACCCTATACCGGACTCCTTGTTTTTGTGGATACAGACTAACATGACTCCCCCTCTGACCGCAAGCCAAGGAATCCGAAGCTGTAAAGGCTCAGGGCTTTGGCCAGTCCCCGGCTGACTCACCTCTCCACCGTGACTAGAAGTCCTGGCTGGCGGTTTCAGCGGGATTGGCCACGGAGCCTGGCCTGGCCCCTGGAGGGGGTTCTCTGGCCACAGAGGCAGGTGCCTGGGCAGGGCAGCATGGGGACACTGGCACGGCTCTTATTAGTGTAGTGCTAAGTGCTGTACATTATCTATTAGATGTACTATGGTAGTGCCTGGGCCCCACTGTGCTCGGTGCTGTACAAACACAGACAGTCCCTGCGCCAAAGAGCTTCCAGTCTAAGTGCTGCGGCTGCCCAGGCTGTACCTGTGCCATGGCCAGAGGAGGGGGCAGGCCAGCGCTGTGCCCAAGAGCAGGCCTTGGAGAGTTCACAGCTGGCACTGGAGCTGGTTCAGGGGAATTATCAGCCCTTGGACATCAGGGCAGGACCAACCCCAGTTGGCATCAATGGCGAGGGACCCCTTAGCTGGGATGGGAGCAGGAAAACCTGACAAGGGAGCGCTGCCGGGGGTCTGGTTTGCTCCTGGGGGTGCCCCGAAGCACATCCTGAGGCAGGGCCTTTGAGGCTAGGGCTGTGCCAAGCTGGCACTCGGGGCTGAGAGGAACCAGAAGGGCACCCTGGCCCAGTAATGCCAGTGAGGATGGGGGGGCTGATGGGCAGAGAAATGGGGGGGGCACTTCTGGGCATCAGCAGAGGGGCCCCATGGTTTTCTCTGATCTGTGCAACTAACTGTCTGGGCTGTGGCTAGGGCTGGCGGCTGATGCCATTTTGTAGGGGGTGGAACTCCGGGTGAAGCCGCCGTGCCAGCCCCACTCAGACTGTGGGCATCCCTCGTGCTGTGCCAGGGGCTGTACGGTCCCTGCTGCGCCGGGAGGCGTTGCAGGGGAGAGGGGAACCATGCTGCCAGCTGGGCCCTTCCCGAGTCCTGGAGCTCGCTGGGCAGAGAAACGGGCCTGGCCTACCCCTCTCCCGGGCCGCAGCGCCTGTCTGGTTAGAGCTGCAGCCGGGGCTGAGTCCGGCACCCGGGAATTTGTTTGCTTCAGCAGAGTCTTTCCTTTCTGGCCTTTTTCTGGAGGGGGAGGGGGAGGGGGAGGGGTCCCTTCCTTTCCCCCTCGTCTGGTTCTTTCTCTCCTAACTTCTCCCTCCCTCCCTCTCTCTCTTTCCTGTAACTTAAGCTTTTGTTGTGAGTCAGAGAAACCCAGGCTGGCTTGAAAAGGGGCCCCCCTGCTTTTCAGAGCGTAATTGAAACCATCACGCTGGTCCTGGGGAGGGGGAGGGGCGGGGGGGCTCCAGAAATCAAAGACGCGGGGAACTCGATCCTTCCAGACAAACCCTGATTTACGGCTGGAGCCGCGCGCTGCAGCCCCTCCGCGCTGCCCCCTGCCTGCCGGCCCCGCTCTGCTCCACAGGGGCCCTGTCCCCTCACGCCCCCCACCCACAGCCCCATCGGACCTGGGGGGAGCAGGGAGCCGCAATGACACCCCAGCCCTCAAGAGCCATTGCAGAAAGGATCCCCCCCGTGGTACTGAAGCATGGGGGGGGGCTGGGAGAGAGTATCCACTTCCCCCCCGTGTTACTCAAGTACGGCGCAGGAGGCTAGGAGAGAGGATTCCCTCTCCCATGTTACTCGAGTGTGGCACAAAGGCCTAGGAGACAGTATTCTCCCTCCCACCCCCCGTTCCTGGATTCTGGTGCAAGGGGCTTAACCCTGCGCCCTGGGGACCCCTGTGAACGTATTGCTGTTGGGGGCCTGCTTCCTGCGGGGGAGGGACGGGGGCTCCGTTTCCTCCCATGGCCCCGGCCCCCAGCTGCACTTCAATGCTGCTCATGTTTCTGCAGGACGCTGTGCAGGAGCCGGGGACTCTGATCCGCTCCCAACTCCCAGCCGGGGGCCAGCTGGTGGGAGGGATCCGGGAGCCCCTTTCTCCTGACAGGCCGGCCTGCCGTGTGCTGCAGCTCTCACTCAGTTAGGATCCGAGACAGCCTGAAAGGCCCATGCAGCCCCATGCCCTGGTGCAAACACCGTGGCCCCATGGCTGGGGAACTGCGTCTGTGTGTCCCAATAGGCTGCTTCCCAGGCAAACAAACAGCAGCTCCCAGCGGAGACTCTGGCTGGTGTTAAACTCCCCCCCACCCCGGAGAAGCTGTTCTTCCAACAAACTCTGGGCTGCCTCGCACCTTATTCTACCGCAGAGGAAGGGGGACGAGCAGTCTCCAGCCTTTGGGGGAAGGAGGAAGCAAATTCCCAGCCGGAGACACATTGCCTCCCTCAAATCCCCTTCACCGGGGACGTCAGCCAGATCGAAGATGCCTGACGCGTTTGAATCCTGCTTTTCGGAGGTGCTGAAGACAAGGCCCCTTTCCGGTGCCCCCAGTTATCAGCCGTCCAGAAACACCGGCATCTCAGTGTTTTGTGCTGAAGTTTTCCAAGGAACCGAACAGCGTCAGGTGTCCAAGGTCCATTGCGATTCTGGGGGGGGGGGGGGCTGGGCAATTAACTGCCTTTGGATTTCCTTGCCTTAAACTGCTGGCGAGCTCCACTGTGACCGGGGGTGATGGGACAGGAAGAAGATGGGGAGGGGTGTTTTCACTGAGGGATGAAGTGTTTCTTGTAGCTGTTGCATGTAAATTGCAGTGGGGAATCTCTGCTGAAAATTGCTGTCTGGTGACTAACATGGGGTCAGCTCTACTTTCAAATATTATTGATTCATTCATGTGAATAGCCGTAGTGCCTGGAGCCTTGGTTACTGTGCTCGGCGCTGTACAGACACAGAGTAAAGCCCCTGTCCCCAGGAGCTGACAATCTTGCCGAAGGAGGAATCCAGCTCCTATTGTTTAACCAAAGCATAATACTCCCCAATCTCCATTTTCTTTGCAGTGCGATGGATTTTCACAGCAAGCCCAGAGAGGGGAAGGAGAGGCTGGTTCTTGGTTTAGAGACCCCAGAGCCTAGGTGGGGGTAAGATCTGGGCTCTGTTCAGTTCAAAACTCCAACCCTCGGTGGAGGTCAGAGAAAAGTTTCTGGGTTCAGCTAGTCTGGCCCCTTTCGCTCCTGTGAGCCCAGACTGCTTAGAAACTACTCGGGGTGCGGGGGGGAGGACAGAGAAACAAGGCTGTGAAAAGTGCGGCTGGCATTGCACAGGGCTGGGCATGGCAGCGCGAAGGGGAGGGGAGAAAGGGGAGGGCAAGGTCACAGAGGGGAACCTCCAGCCTTCACCAAAGTGCCCCAAAAGTCTGTGCAGAGCAGCTCCCTGGGCTTCATCTGCCAGACCCCCTCAATCGGTGGCCCTAAATTCCCTCCACACAGACTGAAAAGTGCGGCTGGACAGGACCTTGCCAGGCCAGCCCCCGGCATGGCCAGCTGACCTGGCTCCCAAGTGAGAGCCGCTTGGCCTGGTGCTGCTGGAGCTGCACAGCCAAAGGGAAGCAGGGAGGAGACTCGGCAGAGTGAGACCCCCCAGCTCTGTGCTGACAGGAGCACCCGTGTCCTAGGGCATTTCCCAAGCCGTGGGGCTTTTCCCCGGCAATGTGTGAGGTGGGACCCTGGGCTTGCATCTCATGACACTTGACTGGTGTCTGCACAGAGCTCTGCCGTGAGATCTGCCTGGCAAACAGGATCTTGGGGGCTCGATTTGGGTGACGCAAAGTGAAAAGTTCCACCCAGCTCACCCCGGGGCACATGTAGGGCAGCAGTGTCACGGGCAGGTTAGCAGGGAGTTTGGGGGTGATGGGGTGACCCCTTTACTAGGCTGCTGCAAAACTCCCCCGCTCCCGCAGGGCCCAGGGAGACCTGGGAAGGTTCTGCCATGGCTAGAAGCGGAAGGATGCTCAGTGCTTTGTGCTGGTCGCTCTCCTCCGGAGAGTCCAAATCCTCCCCCACCACCCCCAGCGCCAGACAGCTCAGTTCCCATTTCAGTACCTAAATACGAGGCCAGATTTCGCCAAAGAGCTGAGCCCAGCCAGATGCAGGCTGGCAGCTGAGTGCTGTTTGCAAAACCAGCCTTTAGATCAGTGCTTCAATGGGGAGCCGAGCCCTGGGGAATCCAGCCCCGATCGAGGGCGCTGAGCCCTGGGGAATCCAGCCCCGATCGAGGGCGCTGAGCCCTGGGGAACCTGGCCCTGATCGAGGGCGCTGAGCCTCAGGGAACCCGGCCCCGATCGAGCGTGCTGAGCCCCGGGGATCTGGCCCTGATCGCGGGTGCTGAGCCGTGGGGAATTTGGCCCCGATCGCGGGCACTGAGCCCCGGGGAACCCGGCCCCGATCGAGGGCGCTGAGCCCCGGGGAACCCGGCCCCGATCGAGGGCGCTGAGCCCCGGGGAACCCGGCCCCGATAGAGGGCGCTGAGCCCCGGGGATCCGGCCCCGATCGCGGGCGCTGAGCCATGGGGAATTTGGCCCCGATCGCGGGTGCTGAGCCGTGGGGAATTTGGCCCCGATCGAGGGCGCGGAGCCATGGGGAATTTGGCCCCGATCGAGGGCGCTGAGCCGTGGGGAATTTGG
>ML677408.1:1276889-1288164 GCA_007922305.1 Dermatemys mawii
CCGTGGGGAATTTGGCCCCGATCGCGGGCGCTGAGCCGTGGGGAACCCGGCCCCGATCGCGGGCGCTGAGCCGTGGGGAACCTGGCCCCGATCGCGGGTGCTGCGCCGTGGGGAATTTGGCCCCGATCGCGGGTGCTGAGCCGTGGGAAATTTGGCCCCGATCGCGGGCGCTGAGCTGTGGGGAATTTGGAGAATTTGGCCCCGTGTACTGAACGGAGGGAGGCTCTTGACTCCTGTCCCGTCCATGCTAAGTGCAGACAGGGCCCCCACCTTTGGAAGTTCAGCTCCGATCAATCTCCCT
This sequence comes from Dermatemys mawii, assembly GCA_007922305.1. NCBI lineage: Eukaryota > Metazoa > Chordata > Testudines > Dermatemydidae > Dermatemys > Dermatemys mawii. The sequence continues at coordinate 1,277,191 of ML677408.1, forward strand.
CCCGGAGCCTTGTTAGACTCTGGGCCGCGGGTTCTCCTTGTCCGGCCACATCTCTCTGTAACCGCAGCCCCGCGACGGTGAGTCAGCAGCGAGATTCCTCTCCACGCAACTGGTGACCGAGAGTCACTGTCTCACCCCTGCCCCAGTTGCCCCCGGGCTCAGCAGAACAGCTGTGGGGCCTCCCATGACCCAGGGGGGCTGCCGGACAGAAGGCAAATGCCAACCCATCCCCGTGCTGTGGGCAGGCAGCTGCCCGTGTCCGGCTGGGCCCTGGAATTCGCTCCCCGCAGACGTGTCTCTTTTGGGGGGGAGGGGGCTCAGACTGGGATGCCGGGAAATGGCGGGGGAAGGGGCTAATTAAAGGAGTTAGTCAGCTCTGCATCCTCCCTGCCCAGGTCACATTTGACTTGGCTTTGTACCCTGGGCACATGCTGCTAAAGCCAGTCGAACCGGAACTGGCCTGGGGCAGGTGAACCTGGGGCTGGGGGGCCAGCGTGGGGCAGGCACTGGTGTGGTGCTGAGGAGATTCAATTTCAGGGCAAAACCAAACTCTCCTGGGCGGGTGGCAGTTGAAGGCTGGTGGCCCAGGGAGCTGGCTGGTCCTCTCCTTCCCAGCCTGGGGCTTCCTCTAAAGAGCAACCAAGGAACCACCGCAGGGAGAAGATGGCTTAATAGGCCCCACTCAGAGAGGGGGAAGCGGGGCCACGGACCAGGAAATACACCCAGGAGCCCCTGGGCAGAGCCGGGAATCCCTTCCCATGCATTCACCCGAACAAGCCCTGCCTGCTTCGGAGGGGATGGGCCAGGGAGCAATTCCCCCTCCCACGGGTGAGGGACCCCGAACAGAGCGTGGGGTGCTGGCTGTGGGGCAGCCAGGGGGCCTGGTCCGCTGCTGTCAGAGAGCCACGGGCCAGCCTCCCTCCAGCAGTGCCAGGAAGGTCTGTGTAAAGGGTGATTAACGCTCTCACCAATGTCCCGCTCCTCTGCCAGCAGCCTCCAAGTGCCTTGTGGGGCAGGGGGGTGGGGAGTATCATCACCCCCAAGGTGCTCACAGGGAAACTGAGGCATAAAAAAGCTGGCAAGGATTTGCTCAAGGCCAGAGGGAGAGTATGTGGCAGAGCCAGGAATGGAACCCAGGAGCTCTGACTTATCCCTGAAGAGCAGAGCTGGGCGGTGGGTGGGAAAACTGGCCGGGCTCCATTGGAAACCTGCCTGGCTTCTTGCCAGCCTCACCACGGGGCACACCCCAGCCCGTGGCTCCAGGGCGTTCGGACTCCCTGGCTCAGCAGCGGGGATCCCTGGGAGCCCCAGTCCCGAGCTCTGAGGCTCCCATCAGCCGTAGGGAGTGATGGGGACGGGGAGCCAGGGCTTTGGTCGTTTCTAAATGAATTTTGGGGGATTTTCCTTCCATGGGGCATTTGGACCCAAAACAGAATTCACTTTTTTCCGGAACGGTGAGATTTCCTGGGAAGAGGAATCCCAGCTTTGGCCAGCGGCGCCCTCCCTACCCAGTGCTGGGTCCCAGGCCACTTCTCCAACCACTGTGCCATGCTGGCTCCTTGCTGGGGACCTCCACTGACCCCAGCTGAGCAGCAAGGGGGGGTGTAGGAGTGTGGGGACGACTGGGTCAGCTAGGCCCTGATTGTTACAGGGATTGGAAGCTGTCTTTTCTCTGCTGCCCTTGATCAGGCTGGGAGGCGTAGGGGGGTCCGGGGCCTCTCCGGCAGGCCAGGAGCCTGCACAGCTCTTGGCATGAACCCGGCCACGCTCTCCCTCCCTCCGGCTAACTCCAGGCCTGGGGGCTTCTTGCTCCTTCCAGTGTGGCTGTGGAGAGAGCTGGGCCTTTTTCCCATGGGGCGGGAGCTCAGACCCCTCTGCAAGGCCCCTGGCCCCTGGCCTGTGGGGCTGGAGGGGGCTGTGAGTCAGGGTAACACAGAGCCAGTGCGGGGGGCTGGGGGGGCCAGGCTGGAAGACGGAGCGTGGCTGCATCTGGCCCCTGTAAGCTTAACCTGTCAGCCCAGGGGGACTTGGTCCTGGGGTGGGCATGGAGCCCCGGCCCCGGCCTGCTCCCCCACAGCCCCACTCTGGCCTCACATCTGCAGAGGGCCCGGGGAGAGCCCTGGGATGATTGAGGGGGTGGAGGGATAATTGCGGGGGCGGAGGAAGGTGAGTAGATCACAGGAGTGAAATATCAGGACACATTGGGCGAGCGGGGGCGTGGGGGTGGGTAGACCCCCCCGACCGGAGCCATGAGACGGGGGCTCCTGTTGGGGGTGGGCCCATGGTGCACAACACAGCCCCCTGCCCAGTCACACGGGTACAAACCTCACGGGCCCCGTCCATGGAGACACCAGTGCCGGCCTCCTGCACGCCCAGCCCAGCCTGGGGGAGCCGAGCCTGGGCATCCACTATGGCCAGAGCGCCCCCCCCCACAACCCTTCCACCACAAATGCACAATGCTGTGCACCCCCCTGCCCAGCGCCCCCTTGACCACAGCCCCATCACAGCTGCCCAGCACCCCCCATTCACTAGTTTCCCAATTCACACAGATTTCCCCTGCCTCCCTCCAAGTGCCCTTCCCCACAGCCGCACCACCACAACTACACAATGCCCCACACAGACCCCCACTGCCCTGGACCCCCCAACCGGGCCCCCGCCTAGCACCCCAAAACACACAAACCTCCCCCCACTGCCCAGCATCCCCCACACCTCCCAGACACTGCCCATCACCCCCTGCCCCCTTCCCCGGCCCTGCTGGGGGGTCTCTGGCTCCTAGGCTCAGAGCGGCGAGGGGAGTCTCCAGACTCTCCAAGCACTGCGCCCGCCACAAGCGCGAGCTCCATGGCCAGGAAAAGCACCAATGGGAGCTGCCGGAGCCGCGGAGCAGAGCTTGCAGCCCCCACCCCACCCTAAGAGCCCGAGGGTCAGGTGGGGAGTCCCCGTGGTGCTTACCTGGGGAAGCACCTGGCAGGCAGATCCCTCTGGCTCCTAGGGTGGCAGGTCGGGGTGGGGGGCGAGGGCTCATCTGCCCACTCCCAGCGCCTGCAAGTCCCACCCGGAGCATGCAGCTCTCCTGCCGGCGGGCGCCGGGAGCTGCCCCAGGCAGTGGTGCTGTGGCTACATCTGGACGGTCCCCACCGATGTTAGGTTGGGACGCAAGACAAGTCCCCTAAAACCGGGCTGTCTGGTCACCCTAAGTGGGACTGGAAGGGCCAATCCTTCCCAGGCTCGGCTCCCCCAGGCTGGGCTGGGCGTGCAGGAGGCCGGCACTGGTATCTCCATGGACGGGGCTAGCTCCCGCCCCGTTCTCCCAGTGCAGTCCGTGCGTGGGCCGGGCCCAGGAGACCGGCTCTGCCCGGAGGAGCTCATGGCCAGGACTGAGGCTTCTGGGCCCCACAAGAAGATCCCTGCCCTGAGCAGGGTTGTGCCAGGTGGTGCTTGGGAGCACCAAAGCTCCTGTCATCGCTACCCCTTGGGGCTCAGCCTGTGCTAGCAGTGGAGGGACAGGGGGGCCAAGCACCCAGCGGCCTCAGCTGAGCTCAGGACCCCGTTGCACCGGGCACTGCACCCGCACACTGGGAGAGCCAGGTTCTGCAAGGTCAGAGGCCCAGGGCGGGAAGGGACTTGCCCAGGGTCAGCTGGCAGGTCAGTGGCAGAGCTGGGCTTAGCGCTCAGGCCCATTAGACCAGGTCACCTCCCAGGCCATGCTGGGCTCTGAGCTGCAGGGGGCTGATTGCAGAGGGGCCCTTGGCATGTGGGGCTGGCTCCAGGGGGAGAGCAGGGTTTGCATGTTCACCTCAGCGGCAGCTGGTGTCCTCCCCCTCCCCCAAGCCTGCTGGCTCTGGAATTACAAGCATCCGAACTACAAACAGACCTCATGGGGGATTAACGCCCAGTGCCTGCCTCCCGCCCCTGGGCTCCCTCCCCGTCTCCAGACAAGAGGGGCCACTTCCTGGGGACAGGCCTGTCCGAGGGCAGAGAGGGGAGCAGGGGACTTGGGGGCTGGAGGGACCTAAGGGAGCCACAGATCAAGTTCCAGTGCGGGGGAGAGAGACCAGAGCAGAGCAGGGCCTGGCACCCCACGCGGCCTGCACTGAAGGGGGGGTGCCCCTGGGACTGGGGGTCTGAGGATGTCACTGGGGCAAGGGCTTAACTAACGGCCCTTTGTCCTTCTCAGCCATGGGCCCCGAGAGCTTTACAGGGAACAAGGGACCTGGCCTCGCTGCTCCAAAAGGACCCTCTGGGTCATCCCCGGGGTACAGTGACTGAGAACCCAGGAGTTCTGGGCCACCCGGCTCCTTGCCTCCCCCATCCAGAACCCGGGTCTCTCTCTGCTAGAGCCACAAGGCACCCCCCTGCCCTGAACCAGGAATAGAAGCCAGGAGTCCTGACTGCCAGCCTCCCGCTCTCCTCCCAGAGCTGGGGAGAACCCAGACTCCCTGCCCCCTCCTCTCACCACCGGCCCGGGAGATAATAACCCTCCCTAAGAGAAGTGTCAACGGCTGGGAAGCCCAGTCCTTTACACTGGGGCTGTGTCTAAGGCGGGGGCACGAGGGGTCTCACTCCAATGGCCATCGCTGCTACTGGGACACTGGGCCCCTCCCCTGGGAGGCCCCGGAGCCCAGCCCATCACAGACACGCCCCAGTCAGCCAGGGTGGGCGGTGGCACCTACGACCCAAGTTTCTCCTTGGGGGAGGGCTCTTGGCAGCAGCTTTCCCCTGGCCCAGTTCCCTGTCTGGCCCCCTGCAGGGCACACTCACCCCTGGCGGGTACATGGACCCAGGCATAGGCGCCGACTTCTGCCCCCATCAGTGGGTGCTTGACCCCACCCTCTGCTGCGGGCCCTGCCCTAACTCCACCCCTTCCATGAGGCTCCACCCCTGCCCCACCCCTATCCCAGCCCCTTCCCCGAATCCCCGCCCAGGCCCCACCTCTTCCCTGCCTCTTCCCCCCCACCCCCCCGAGTGGCCACACAGCTGTTTGGGGCAGCCGGCGGGAAGCGCTGGGAGATAGGCAGAGGAGCAGGGATGCGGTGAGCTGGAAGAGGGGGAGCTTGGCTGCTGGTGGGTTCTCCAGCTAATTTTTCCCCATGGGTGCTCCACCCCCAGAGCACCCCTGGAGTTGGCGCCTATGGACCCAGGTCTGTGCCTGTGGACCCCTCAGCCTGGCCCTGGTAACCCACCGTCATGTTTGTAGGTATGCTCCTCACACACCTGCCGGGACCTAGGCCCCACGGAGGCAGCTCTGCAGAGAGCTCTGCTCCATGTGTAGCTATGGGCACAAAAGCAAACAAGATGCATCAGGCATGGGCTGGTGAATAATCCCGAGGATGTTCGAATGCATCCCCGTAAGCCATGGCACAGCTCGGCGGGGCGCTGTGCAGCCGGACTCGGGATCCTGCAGGACTGAAGGGCTTCGGGGAAGGGCGAGGAGGTGGGAAGCTCTCTGGAGAGAGATGGGAACAACTGGGATCGTTACCTTAGAAAGGAGATGATTACAAGGGGAACGGGAGCAAATTCTCTCAATAATGACCGGTCGAGAGGAGGGAGATTGGGAGCCTCCGTTCCCCCTTCTCACAGCACAAGAACAAAGGGACGTTCAAGGACATTAAAAGAGGAGGCGTTCCAAGCCAACGAAAGGGAATATTTGTTCACATAGTGTCATTAGCCTGTGGAACTCACTGCCACGGGAAGTCACTGAGGCCAAGAACACAACAAGATTCAAAAAGGGACTGGGGATATCCGTCTTGGAAAGGATATTAGACCTCCTGCTTCATGGCTTGTATTGATCTCTTCAAACCAGGATTACACGTAGTGTGTGGCACCCACTGTGGGGTCTTGCACCTTCCTCTGAAGTATCTAGTGGTAGCCACTGTCAGAGGCAGGATCCTGGACTGGGAGGACCTCAGGTCTGATCTAGTTTGGACTTTCCTGTGTTCCCGGGTAGACATTAGAAGTAGAGTTCTATGGGGGGCTGTCTTTTTGAATCCCTCTCCTCCCCCACTCCTGCAATACCCCATTGTTTCTTGCATTTTTATCCCTCTCCCACCCACAAAAACCTTAGATCCCACAAATCCCACATGAGAGGCAGAGTCTCCCAAGCCAAGAAAAAAGCCCCCACTAACCCCAAACAGGTCAGTTAATGTATTCTCTATATAAACAGAATGCTGACATTCTACTGGGGACAAACTGATATGAGATTTTGTGTTCTCCTGCCAATTCCTGCAGGTTGGGTTTTCTTCCCACCCAATCCCGCCCTCAACAAATGACATTTAACCCACTTGCACCATTGTGGCAGCAGGTCCCGTGGGATCCCAGGCCCGTGGAAAAGCCGGGGAACCCTTGGTCAACAGTTCCCCTCCACCCACCGGCCCACGGAGAGCCATGCTGAATGCCCAGAGGTGGCTACATTTCTTAGGGCCATGCGCAGGGCCATCTGGGATTGGGGCCCCTTTGGGGTGGGCGCCCCCCAAATGAGTGCACAGTCTGTGCAGATAAGGCAGGCAGGGCGGGTGAAGGGGTAGGAGGTACCCGGGCTTGGCAGTGCTGTGGCCAGTGTGGGGGTGTGGTGTGTAGGGGGCATGCTGGGAGCCTAGAGGTTTTCTCCCAACGCATTCCTTTCCCGGAGTCCCTCCACCCTGGGCTGCCCCTTCCAAGGGCTGGGGCTCCATCAGGGCTGCGTACGCGGTGCCCTGGGCAGCTGGAACAGCTGGGTGTCTACCTGCCACGTGCTCCCCTTTGGGCTGGCGGACGTGGGAAGCAAGTTTGTGAATTGTGTATGTCTCGGGCCCAGCCCAGCTCAGGGGGTTGAGTCTGAACCGCCTGGCTGGAGGGACGCAGCCCTGCACCTCGCCTCCTCCCATTTCCCTTCCAGCAGGTTCCCTAGCAAGACTCCTTGTGTCACAGCAACACTCCCGGGTTTGTGTCTCCCCCAGGGTGTGGAGATACACCCCATGTCACCCTATCAGAGACCCATGTGCTGAAGAAGGAAAACAGGCCAGCTCCTGCTGCCTGACCCAGGGATCAAAGGCAAGAACAAGACACCCCTTATCAGCCAAGGGAGATGCCCCGAACTTTCCCCCCTGCCGTGCCCCATCTGCTATGTTGCTTGGTGTCTCCATCAGCCCGGTCACCCTGCAGGCGTGGGCTCGCTTTGATCTCAGGGCTGTCTGCTGCCTGCAGCTGGAGCCTTGGGTCTGGCTCCCCTCTGATGGTGCCCGTCGGATGTGGGAAGTGGGAGAGAGGTTTGGGTGAATCAGGAAATGGGCGGCGCTCCCCAGAGTCTTAGTCACCATCCTCCCAGGCATGGGTCCCCCACAGGGCCTAGCGTGCGGCTTGGCAGGGGGCCGCCCCAGCTTGTAGGCCCCAAAGGGTCAGGAAATGTCGGGTGCTGCTCTGAGCCAGGCTTCCGTGGGGCTGAAACGGAACACCTGGGATGTTAGATAATTGCCTCATTTTTACCTTCCTTCAATGAAAACCTGGTGGGTGGGGGAGGGTGAAAGGGGCACTTTGCTGCCAGGAGGAGGGGTGAAAAGGAGAAAGCAGGCAAAGGGGCATAGGGCTGGGGTGCAGAGGGAGGTCTTCCCAGGTGTGTGATCTCACCTGGTCTGTCCCTGTTCACCTATCACAGGTCTTTGTATATGCCCAGGACCTTCCATCCAGCAGCCTGAGAGCACTTTACAGACATTAGTTCATAGCTGGGGACACTGAGTCACAGCGCAGGGAAGTGACGAGAACACAGGTTTCCCAGTTTGCAGGCAGTAGATAGTTTCAAGAGGAGGGTCTGTCCATGTTCAGGGTCTGTCCATAGTTAGTTTCAAGAGGAGGTTCAATAAGGACAAGTGCAGAGTCCTGCACTTAGGACGGAAGAATCCCATGCACTGTTACAGACTAGGGACTGAATGGCTGGGCAGCAGTTCTGCAGAAAAGGATCTAGGGGTTACAATGGACAAGAAGCTGGACATGAGTCAACAGTGTGCTCTTGTTGCCAAGAAGGCTAATGGCATTTTGGGCTGTATAAGTAGGGGCATTGGCAGCAGATCGAGGGACGTGATTGTTCCCCTCTATCTGACATTGGTGAGGTCTCATCTGGAGTCCTGTGTCCAGTTTTGGGTCCCACACTACAAGAAGGATGTGGAAAAATTGGAAAGAGTCCAGAGGAGGGCAATAAAAATGATTAGGGGGCTGGAGCTCATGACTTATGAGGAGAGGCTGAGGGAACTGGGATTGTTTAGTCCACAGAAGAGAAGAATGAGGGGAGATTTGATAGCTGCTTTCAACTCCCTGAAAGGGGGTTCCAAAGAGGATGGATCTAGACTGTTCTCAGTGGTGGTAGATGACAGAACAAGGAGTAATTGTCTCAAGTTGCAGTGTGGGAGGTTTAGGTTGGATATTAGGAAAAACTTTTTCCCTAGGAGGGTGGTGAAGCACTGGAATGGGTTACCTAGGGAGGTGGTGGAATCTCCATCCTTAGAGGTTTTTAAGGTCAGGCTTGACAAAGCCCTGGCTGGGATGATTTAGTTGGGGTTGGTCCTGCTTTGAGCAGGGGGTTGGACTAGAACCTCCTGAGGTCCCTTCCAACTCTGATATCTATGAGTCTATGTTGGGGTGCCACCTGCAGCAGAGATGCCCCCTCCCCGAATCTCTGGAGTGGGAAAGCAGAGACCTCTATTTGCACCGGGACTCCCCAAGTCTGGGCAGATAACACCTTTGTAATTAAAGGGCCCTGAGTTACCTGGGGCTAGACCAGACTTGGGGATTTGATTCTGGCAGCCCCAGCACCCAGGGGCGGGTTAATATCACCCACTTTGAGGGCTGGCCACAATGCTGGCAGCATGTCAGTGAGCAAAGGGAAAGAGACGGTGACACCCTGGTGTTCCTGGGGGGCCTTTCATCCCGAAGGAGCCCACACAGTCCCCAGCCCCGAGAGACGAGACTCACTGACATGAAGCTGCTTCTGGGCTGGGAGGCAGCGGCTGTGGAACCGCACACAGCAACATCCGGTTAGGACAGGAAAGGCGAAGGAATTCAGAGACTGTTATGTACACAGCACCGCTTGCCACCGCGCCCCTGGGCTGAAAGACACTGGACTTCACCCCCCTCTGCCAGTTCTTGCTGACCTCTGCTCTGCCTGGAGAGGGGCTCACACCAAATCCAAACATCCCCATGGGCTGCTTGCCAAAGGGCAACTTTGCAGCCAACGTTGCAGGGTGGGGCATGGAAGGGGCACCTGGAGCTTGCACCTCAGACCCCTAGGCCCAAGGTGGGGAGGCTGGTTTGGGACCAGATTCAACTGGGTGCAGGTTTGGACTCTACGGGGTTTGGATCCGAGTTCCAGTTCTGACCCCAGTTCTCTCCTGACCCCACTTTAGAGCCCCCAGCCCGCCACCTGCTGGGGCTGGAGTTTGCTGTTCACCAGAGCTGTTGACTGGGCTGTGGGGGAACCAGCAGACCCCCAAGCCGCCTGGGCACGGTGCCTCGGGGTCCCAGCCTCAGCGGCAGAACGTCCCAGGGCACAACGCTGGGAGCTGGCCAGGAACACCCGGATGGGCTCCTCGAATGCCGCCCCGTCCGCTGCTCCCTGGGGGCTCCCGTACTGTGCCAGCCTGGGGCTGGGGCCCTTTGCCCCAGGGAGCAGTGGGGCTGGGCCAGGGAGGGAAGTGCCTGGGGAGCTGGGTGGTTCCCACATTTCTGGTGCAGACCCCTGGGAGGAGGGCGCCCCGCCCCCCTCGCCTTTGTCTCCCACTTCAGAGCCTTTCATTAAAACCCATCACAAAGCCCTGGCTAGTCAGTGTGGAGTGTGGGGGAGAACGGGGCTCATTGCGATGGAAATGAAGAGACATGCTGGGCCTGCTCCCCCATCCCCCATTGCCCATCCCCCGTGGCCATCCAGAGCCACAGGGAATAGCTCCTGAACCTCCTCCCCCACTGCTGCCCCCAAGGGACATTGGTACCACCCTCAGGCTAACCCTGTGTGCAGGGGGAGGGGTGGTGTCTGTGTGGGGAGTGCAGGAAATGGTTGGGGGGGGGGGCGTGTGATGCATGTTTGTGTGTGGGGGAGATGCATGTGTGGGGTGGGTGTGAGTGGATGAGACGTTTGAATGGGGAAGAGGGTGAGCATGCGTGCGTGTGTGTGAGAGAGTGTGTGCGTGTGCGTACATGTGCAGGCCCTCAGAAAAGGACCCCCCACACCCCACTGTGGACTTGTGAAGCTCCTCATCAGGAATGGCTGTTTGCTGAAGCCTGGTTTCCACTTTGCCAGCTTCACCTGTGTGGAGTGTGAAAATCCCCCAGCTCACCCGGCTGGGACAGCAGAGATTACTCCCCCCGCGGTGTCTCCCGTTGGGGGTACAAGCTGCACTGGGGTCCCACCAGGCAGGTTTTGCTCGCTGCACACATAGCCTGGGAGCCGCTAGGTGCATTCCCACGTGGGGGATTTGGGGTCCCCGCGGCTGCACAGTGGAACAGCCTGGAGAAGCCCCTGGGGGCGCTCTCGCGTGAGGGTGACATCTTTGCCCTACGCTGGGTCTGGGCGGCTCGGAGCACTCCCAGGTAGACGGGAGGGCACCCGGGGGTGGGACCGCACAGCAGGGCCGTCCCTAGCTATTGTGGGGCCCTACACAACCCCCCCACGGGGGGGCAGGCCTCCTCATGGGGGGTTGGGCCAGCTTGGGGGTCAGGGGGGGAACCTGGGGCGGAGCAGGGGTTGGAAGGGGCGGGGATGGGGCGGAGCCTGGCAGGTGGAGGGTGAGAGAAGCTGATTTTGCCCGTCAGATGTCCACAAGGAGCAGCTAGGGCTGCCGGGTGCATTAGGGAGGAGAAGCTCAACTGGGCTCAAGACCTGCAGAGCCCCAGCTGCACAGGGGAAAGTAACATAGCAGTGTCCTTAGTAACACAGCAGTGTCCTTAGTAACACAGTGGTATTGAGGTGTCCTTAGTAACACAGAAGCAGTGTCCTTAGTAACGCAGCAGTGT
>ML677408.1:1293164-1305951 GCA_007922305.1 Dermatemys mawii
GCAGGAGAGGGCATGGGGGAGGGGGCATGTGGGCACAAGGTCAGGAGGCTATGGGCATGGGGAGGGGGCATGGGGGCACAGGGCAGGGGGCTATGGGGAGAGAGCATGGGGGGAGGGGATATTGGGCCTGTGGGAAGAGGGCAGAGGGGATGGGGCATGTGGGCACAGGGCAGGGGGCTATAGGGAGTGGGTTTGGGAGGCGCAAGGGGGCTGTAGGCAGGAGTGTGGGGAGCGGGTAGCAAGATGGGGCCAAGGAGGGGTGGGGAGAGCATGCGGGGACGTTATTTTGCAGCCTTGCCCACTCCCCAGTGCCCCCTCCTTGGCAGGAACGGCTCCCGGCTCCCAGGCCCTCCCCTCGGCCCGCCTCACACAAAGGCACTTTCCCTGGGAAGAGTGGCTAGTGAGGCCTGACACACCCCGGCCTGGCTCAAAGGCCTCGGCCCTGACAGCTGCTCCCTTCGCTGGACAAAGCCGCCTCATTGACTTGCAATTAGCGATTCTTTGCAGATCCCTGGAGCTTCCCCCCCAGCAGAGGCCTGCACAGCCCTTCCCAACGGGCACCTCGGCATCCGCGCCCAGGGCCCCCGGTGGTGTGGCACAGCCAGGGGCAGGAAGACAGCCCAGCACTGGGGGGGTGAGGGAATGGCCCTGTCCTCCGAGTGACACCCCCACGGGCGGCGCACCCAGACTGCAGAGCAGGTGAGAGACGCGCTCCAGCTAGGGCTAGATAGATGAGGGTGCACAGGATAGACAGCTAGATGGGGGTGGGGGTGGATGGGGATAGGTAGGTAGATGGGGGGTGAGGGATGGGGTGGATGGGGATAGGTAGGTAGATGGGGGGTGAGGGATGGGGTGGATGTGGATAGGTGGGTAGATGGAGGTGAGGGGTGGGGGTGGACAGGGATAGGTAGGTAGATGAGGGGTGAAGGGTGGGGATGGATGGGGATAGGTAGGTAGATGAGGTGGGGGTGGGGGTGGATGGGGATAGGTAGGTAGATGGGGGTGAGGGGTGGGGGTGGTCAGGGGTAGATGGGGGTGGAGGTGGACGGGGATAGGTAGGTAGATGAGGGGTGAAGGGTGGGGGTGGACGGGGATAGGTAGCAAATCTCCGCTCTGCAGCTGTTTATTTGTCTGAAGCTGGGTTATTTGCAACCCCGAACTTCCTGGATGGGGGAGGGGTCTCCTGGGCCTGGGGGGCCGGGGATGTGGAACTTCCTGGAGGGGGGAGGGGGTCTCCTGGAGGGCCGGGGACGTGGGAGGCCAGCGCGTTGCAGTTCTCTGCCATCAGGATAGGACGGGGTGCGACAGGCCACCGACCCTGGGGGGCAGACGAAGGGGGGTTACCGCCAAGGAGCCCTGGCTCCCGGGCAGGCAGCTCCCCGCTTGGGACGACCCTTGGCCACTCAGTGCTGAGCCCATCACCCCCTCTCCAGCTGGGGGTGAGGGTCTGGGGGGGGGACTGGCCTAGAGGCAGCAGCCCGGGTTCCCTTCTCAGCGCTGCCACGAGTCGCTGTGGGACCCTTCACTGGCCACAGAGCATCCCAGTGAGTCTCACGCCAGGGCGGCTGGCCAGGGCTTGGAGATCCCGGCTGGGCCAGTCGTGTGTGTGGAACCCCAGGAACCTCGGGCAGGGCAGGTGAGTCGGCCGCCCTGGAACAGCTCAGCCAGAGTCTGCTTCGGAAACTGCATCCGCTGGCCAGAGAGACTCTCCTTGGCCCCCAGCCTCCTGCTTCGATGCAGCCATTCCCCGTAGCACCGCGTGGCTGAGCCGCCTGATTTCCTTCGTGGTCCAGGCTGGACTGAGGAGTATCTAGACCAGGGGTCTCAAACACGCGGCCCGTGGGCTCTTCTATGCAGCCCACCAAGCTCCCCCCCACCCCAAAGGCTTACCTGTTCCAGCGCCTCTCTCGCCTCTGGCCCTCCATAACGGAGGCCGTCTACTGCCACCGCCACAGTGAGAGGAGGAGGCAGCCAGCGGAACGGACCCAAAGCGGCATGCGGGCTCCGGATCAGATCACGCCTCCCCCCACACCCCGGTCCAGCGCCCACGTGCCGCTTTGGGTCTGTTCCGGCCGGCTGCCTCCTCCTCTCACTGTGGCGGTGGCAGCAGACGGCCTCCGTTATGGAGGGCCAGGGGTGAAAGGGGCCCCCAGTTATGTGTGGGGTCATGAGCCCCCGCGCCAGGCCCCCGGCCCCGGCCCCAAGCCCCACACCGGGCTGCGGGGCCCCAGCCTCCTGCCCTGAGCCATACGCGGGGATGCCGGCTGCCGCTGGTGATCTCAGCCCCGAGCCCTGTGCCAGGCTGCCGGCTGCCGCCCCGACCCCAAGCCAGGATGCCGGCCGGACCTCAGCATAAAAATTAAAACGTTTTTTTTCAAACAGAGAAGATGCAACAAAGGTAAATTCATTTTAAGCAGCAGGGTTTACTCTTAGTATTTACCATAGTGGTAAATCTCAAAATGTGTTTTTAATTTCTAAGGGGGGTGTGCTCAGAGGCGTGGTGTTCAAAAGGGGTCACCAACAGAGAAAGTTTGAGAACCGCTGTGCTGGAAGAAATAAGGCAGCTCCCGCCCCCTTCGGGTCCTTTGCAAAGGTCCGCTCCTGTCTCTACTGTTTCTACTGGGTAGAAACCTGTTTGCATTTCCCTACACCCCACACTCCTCCTGCACTCCCTGCCCTGAGCCCCCTGCTGCACTCCGACCCACTGCAGCATCTCTCACCCCTCTTACACCCCCCACACCAATTCCCTGCCCCCTGCCGCATCCTGCACACCTCCTGCACCCCGGGTGGCAGGGAGGGCGCAGCGTTGGGGTGGGGATTTCAGGGAAGAGGTTAGAAAGGGGCAGGGAAGGGGTGGGAAGAGGTGGGGCAGGGGCGGGGCCTCATGGTAGGGTTAGAGTCGGGGCGGGGCCAGAAACAGCAACGGGGCACGTCAATGATGCAGCCCTCGGGCCGATGCACTAGTCCTCATGCCGCCCTCGTGATCATTTGAGTTTGAGACCCCTGATCTAGACCATCCCTGACAGGTGTTGGTCCAACCTGCTCTTAAAAATCCCCAATGACGAAGAGTCCACAACCTCCCTAGACAATTTCTTCCAGTGCTTCACCACCCTGACACTTAGGAAGTTTTTCCTACAGTCCGACCGAAACTGCTCTTGGTGCAATTTAAGCCCGTTGCTTCTTGTCCTATCCCCAGAGCTTAAGAAGAACAATTTTTCTCCCTGCTTCTTGTAACAACATTTTATGTTCTTGAAAACTGTTCTCATGTCCCCTCTCCCTTCCCTTTGCCAGACTAAACAAACCCAGTGTTTTCAATCTTCCCTCCTACGTCCTGCTTTCTAGACCTTTACTCATTCTTGTTGCTCTTCTCTGGACTTTCTCCAATTTGTCCACACCTTTCCTGCAATGTTCCGCCTCGAACTGGACACAAGACTCCAGAGTAGAGCGGAAGAATTACTCCTCGTGTCTTGCTTACCACACTCCTGCTAAAACAGCCCAGAATGATGTTCGCTTTTTTTGCAACAGGGTTACACTGTTAACTCATCTTTAGCTTGTGATCCACTCTGACCCCCAGATCCCTTCTCACAGTTCTCCTTCCTAGGCCGTCATTTCCCATTTTGTATGTGTGCAACTGATTGTTCCTACCTAAGTGAAGTACTTTGCATTTGTCCTTATTGAATTTCATCCTATTGACTTCAGACCATTTCTCCAGTTTGTCCAGATCATTCTGAATTTTAATCCTCTCCTCCAAAGCACTTGCAACCCCTCCCAGCTTGGTATCGTCCTCAAACTTTATAAGTGCCCTCTCTGTGCCATTATCTAACTGAACCGATCCCTGTGGGACACCACTGGTTCTGCCCTTCGAGCATGACTGTGAACCACTGATAATCGTTCTCTGGGAATGATTTTCTGACCAGTTTTGCACCCACCTTATAGTAGCTCCATGTAGGTTGCATTTCCCTAGTTTGATTATGAGATGGTGAGGTGAGACTGTATCAAAAGGCATTACTAAAGTCAAGATATACCACGTCTACCTCTTCCCTCATCTACAAGGCTTCTTACCCAGTCAAAGAACACTTTCAGGTTGGTTTGAGATGATTTGTTCTTGACAGATCCATGCTGACTGTTATTTATCACCTTATTATCTTCTAGGTGTTTGCAAATTGATTGCTTAATTATTTGCTCCATTATTTTCCCCACACAATCCCCTGACTCCAGGAGCTGGGCCTTTCACGTCAGCTCAGGTGAGACTTGGGATAAAACCGGGTGCGTTGGTGACACTGTGGCGTGTGCAACAGCAGCTGGGTGGAGCAGCGACCAGTTCCAGTTCTGTCTGGCTCACGGCCAAGAGAGGGGAGAGCTCTCCTGCTTGGATTTCTGTGCCTTAGATCCTTCATGGCCACGGTTCGTCATGGCACAGCTGTAGTGAGTCAGACCAATGGGCCATCTAGCCCCGTGGCCCATCTGCTGACAGCAGCTAGGGCCAGAGGCTTCAGGGGGAGTGAACAGAACAGGGCAGTTATTGAGTGCTCCAGTCCCTGTCATCCAGTCCCAGCTTCTGGCAGCCAGAGGTTTAGGGTCCCTCACAGCATGGGGCGTGTCCAGAGCTCCTGAGGGAGCCGTCCATCACATAGGGACCTGCTAAGCAGGGCTTGTGCAACCTTATCAACATCACCATCAATGCCTCTCGGTCCCGACCTGCAGCACCGTCCAGGCCTCCCGCTCCATCAGCTCCTCAGTCCCAACCCCCAGCCCCACTGCTGTCCCCATCCGGGCCTCCGCTCCGCCTCGCTCCTTAATCCCAACCCACAGCCCCACTGCTGTCCCCATCCGGGCCTCCCGCTCCACTTCGCTCCTTAATCCCGACCCACAGCCCCACTGCTGTCCCCATCCGGGCCTCCCGCTCCACCTCGCTCCTTAATCCCGACCCACAGCCCCACTGCTGTCCCCATCCGGGCCTCCGCTCTGCCTCGCTCCTCAGTCCCGACCTGCAGCCCCCCCCAGCCCCCCCGCGTTGGGGCCTCTTCCAAGGTGGGGTTTGGAAGCACGTCACCATGTTGGTCAATCTGAAGCTGTGGGGCCAGATTAATTCAGCTCCACCTTGGCTGCAGCGTGGACCCAGAATATAACCATGAGCAGGGCCCTGGCCAAAGCCCCTTCTGATAACAGAGTCCTGGAGCTCGGCAGGGGCTGCTGCTCCCTCCAGTCTCTGGATCCCAGCAGCGCTGCAGCCCCTGTCACATGGGCACAGAGGCGCTGTGCCCGGGCGGTGCCCTGCCTGCCTAGGCCCGTCTGGCCTGGCCCAGCCTGGCGAGGTCCCTGAGAGTGGGGCTGCTCAGACTGCAGCCCGCCACTGCCCAGGGTACTGGGCAAGCCCAGGATCACCCGCTGGCCACCGACCCCGGCTGGGCTGTGGAGTCGGCAGGCGGGAGGGCACAGGATGCACCAAGAGCCCCCTCTGGTGGTGAAGGCGTCACAGTGCTGGGAAAGCAGAGCTGCTTTTGGGGGGCCCAGCGGTTTCTGGGTGCTCCTGGCATGGCCGGTTCTGAGCATGCTCAGTAACATCTGCTCTTGCCCTGCTTATGGGTTCCAATCTGCCCCCAGCTGCTCCCGGGCCGAGAGGCACATGGGAGGGGAGGGATGGGCAGGGAGCAGGGGAGGCTGACTGGCCAGGAGGGTAACGGCTGGAGGTAGGGGAAGGATGGAGGCTGAGGGGCAGGTGGGGGGTTCCAAATGGGAGGTGGCAGAGGGGAGACCGGACCATGGAGGGGCAGAGGGGATAACGGTTACCACAGATCGGGGGAGCCACAGCAGCGTCTGAAAAACACGTGGGGGGACAGGACAGGACGGTGCAGCTGAGCTCATGCTTACCAGGGGCACAGCCCATCCCAGAGCCTGGGCCCGGCAGCGCCTCCCTGCCAGGTGGGATCTGAGCTGCTAGAGGAGACTCGAGGCCTTGAACTATTTGCCATCCACCCCTGCCAACAACTGTCCTGTCAGTCGGTCGCAGACTCGCTCATCAGGTGAGATGTCTGGAGAGACCTCCCGGTGTCAGCTGCTGGGCTGAGGGCCGAGCCAGGCGCCTTTTCACTCCCCTGTAAAGAGCTCACTTTTGAACATGTCATTTGTGTTACTCTGAGCCCATCGGCCTTTCCCTGGGCTAGCAGGGTGCAGCGACCTCTCAAAGTCCCGTCCAGTCCTGCGAGCCGATGGGGGCCAGTGTGCTGGGTAGCCAACAGTTTTCATAGCAAGAGCCAGTTCAAATAGGAAGAGTTGCTAGTAGCTTGAACCCTCCCGCTTCGGTCTCCCAGGTCAGCACTCCCTGGTCGTTCTGCAGCATTAGGTTTTCATTCTATATTTTTCATTTATTTTTATGCACAAGTTTATTCTTTGGGCTCATGTGACCCCAAAGCCCGACTGACTTCCTGGGCTGATGTCACAAGGTCGTCAGTTTCCATTAATCCACCACTGGGGATTGCCTTTGTCAACTCTTATTTTGACTCTCTGTCCAGCCCCTTGTTCTTTTTCACATGTAACCCTCTGTGAGTAGAACTTGATTCCCAAAGGGTCACTACAGGACAGGTCTGTAAAGGCTGAAAGGATCTGAAGAGGCTTTTGAAAATCCCTCTAGTTGCCTAAATTCCTTTAAATGCCTGGCCCTAAAGGCACTAGATTATCTTATGTGAAATTGTCTCAAAGATACATTTCTGCTGTAATTGTTACTAACTAGAGCCCTGGGTACACAGCCCCACGATAGACTGACAGCCACAAGGATTCACAACGCTGGAGTCACTAGAATCGAAAGAAAGGAAGGTTGGGTCTTTGAATTTGCCTGTTTGTTTCTGGGCCATTAGGGGGTGCTGGCGTCACCCTTTTCCTGTTCCCTCTCCCAAGGAATCGGAGTCCTAGGTCCCCTTCACAGGGACCACGTCCCTCTCGCACTCCTGGCAGGACAGACTCCACCTCAGGAGCCTGGCATCAGCCCCTCTCATCTGGGGCAGCCACGGCAGGGCGAGTGCTCCGGGCACACCGGGAGGCGCTGCCCAAATAGACCCGGCTGTAGCCTTTTCAGAGCCCACCCCCGGGCCAGACCTTCCTTCTCTACGGCCGCACAGCCCTGCTGCCAGGGCAACGGCTTCCTGCTCAGGTATATGACGGGGTGTTTCTGCCCCTTTCCATGTGCCTGTCTCAGCACCGCACCCGGCCCTGGGGCCGGGGGAGCGGTGAACACCATAAAGGGCTTGTGAAAGTCTGGGTTTCCCAGCACCGGGCCCTTGACCAGATCCTCCTTCAGTGAGCAGAGTGCCCCCTGGCACTGCCCACTCCAGACCAGCTTGTCTGGCTTCCCCTTCTTGCCTAGCTCAGTGAGGGGAGCCGACACAGAGCTAAAGTGGGGCACAAACCTCCGGGAGCACCCCCCCATCCCAATAAAGGCCTGGGTCTGTTTCTTAGTCTGGGGAGCAGGTCAGTCGCTGATCGTTCCCATCTTGGCCGACTCTGGCTTTAGGCAGCCGCTCCCCAGCTTGTGGCCCAGGGTACAACACCTCTGCCATACGCACCTTGCACGGCCCTGCATCCTGGAGACGACCCAGCCCCCCCTTCACCTGGGACACCTGGTCCTCCCAGGTCTGGCTAATGGCACAAATATCATCCATGTGCACTAGGGTACAATTCTCCACCCCCGTCGGTGACTGATCCCCCAGCGCTGGCAGGTGACTGGCGCCTCCTTGAGGCTGAAAGGAAATCTAGGGACTTGTACAGCCCCACAGGGGTGACAAAAGCAGGTTTCAACCTGCCATCTGGATCCAAAGGCACCTGCCAGTAGCCTTTGGTGAGATCCCTGGTCGTGGGGTACCGAGTCCTCCACAGATTGTCTAGGATCTCATCAGGCCTAGGTAGGGCAGGCACCAGACATGGTGATGGCCTTGAGCTTCCGATAGGTCACATGGAATGGGATTGACCCGTCTTTCCTGGGGACCAGCACTACAGAAGAGGCCCCCAGGGCTGGTGGGCGGCTGGATCACCCCTAAAGACAGCATGTCTCTGACCTCTCCCTCGGGGCCTGGGCTGTGTCCCCGTTACTCTGAATGGGGAACACCTGTGGAGGGCCAGCTCCGATCTCCACCCAGTGGACAGCTCGGTTCGTGAGCCCAGGCTGGCTGGAGAACAGCTGTGGTACAAATCCAGTGTCTCTCTGATCTCTGGGGTAGCTGGTTAGAGATGGGAACTGATTCCAGCAAGGGGCTGGCTCTGGTCTTAGGGAAGAGACCCACCAGGGGATCGTCCCCCTTCTCCCGCTGCCCCCACACGGCCAGTACCAGCCTCTCCCTGTCACACTGCAGCTCCGTCATGTTGACCCCACGCTGGCTGCGAGCCTGGCTGGGCGGTTCCACCACATCGTTCTCCTCAGTCAGCTTCTTCACGACCTTGAAGGGCCGGTCCCAGGTAGCTTATTCTTCCTCACCAGGACGAGAACTCTCTCCTGGTCCCTGGTGCCGTAGGCTGAGCGGTCGTATTGGACCTTCTGCCTCCCTTGGGCCCTGCCTAGGTTCCCCCTGGCCATGGCTCAGTGAGCTGTTCCCAGACAGTCAGTCCATGCTTCAGCTGATTCTCCATCAGGGGAGCCTTCCCCTCCCATCCGTCCCTCGCCAAGCCCAGGGCCACCTTCAGAAAAGGCTTCTCTATGGCAGGCAGGTGTCCCAAGGCTGCTTTACCCTTGTCCCAGGCCATTGGCACCTCTGGACAAGGCACTCCTGGTTGGCTGCTGTCCCTCCCTGGCTGTGGTTCCCCAGACTCGGCTGGGGTCTCCGTCCCGCCCTGTGCTCAGAGCTGCCCTGGCTGTCCCATGACGGCAGGCAGGGAGCCTGCTGCTCACAGCATCAGAGCCAGCGCGAGCCCCCTCTCTGGTGTGCAGGGAGTGGGGAGCATCTCTCTGTCCCACCCCGCCCCAGGGCTCTGGTGACAGGCAGGCCGGGCCCCTGAGCTTTGCGGCTCCTACCCTGACCAGCCAGGTCATCTGCAATTTCACTGACCGCTTCAGTCTCAGCCGATTGGTTCCCTGGATTCAAATTCAAACCCTCGGCCGTTACAGGAGCAGGGCCTGGATCCTGTCCCACAGAGACACAGTCACGCCCCAACAGGATCTCACAGCCGATATCCTGGAGACCCCCAGCCACCCGCCAGTCCAACCCCTCCTGGGTCTGCACAGGGATCTGGGCTATAGGCAGGGCGAATGTCTCCATCCCTGAGACCCTCACCCAGGTCCCACAGCCCCCCAGTATCTGGTGACACTGCACCACCCGGGACCTGACAACACTTCTCCCTGTCCCAGGGTCTCGCCACCCCAGGACTGTCTCCCCATTGACCACCCCCTTCCGCTCCCACTGGGGGTCCGAGGGGCCTGAGCCCAGGAGAGTCCATGGAGACATATGCTGGGGCCAGGAGTGAGAGCCAGTCGGCCACCCTGCCCATCTGGCTCTATAGCCTTGGGACCCAGGAAGGGGGCTAGACACCAGAGCCTTTCCACTGGGCCAGTCTGGTTCCTCCCAAAGGCTGCGAGACAGGCATCTACCCCTCCCTCTCCTTCACCTGGAGCAACCAATTTAGTGTTGAGGTTCCCCGTGGAATTGGCACCCCGGGGTCCATCCTACTCACTCCTGGATGGGTCCTTCTGCCTCACAGCTCAGCCATCGCCAGTTCATGCTGCTGCTGTCTTGCTGCTGCTCTGCTTCGTGCCTTCCCTGTATCTCATGGTCCCCCGACTCCTTCGATCTCAGCTCCAGTTCCACCCGTCTCCGATCCACCGATGGGGAACCCAGTGGAGACCCCTGCTGGTTGGGGACATGGTTGTCCGGGACACCTGCTGCTCCCAGCCTCTATCGCGGCCCCAGCTGGGTCAGGAACCGGTGTGGGCTCTGGGGCTGCCTGGCTGCTTCCAGCCTCTCTTGCGGCCCCAGCTGGGTCAGGAACCGGCTCCTTACAGCGATCCTCCTCTTCCAACGGAGCAATCAGCTGCACCTTAGTGAGCTTTCCAACGCATGGCCTTCTCTCTCTGCACAGCTCTACAAGGTCCTTCTTAAGGAGATGGTTATAGGCCATCTCCATGCTGTTCCCAAGTGGTCACAGACCCACAGGCCTGTGCTCTCTCAGCAGCCCACAATCCCTGGGAGGAACCCCTTCTGTGCACAGTCCTCTGGCTTCATAGGAAGTCATTCCAGAGCATCGCCCAGGTGACTCCATGACACCTCCACATTGGTGCACATCACAAAATTCATTCTGCACATGGGTGGGAAAAATTAGAGGGACACTGACACTGAGAGTTGGAAAGCTTTCCTAACATCTCACCTAAACTCCCTTGCTGCAGATTAAGCCCATTGCTTCTAGTCCTACCTTCCAAGGACGTGGGGAACAATCGATCCCTGTCCCGTTTATAACAGCCTTTAAACACATTCAAAGACAGTTCTAAGATCTCCCCCCACCTCAAAACATGCCCAGTTTTTTTAACCTTTCCCCATAGGGCAGGTTTTTTAAACCTTTGATCAGTTTTGTTGTTGTTCTCTGGATTCGCTCCAATTTGTCCACAACCTTCCTAACGTGTGTCACCTAGAACTGGACGCAGTGCTGGTACAGTTGGACAATTACCTCCTATGTCTTACATTCAACGCCCCGGCGAATACACCCCAGAATGAGATTAGCCTTTTAGCAGCTCCATCACGTTCTTGGCTGGTACGTGACTTGTGGTCCACTGTAACCCCCAGACCCTTTCCAGCGGTGTGGCCACTTAGCCAGGTATTCCCCAGTTTGTAGCAGAGTGTTTGATTTTTCCTTCCTAGGTACTTTGCACTTGTCTTCACTGAATTTCATCTTGTTGATTTCAGATCAATTCTCCAATTTGGCAAGGTCATTTTGAATTTTAATCCTGTCTCCAAACTGCTTGTGATCCCTCCACAATGGGGCAGTACCCACCTCTCACAAGCACCCCCTTCTGGTCAGGGGTGTCAGCAGTCTTCCAGGGCTGGTGACCCTGCCAGTGGTTTCTCAGGGGGTTTTCAGTGTCTCCCACGCCCTCGCTGCATGTGAAACAGACCAAACCCCTTCTAGGGTATATAGTCTTTAACTTCTCCCAGCCCTGCTGTGGGGCTGTACCCCCCAGGGCTTCCTCCCAGGAGACACTGTCTTCTTGCAGCCTGCCTTGGGCTCAGCCCTTACTCAGCCCCAGCAGCCAGCCAGGAACTCCTCCTTTGCTCCCCCAGGTCCTGCCCACACTGAGCTGACCATGCTTCTGCTTCTGCTTCTGCTTCTGCTTCTGCTTCTGCTTCTGCTTCTGCTTCTGCTTCTGCTTCTGCTTCTGCTTCTGCTTCTGCTTCTGCTTCTGCTTCTGCTTCTGCCAAGAACACAACTCTCTCTCCTCCAGCTCTAGGAAGCAACTGACTGCTGTATTGCTCTACCCTGCAGCTCCTTTTATATGGCCCTGCTGGGCCCTGATTGGCTGCTCCTGCAGCCTCTCTCATTGGCTGCTTCCCTGAAATCACTCTAAGCCAATCGGAGGACTTCTCTTCTCCTCTCTGGGATGGGGTGTGGCAGGATCCTAAGGCCTCCAGCAGGGGGCCTCTGGGCCTAGTCCACCCCATCACACCCTCCCAGCTTGCTGTCTTCTACAGACTTTATAAGCTTACTCTCCACTTCATTATCCTAAAGTCATTAATGGAAATATTGACTATACTGGATCCAGGACTGACCTCCGAGAGACCCCACTAGATAAACCCTCCCAGCTGGACAGCGAACCCTTGATAACTACTCTCTGAGTATGGGTTTTCAACCGGTTGGGCATGCACCTTATAGGAGTTTCTTCTAGACCAGGGGTGGACAAACTTTTTGGCCTGAGGGCCACACTGGGGTTCAAAATTGTGCAGAGGGCTGGGTAGTGAAGGCCCCACCCCCATCCAACCTCCATCCACTTCCCGCCCCCTGACTGCCCCCCCTCAGAACCCCCTGCCCATCCAACCCTCCATTCCTTGTCCCCTGATCGCTCCCTCCAGAGACCCCGCCACTCTAACTGCCCCCCCAGGACCCCACCCCCATCTCAGGGGTGAGCAAACTATGACCCGTGGACCACATCTG
This sequence comes from Dermatemys mawii, assembly GCA_007922305.1. Taxonomy (NCBI): domain Eukaryota; kingdom Metazoa; phylum Chordata; order Testudines; family Dermatemydidae; genus Dermatemys; species Dermatemys mawii. The sequence continues at coordinate 1,305,285 of ML677408.1, forward strand.
GCCCACCGGCCATTTTTATGTGTCCCGTGAGCTCGGGCTGAGGGCGTGGTGCCAGCGGCCCCGCGTTCCTGGCCTGGGGTGCCAGGACGAGCGCGGCAAGCCGCACAGCCTTGCGCTCCCGAGCCAGGGGCTGGGCTGAGCGCAGCGAGCCGCGGGGTCCCGTGCTCCAGCCCGGGGGCCGGGCCAAGTGCGATAAACTGTGGGGCCTTGTGCCCGGCTGAGCAGGTAAGCAAGTTGGGGAGGGGGGCTTAGGTGGTGGGGTTCCGGGGTGGTGGTGGTTGGGAGGGTCTCGAGGGGGGCAGTCAGGAAACAAAGAGCAGGGGGACTAGATACGGCAGAGATGAGCAAACTTTTTGACTCGAGGGCCACATCTGGTTGGGAAATTGTATGCAGGGCCAGGGCAAGGGGTTGGGTGCAGGAGGGAGTGCAGGTTGTGGGAGGGGGGTGCAGTGTGCAGGAAAGGGCTCAGGGCAAGGGATTGGGCAGAGGAGGGGTGCAGCCTGAATGACGGGACTCAGGGAAGGGAATGAGGGGCAGGAGAGGTGCAGGGTGTGGCAGGGGGCTCAGGGCAGGGAGGTGGGTACGGCAGGGGACTTAGGAAAGGGAGGTGGGGTGTGGGGTGTGGCGGGGGCTCAGGGCAGGGAGTTGGGGTGTGGGGTGCAGGAGG
>ML677408.1:1305961-1363169 GCA_007922305.1 Dermatemys mawii
TGTGGCGGGGGCTCAGGGCAGGGAGTTGGGGTGTGGGGTGCAGGAGGAGTGAGGGGGCCATCAAGGTGCGGCAGGGGGCTTAGGGCTTTCCTGGACAGTCCAAATATATGAAGTCCGTTATTTCTTTATGCCCGTAATATGCCAGCTTATTATTTTAGAGTTACCCAGACTCTTCACTGAAACACAATGGCTTAGATCAACAGAAAAACAAGTTTAATTACAAAGAGAGAGATCTGAAGTGAACACAAGTAATGAGGCAGAAATGGTTACAAGAAAAATAAAGATAAAACACTTCCTAGTATCTACTTAAGAAACGATCTCAGTTGCAGTTTCTCATGACATGCCCCCCCAGATTACTGACCAAACTTTCAGGTCAGAACCCCTCCAATGGCTGTTTCCTTCTATCTTCTCAAGTGCGGAGAATGTGATGGGCAGGGAGAGAGAAAGGGTGTCTTGGAGTGTTTGCCCCTCCTTTTTATAGTTTCAGTCCCGCTCTTGAAAAATATTTCCACCTGGGCACCAGGAGACAAGGAGGCTGTGCAGAAGGAAGTTCCCTGCTGGTTTTTCCCATCTGTTTGAGCTTCCTTTGTTTCCCTTCCTGCTCGATAACTCCGCTTGGTACTTAAATGCAAACTAAGGCATATGCACGTTCCTTTCTTTGTTTAGGACAGACTTGACTTCTGCCTGGGCATGGCTGTGGGGGTTGGAACATAACAACACCATACAGGGGAACCTTATTACTTCACATACAACGTTGCCACACATTTTAACAGGACAATGCTGACCAGCAAATTACGAGTTTCAAATGATCCCTGATAAGGCACATCTTGTACGAAGACTGTTACAATCGTGTGCATGGTGCGGACAGGGTGTATTCTGTCCCTGTTAAACCTGCCTTCCAAGTGCCAAAGCTTCTCAGGTTTACTGTCAACACCGATCAAAACGTGTCTGTCCACGGAGTACACAGCCACAGACAGCCCCTTGCTGGGCAATGGCAGCCAAAGTGGAGTCAGCGAATGCTATGCTGTGACTCGGTCACTTTCCCCGTGGCCTGCAGCCCGCACACTGGACATGACAAGGGCTCGGACGCCTCGCTGGATGTTGCTTGGGCTGGAGCGTCTCAGTTAACAAGAAGTCAGAGAATTAGGAGTCCCCTGGTTTTGGAGGGGGGAATGCGGCAGCCCCAGATCACCTTCTCCTTGAGGCTGCAGCTGTTTCAATGCACCCCCAGCAGCAGCAGGAGGTCACCGAAGCAGCAGCAGCAGGAAATGCCCCCTTCATATCCTCCCCCCTCACCCCAGCCTGCTCCCCTCACTCCCAGGCTGGATGGGACTCCACCTGAGCTGCCCGGCCCTGAGCACCACATCGCAGCTCCTCTTCCCAGCCTCGAAGATGCCCCCCACTCACAGCAGCCGGCGCTCTGCAAAGCCGGCGGTGGGGAGCTCTGGGACGCCAGCAGCAGGGAAGGAGAAGTAGCCCCATGTAGTGGGCGGGTGAGCTCAGCCCGCAGCCCTGCCGCTTCCCCGCTCCCTGTGCACACAGACATGGGGAGTGCTGCAGCCAGAGGGAGCCGCTACCACCTCACTGCTGGGCATCCTGGCAGTGCCGGGTTTACAATGGCACCAGTGTCTCTGTGAAGCCAGGCCCATGCTTAGAAGGTGCCCCGGCCTGCTCTGCTCGCACTGCGCCCTGAGACCCTGCCAGCTTGCTGGTTCTCCACACTTGTTCCTCAGGCTGAGGGCTCCTCTCTGCCCTGGCTGGCCCCCAGGGCACCACTGACTCCCGGTATGGGGCTCTGCCTGTCTCCCAGGAGCTGAGCTGCCTGGGACTGGTGCAGAGGCCTGGCCAGTCTCAGCCAGGTGTGTGTGTGTGTGGGGGGGAGATGACAATGTTGGGGACTTGGCTGGGCCTCTCTAGGCAAGTGGGTCCTGAGGGAGCTTGGCCAGGGCAGGCCGTGGCCTGGCTGACTGCGCCACTCCCGAGGGGACAGAGCAATTCCCTGCCCTAGGACTAGCTCTGGCTGCACTGCTGGCTCACCCTGGCAGACACAGTCACCTCCCAGCAGGGCTGGTGAGTGCGGCCGAGAGGCAGCAGGTGAGGAGTGGGTCTCTGGGGGCTGCTGGGCTGTGAGGTGGGAGGGAAGATGTGTGTGTGGTGGGGCACTAGGGAATGGAGCTTCTGTGTGGGGTGCTGGGTAGTTGCGGTGGGGCTGTGGGCAGGGGGCGCCGGTCAAGGGTGGTGTTATGCAGGGTGCTGTGCATTTGGGAGGAATGTTGGGGGAGGTGCTGGGCATAGCAGATCCGGGGGGCTCTGGTCATAGGGAATTGGGGGAGGGGTGTTCCGATGTTGGCCAGGGGTACTGTGTGGTGCTGCATGGACCCACCCGTGAGGGGAAGGGGCAGGCTGGCAGCACAAAGCCAGGCGAGCCACTGTGTATCTGGCTACTGCCGGTTTGTAAATAGTGTCCTTACCATGCCATGCCCCATTGCCTCTGGATGACCCCTCGCTCTGGGGACTGACATCCCGCGCCATGATCCACTGCCTCCAAGGGGGCCTACAAATATGTTTGGCACTGGGCCCACAAGGTTAATCTAGCCCTGCATCCTGGCGAGAGGCATCCCAAGAAATTGGGGCGGGGGGCACATGACACCATGTAATCTCATAGGGCTGGGGCCATGTCTATTCTCCCCAGCCCCACAGTAAGGCACCTGGCTCACTGAGCAGCTGGAGGTGGCTCAGGTGAGGTCCTTGCTCAGAGATCCAAAGCTTGGGTTCCTGAACAGGAATCTCCCAAAAGTCAAAATAAAGTGTCAGAAGAGTCTTGGAAACAGGCAAATATGAGCTTCTAGCTAGGGCTGCAAGAAGCAAACAGCTGGGCTCCAATTTGGCAGCTGGGGTGGGGCCATGCTGGCCAGAGATCCTCCCCTCATTAACACAGAATGAGTCTGTTATATGTGGGGCATCTGCTCCCTCCCCCTCCCTCAACTCCTTTGGCCATGCTGGTAAACTCTTGTTCTGCAGATCCACTCAGAAATACAGAGGCCTGTTAAGAGAAGGCTGGTAACCACAGCTTGGGATTTAGCTGGCTGCTATCAGTGTAGTGGCTGCACCACGAAGAGCTGTGATCCTGAGTTTTCCCTCCCAGCTGGCTCCTCTAGCAGCCCACAGAGACAGGGCTGAACTGTCACCCTTTCCTCCACTAGAGCCAGCCCAGTTTCAGTGGGGAGTCTGAAGAGCCCATACTGGGGAGGGGAAGAGGAATGAAGTACTTTTCCCAGGGAGAATCACACTCACTGACAAAGGCAGGAAATGCTTAAGGGAGCTCCTCATTAAAACTTCAGCAGCATGTATGTCATCTAAGCTTTGGGGCACTGAAGAAACAAAGACTAAATTCAAAGAACATTAATTAGGTTGCCACCTGTGCACCAAAGGCTGAGGTCCTGTGGGAAACCACAGTGACCATACAGTGAAAGACTGTTCTGTAATGCGATGAGTTATGTGCTGTGGACCATAGATTTCAATGGGTGCTGGTTTTTCAAACTGGACAAGTGGCACATAGGACTGGCCCTGTGGATTTCTTACACACATAGCAGATAGTGACTCTGTCATAGCCTGTACATGTCCTTCCTCAGCAGCGCTAGAAGGTGTGACCTGCAAGTGGGATTTAGGGAGTGGGTTTCTGTCAAGTCCCTCATCCAGTTTCTCTCTTTTGGGAGAAAGATGGAATCTGACTATTCTGCTGCAGACACAATGGGAGCTTGTAACCTGGTTACAACCAGCCTTGTCAGTGAAATGGAGAAAGAGAGATTTGATATGTTGAAGACTGTTCTATTTCTGTTGTAAAGTGTTGGCGCTACACATAGTGCTCAGCACAACAAGCCTCAATCTCACCTAGCCACTGCTGTAAGAAACAGAATAAATAAAATAACTCTGAGATTACTTGATTCCATTCATATTATAGGAAGGGAGAGCAGCAAATAACATTGCACTGTACAGCCAGTCTCGCTAGTCTGTCATGTAAGTCTCTGAGCCTGAGTACAAACTCTTTCTACCCACCCTGATCATGGTATAAATTAAATTAAAACAAACCAAAGAACACAGACTTTTGTTTGCTCTTTAGAAACGGGGTGCTTGTCCCAGCCCAGTGGGGGAATAACTTGCACGGCTGCCTTTGCTCGACATAGACGTGCAGCAGCTGAGTGGTTAAGGCACCCGACTGCTGTCCTGAAGGGCAGGGCTTGGCATCTTGCTCAGCCTCCCAGGGACAGGTCCCTCTGCTTCTAGCCAGGCAGCACATGGCGGCGAAGGCCTGGCAGAGGCAGAGACTGCTCACGCCCTCCCTGGGGCACCGCTAGCTAGGAAGCGGCCCTAGGCAGGACGCCTGGGTCCCTCCTGCCCTGACGCCCGGAGGCTCCCCCTTCCGACGGGGCAGGGCTGGACGCCTGGGCTCGTCCCTTCCCCCAGAGCTGCAAAGAACGATGACCTTTGACCTCCCCCAGGAAAACCGGCCAGCCCAGAGGCGCCAGAGGAGTCTGCGCAGGCGCACTCCCCCGCGAACGAGCCACTTCCCACGCGCCGGAGGGAGGGGTCAACAGCCCACCCCAAGGGCTGATCATTCCAGCGACCTATTGGGTTGCACAGTTATCAATCAAACAGCAGCGGAGCCCTATTGGCTGGAAACCAAACAGGGCGGGACGGGCCGCAGCTTCAGCCGGGTCCTCAGACCAAGGGGGCGAGGCCGTTTTCCCGCCGCCTGGACCCCTCAGCACAGCCGCCATACTAGGGGCATTTCTTCTCTTCCCTACTCCTCGCCTGCCCGTTACTGCGCACGCGCAGGAGACTGCCTCTTTGGCCCTCGCCGGGGAGGCGATGCCGATGCGCGATCTTCCTGTTGCGCGTGCGCAGTTGGCGTTCGTTAGCTCGGCGGCGAGGCACCCGCTGCGCATGCGGAAGATCGAGGCCATGCTGCGCATGCGCGCTAGGCAATAACCCCCTGCTGGAGGGTGGGGTCTGATTTCTTGGGGGGGAAGGAGCGTTGAACCCGGAGAACAGCCCAGAGCGCCCCCCCCTCGGCCCAGGGAGCAGCCAAGTGGCTGCTGGTTCAGCTGGGGTGGGGTGGGGTGGGGTGGGGGGGGCAGTGGCTCCCCCTGGCTTACAGTGGTTTCCATTGGGATCAATGGCTGTCAGCATCCCCACTGGACACCTTGTTCCAGCACCACTGGCAGCAGCCTTCTTGGGGGTGTAGCCCAGACCCTACACGTCAGGCTCCCCAGGAGCACTGGCACCACTGCAGCCCCCAGGACTTGATGTTCCCGCCACGCTCTCTAGAACACGTTTGCATTTGTCTTTGTAAATGACCAGAAGTTGGTGGTTTTGGCGAGGCGGCCAGGTCACCTAGTTTCCTTCTAGCACCTCTCCATAACATAGTACGGCCAAAATGTTCATTACAGTGGGCAAAATTCAGAGCTGGTGCTGCACTTCTGGAATCAGTGGTTTGTTTGGAACAAATTTCCCCTTCTTTTCTCGCTCTTCAAGACAGTTTCTATTCTTGAGTTAGCTTCACTATCTGCTTTAACCATCAGCATTTTCTCTCCCATCTTCCTTGTTTTACACGATTCCTGACTTTAAGGCACATCGATCCATTATGAGTTAATTTTTGCTCTGTAGTTTCCTTGCTCCTTAAACTTATTAGCACGCAGGCTGTGCCTACATTTGGGATTGCCAAAAGTTTTCCCACTATTGTGGGCTCACTCTAGGCTGCCCATCATGACCTTCAGCATTAGACATGGTAGTAAAAAATATCAGAGGAGTAGCTGAGACTAGCATTAGCTTGTCAGCTCTTTGGGGCAGTGACTTTTTGTTCTGTTTGTACAGCACCCAGCGCAGTGGAGTCCTAGTACATGACTGGGGGGCGAAGTGCTACAGCAAGACAGATAATTTGTAGTGAAATATATAATATTAGCAACACTGACTCCTACAATGCGAAGGTGGAGCTGTGACAAACTGTGAAAAGCCAAACAAGGCCCCATCCACTTCCACCTTCTCCCCCCATCAATCATCCTCTAGCCTCCACCTGCTATTTCCCTGCCCCTGTCCCCGCCCTTCCCCCTCAGCCCCACATCCCATGAGGCTCTGCTCCACCCCGCTCATTCCCCCGCCCCCCTCCCACGGCAGGGGAGTAGAGACCAACCCCGCCCCCACCGCAATCCCAGGGGCAGCCGCTCAGCTCAGCGCGCATGCGCGCGGAGGCCTAAGGGAGGCGCTGGGGCCGCGCAGGCGCGCTCCCGCGGTGTGGGACGGCGCGCTCCCGCCGGCAGGCAGGCGGTGCTGAGAGCGAGGCCGAGCCGGGCCGAGGCGGTGGCTGCGGAGGAGACGGCAGCAGAAAATGGCGGACAGGTTCTCGCGCTTCAACGAGGACAGGGACTTCCAGGTAACGCCCGGCCCAGACCCCCCGCGGCCCCTCCCCGGCCCGCATCGCCTCCCTCTGCCCCTCCCGGCCGGGGGCGTGTTTGGGCGGAAGGTGGCGGTCGCGGGGGGGGGGAAATGGGCTCCCGGACTCTGCCCCCCCAGCCCCCCCAGCCCAATGTGGGGGGGGCACCGCGCCTTTCAGCCCCCCCCCCCCGAGCCCAACGTGGGGGCGGGACTTGCCTTTGCGCCCTTCTCCCCCCAGCCCAACGGGGGGGGCGTCTGTGCCCCCCCAGTCCAGTGGGGGGGTTGAGGGCCGCTTCAGTTCCCCCCTCCCCGAGGCCCAGCCTGGGTGAGAATTCGTCTCCTCTTCTCTCTCTCCTGCAGAGGATCTAATGGGGCGGGGGGCGTGCACCGGCCTCTTTCCCCTTCCTCCCCACAGACACCCCGTGTGAGGGGGCGCCGGCCCCTGCGCTCCTCCTTCAGGCTGACCCCTGATGTTTGTGGGGGTCCCCAAACTCCCTAGTCTGTACGCTCTTCCCCGGCTCAGTCTGGACCCTTCAGCATGGACAGAGATCACCGGCCTCTGCTCCCCACCCCCCTTCCTCCCAGGCCGTGATACTGGAGGATGGGGATCATTGTCCACTGCAGTGGCTTGAGAGCTCCCGTGTCACCTTTCCAAATCCTGGTGTTCAGTCCTAAGAGACATTCCACCTGTCCAGCCAGTGATTCTCCCAGGAGCCTGGGCCTGCAGCTGGGCGCTAGCTGCCTGGAGAGGGTCAGTGTTAATGTGGGGTAGGCTGGGGGTTAGACACGGAGCTTCAGAAATGTTACCTAATCTGGTTTTTTAATTATTTACTTGGTGCTTTATTTGGCTTTTTAGCACTCGATTTCTATATTGGTTTAAATGTTTACTGCCGGAGTGTCATGGTAGTGAGATGCTTTATTAATAAAATTCTGATGAATTCTGTACATTACATAATCTGAGGATGGACATCGAAATTTCCAGAGGGAAACTATCACTGGGTATGCTTGTCTGTTGATTGAAGTTTCTGGAAAGGGGTAAATAATTTAGTTGTTTTTTCTTGGAAATGTTAAGCATTCATGTACAGAACAGTGCATATTAGCTCGATATCTTTCTGAAATGAACCTTAAAATCTGTCAACACTTGCTCTTTCAAATATTTTACTGTTGAATAATGTCACTGGAAAATGTATAATAAAACTAAATAGAGTTTGCCTGTTCCCTGCATAAAATGAAACCTCTGAATCTCAAAGAAATTACTGCTGCATATCCTGGCAACAGTAATTTGGGTCAGGGGATGAATACTGGTACTCAGTTTTTTTTCATCAGATTGCAGACTCCTTTTTTTAGAGGAGTATGAAAATAGCTGTGTTCAGGCAACCAGATTAAGAGGGATTTGGGATCTTTAAGTAACTGGGGCAGTAAATGGAAAATGCAGTTTAGCATAGATAACTGTTAAATAAGTGACAGAGCAAAAGAGAGTATACACAGGAACATTTATGCAGCATATTGAACATAAAAACAATGGTTGAAAATCCTTGCAGTCATGAGCCTTCAGTAAAAAGGATACTGGGATTTAACAGAGAATTCAGTGCAAAATAAAATCACTATGCTTTGTGCCCTAATGTAGAATATGGCTTTCACTTTTGAAGTCTCTTTCATTGAGTGGGGTGGAGAGCTTTTTGTGAAGAAGGTGTAAGCTGGAATTATTATAATTAACAGTATATTTAAAGGCTAAAGAGGAGTAAACTGCTTCTCATCCTAGAGCAGCGATCTCAAATCTGAATCACCAGGAGAGCCACATGAAGACTAGTACATTGGCCTGAGGGCAGCATCACTGACACCTCCCCTCCCCCCCTGCTGCTCCCACTCCACCCCTTCATGATGCCCCGCCTCTTCCCACCCCCTTCCCAAATCCCTACCCCGCCTTTTCTCCACCTCCTCCCCTGAGCATGTGGCTCCCTGCTCCTCCCCCCTCCCTCTTGGAAAGCACCAAGTGCCAGCAAAAGCTGCTTGGGGATGGGAAGCGCCTGGAGGTAAGCAGAGGAGAGGGGATGTGGCGTGCTGGGGGGAGGGGAAGTAGGGGGAGGGGAGCTTGGCAGGCCACAGGAAATAACCCCGTGGATGCATGTTTGAGACCCCTGTCCTAGAACAGGGGTCTTCAAACTTTCCCTCGGCGGCCCCTTCACTCTGAGGAAGAAGTTGCGCGGCCCCCCGGGGGTATGTCTGCTGAAATGCCGCTGCGGAAAGCGAAAGCTTCCGTTTTCGGCGGTGGAATTTTCGGCGGTACTAAAATAGCCTGACCAGGATATCGGCGGTCTCCCGGGCGGGATTGGCAATGGTGCTGAGGTCTTGCACAACCCCGGGGGTGGTCTCATGCACCCCTGGGGGTGCGCGCACCCCAGTTTGATGACCACTGTCCTAAAGGATGGCAGGGTGACCTAATGAAAGAATTCAGATTCTAAAGGGGTTTAATAAAGTAGCACAAGATTTCGAGAAATGTAACTCTGTAGATGGAAGGAAGTTAAACTAGGAATGAGGACAGTTTAAATACTGAGTGCTATTTAAATAAATACTATATTAGGAAATTAAAATTGAGGAATTAAGATAGAATTCTTTAAACTAATATAGCAAATGCATACTGAAACAATTTAAAGGTCAGTGAAGAGAAGACCTAAACATTGACAGTGAAGTTATTCAGAAATTCACTCATCTTAGTTTCTCCTTCAAAAACAACAGATGAGTATGTGTTTAAACTGGCTTCTTTGATCATTTTGATTCTGTTATTCATGATGAATGCTACAACAGATCAGGATTTCTAATGAGAGGCTGTTCAGTTTCCTGACTGGGTCACCTAACATTCTCATCTCCTTCTCATTTTGTTTCCTGCTTTCTTACAGAATGGTATTTACACTTCTATTTGGGGAAAGCAAAAAAGAAACCTTCATTGTTTCTCCAGCTGTCTTCAGCATGTGCTAAGGTCCCTAACCTATGGGGGAAGAGCATTCTTTATTCTTGTGTAAAAAATTAATCGGTTCATTCATTTCATAAAATTAACATTTGCTGCCACGTGTTAAACTGAATTTTTTAATACCATTTGCAAGTAAATGAATTTGTATTTTAAAAAGAAATTGGCATTCTTGTTTTGCAGGAAATGACAATTGGTATTCCCTGGCCAAAGATAATGAAAAATTCTAGTTTATAATAAAACATTATTCTGGGTGAATGTCAATTAGAGAGCATATATTGATTAGCTTTTACATATGAGGTCATCTTTATGTTGATTTAAGGTTCTTGAAATTATGTTTTGCACTGCCTTTCATCCAAGAAGCCTGAAGCCTGTTTATAAACAACAAATCAAAACCCACACAAATCTAGTTAATGCATTATTAAGATTATGCATTTAAAAACAACCAGGAAATACAGCAGTAATTCAGTCATGCTATGTATCCTGTATATAATTGTATGTTTGGCACATAAAGCGTGTTAAGTTATGTGCTTAGAAACAATAAGAATGGAAAATAAAATGTGCAAGCTTAGTTGACTTGCTTTTGGATTGTCTTGCATTTTCTGACTTTATGAATTTTAACCATGTGCTTTAAATGCTGCACTGACATAGATTTTTTTTGCATAATTTCCTTGTTTTCTTTCTCAGTTTAAAAATGAAAAATACTTAATATTTAAACAATCCTATTAGACTTTGAAGTTCCTTTCTGTGGGGATGGGTGGGGTGGATTTTAGCTTTTGGTTGGAGGCAGATTTCTATTTATCTTTTGAAAACTCTGTAGCTCATGGAAAAAAAATTGCAGAATTCAGCCAAAAAATTGTTCAGACCCTGCTACAGACTAGAGACCAAATGGCTGGGCAGCAGTTCTGCAGAAAAGAACCTAGGGGTTACAGTGGACGAGATGCTGGATATGACTCAACAGTGTACCCTTGTTGTCAAGAAGGCTAAAGGCATTTTGGATTGTATAAGTAGGGTCATTTCCAGCAGAACAAGGGATGTGATCATTCCCGTCTATTCGGCATTGGTGAGGACTCGTCTGGAGTACTGTGTCCAGTTTTGGACCCCACACTACAAGAAGGATATGGATAAATTGGAAAGAGTCCAGAGAAGGGCAACAAAAATGATTAGGAGGCTGGAGCACATGACTTACAAGGAGAGGCTGAGGGAACTGGAATTGTTTAGTCTGCGAAAAAGAAGAATGAAGGAGGGTGGATTTGATAGCTGCTTTCAAGGGGGTTTCGAAGAGGATAGATCCAGACTGTTCTCCGTGGTAGCAGAAGACAGAACAAGGAGTAATGGTCTCAAGTTGCAGAGGGGGAGGTTTAGGTTGGATATTGGGAAAAACCTTTTTACTAGGAGGGTGGTGGACACTGGAATGGGCTCCCTAGGGAGGTGTTGGAATCATCTTCCTTAGAGGTTTTTAAGGTCAGGCTTGACAAAGCCCTGGCTGGGATGATTTAGTTGCGGATTGGTCCTGCTTTGAGCAGGGGGTTGGACTAAATGACCTCCTGAGGTTCCTTCCAACCCTGGTATTCTATGATTCTAAATCATGGGTTTCGCAATTTTTTCTGTGCTTGCAGTTTTCTTGCTTTTCTGTTAAGGGAGCACTACATCCGTATCTTGCTCCAGTCACTTTTGCTGCAGCCCTGCTTAAAAAATAAAGGCAAGTTAGTGTTATTGTTACATTGTGGTAGAACTACTTTTCCTAGCCTCTCACAGAAATTGCAAATTGATGGAGGAATTTTCTCTCATGCCTTTAAATTTACCCAGCCATCCACCACCTCCAAGGGAATCAGACAATTCTGGGAAGAGACCTAGCATGGAATAATTTGGCCTCTCAGTTGGAGGTTACAGAAAACTGAAAATATGAAAGTGGACAGCTATAAAACAAAATTATATTCATGGGGGGAAATGAGGTGACGTGTCATGCCAGTGTCACAATGAATTGGTGGCAGAGTGGGGAATATTGCCTAGGAATCCTGATTCCTGGTAGTTTGTTCTAATCACATCCCTCCTTAAGAATCTGTTTCATATTAAGACGTTTAGTCTAGTCTACAGTTTCTCAGTTGCACTCATCTTTAGTTTTCAAGATAACTGCATTTTACGAAAGCATGTTTCTACATTTTTTTTCTGAACTCTGATTAGGGTCGCTTTAGGTATAAGATTGGGTTGGCGTAAACTCAGTAGAAGAGGAAGCAATTCAATATTTTGAACCTTTTAATTGCAAAATATACTGTGAAAAGTTACCTTGTAGTTGAGTAGATGTAAAAACATGCACCAGTCTGCACTTTCCTAATTTTTGATAAGCATTATTCAATAATGACCTTAGAATGAAACAGAAAATAACTACCTTCCCTGATTACTGTAGCGTGGGAGCTAAATTAATTTTTTCTAAAAATTCTCTTTAGAAGACTATCTACACTACTTTTTCCAATGGCCGTTTAAAAAGTCTTTCATAGAGGTATGCAGCAACAAGAACAGATTAGTTCACAGGTAGCCAACCTATGGCACGGGTGCCAAAGACTGATTTTTCAGCAGTACTCACACTGCCCGGGTCCTGGCCACCAGTCCGGGGGGCTCTGCATTTTAATTTAATTTTAAATGAAGCTTCTTAAACATTTTAAAAACCTTATTTGCTTTACATACAACAATAGTTATATATTATAATTTATAGAAAGAGACCTTCTAAATATGTTTAAATGTATTACTGGCACGGAAAAGGTTAAATTAGTGACTAAATGAACACCACTTCTGAAAGTTGCCAAGCCCTGGATTAGTTTCAGGATCTGTGCAACTCCGTAGTGTACAAGTGGGTCTTAGTTAAAAACTGACAGTTTATTTTGATGAGCACTGCATTGCCTAGCAATTTAGAAAGCAGACGCCTGGATTTTTGATGGGTGCCTTTTGTGTGTGGATTGCTCTCCAGCCAATTCATGTTAGACAAATATTTGAGACTTGAGGCCAGATTTTCTACTAATGTTAGCAGGTGCAGCACCATAACCATGAATAGAGTTTATCAGCTAATACTATCTGTTTGTTTGGCCACTTGTCATTACTATTCCTATGGTGCCATAGCTGAGCCTGATAAAGGCAAGACCTTGCTCTAAAGATCAAACAATCTAAAAGTGGCATTGAAGAGCATGGGATGATAAAAGTGAGAGAGGGACCATGGAGGAGGCCCTCAGACTTGGCTGTAAGCAGCTTATTTGGGATCTTGGTGATAGTCTTAAAGTGGAGCAGGCAGAATCCTAGAATCTCAGGGTTGGAAGGGACCACAACCTGCTGCTCAAAGCAGGGCCACATTTCAGAAGATATTGAAAAGAGTTGGGAGAGGAAGTGGAGGCAGAGTATGTATGAGGGGATAGGAACACTTGGCAGAGGACAAGAGGGAAGATACTCTGAAGTTAGTAAGGAGGCCAAAGGAAGATGGGTGTGTAGAAAAAGAGCAGTATATGAAAATTCAGTGTAATTATTTTTTTTTTGACGGAAATTGGAGCATCTCTCTAATTTGACATGGAAGAGGGGAGTTGAAGTCAATGAAGGAAGGGTAGGCGTAAGTCAAGAGAGCTGCATGGTCCTTGGGCTTTCTTTGAGATGCTCTGCAGAGGAAGTGAATTACAGAGAAGGGTGGGAATTGGGGATTGTTCGATGCACAGAGTGAAAACGGAGCAAAATTGTTGGCCGAGAATGGAAAACAGCTAAACATTGGAGGGAGGTCAGTTCAGGAAGGACTGGTCTGAGAACAGGTGAGTAATAGGAGATAGACTGGATGTTGTGGAAAGATAGCTTAATGTGGGGTGTGGAGAAGCAGGGTTGTTGAGAGAGGTGGGTGCCAACTCAGAAATTGATCAGAGGGACTATGGTGCTGGATGCAGATGAGGTTGAGTGACTGAAGTGATGATCGCAGGAATGGGCCAAGAGCTGATTGGCATGGAAGTAGAAGTTTCCTGGAGGGAAGGAAAAGAAGGGTGGTACCTGGTGTCAGGAAGAAAGAGTCAAGCATCAGCTGGAGGAATGATTGTGGAATGAGAGGAGGGAGGGAGGCATTGAGAGCTGCAGGAAAATAGGGCCTGAAATGGCTCCTGTATCCTAGAGGGCAGGGAAGTGAGAGGAGTAGCAGGGGAAGCTGTCCAGGGGACTGAAGGAATGGAAAATGTAGATTATACATTTTGATGGCTTTATTGGAAATAGGGCAGAAATAGGTTGGGGAGGACAGCGCAGGCACAGTCTGGGATTCACTTGAAATTTTAAAGAGCTGTCGCTGGAACGCTCTTGCAGCAGCGCTTTGAAGTGCAAGTATGGTCATGCATGAGCACTAGGAGAGAGCTCTCCCAGCGCCCCGGTAATCTCCTCCACGAGGTAATCCCCGCTTGGAGCCCGGTGCCCATGCAGACATCTTTAAAGACTGCATGACGCTCTTTCTTCAACTTCTTGATGGTAACTGCTGATGGGGCAGGGTCTTTATATGCGATGAAGTGGGGTAAGCATGCGTCTTATGCAAAACATGCTATAGCATAATTATCAATATTATAATATGTGCTTCTGAAAATATAATATTAATATTGTTGACTTTATCAACTGATAATTATTCTTGGTGGAATGCTGGTGCGATTTTTAAATTATACTATTATTTTTTTCTTTTCTGGAAATTTGCCGAAGACTGGCAGCTGATGGCTTGCGGACTAGCGCTGGTCTGCAGACCACCACTTTGAGTAGCACTGCCTTAGAGCAAACTTCCTCCTGAAAGATGGTTACAAAGGGAATGGGATGGGAAGAGACCTTGGTTGCCAGCTCAGAGTGGAGATGTTGTGGGAGCGGAAAGAGAGGATACCCCCTAGATTGTGCAAAAAAGCCTTCCAGACATAAAACCACTGTAAGAGTGTAGGTAAAGCAGGCTTACCATAACCAGGCGATGCAGAGGAAATGTTAAAAAGGATTCACTTCTTCCCAGTGTGAAGCCCTTTATTGCCACTTCCAGCCTCTTCCACTGCCTTTTACAGGGGATGGAAATTGTCCAGTTGGGGGTTACCCTTGTATGGGTACCCCAGGCAGTGCAGCCTCCATCCTCCAAACCTCAACCCTGCAGTTGCTACATCTTGGCATGCTACTTCCTTGACCAGTGCGGCTAGGGCTTGCAAGTATGAATGTACAGTATGCATAGTAGTTACAGATTTGAACAGGAACATTTTATGGAATTTACATGCTAGAATGGGCTCCCAAAGGACAAAGAAGCCTTAATTACATCACTTTTCCCCCTATAATGGTTGCCCGTAAACTGAGGGTCATGACCTCTCAGGTGGTTACATGGGGATTGTGAGCTGTCAGCACCATTAAATTAAACCCCCTTATTTTTAAGGGAGGGTCATACTCACAAGCTTGTTGTGTGAAAGGGGGTCAATAAAAAAGTTTGAAAACCACTGCCTTATAAGCTATGAACATTTTGGGTAAAGTAGATTTGCTTTTTTTCTTCCCCAAGGGTATTATTTTAGACTGGGCCATTAGACAGTTGAGTTCTGTGGTTATAGCAGAAAATCACAATAAGATGTGCCTTTGCTGTTTGGAATCGCTTGCCCAATTCTTGGAAATTTCAGTTTAACACTGAATTTTTAATTTCCCAAAGCCCATGGTTGTCTGGGTTGACTGGGCTTCCACAAAGTGGAGGTAAACTTGCAAACCATTGTATTTTCCAGTAACTAAGCAGTTGTAGCTGTTGATTATGCTGACTTGTAGTACCTTAAAAGGATTTTATGGCTTACAGCCATGTGAATACCCAACCCTGTTGCAGTAATTATATTTCTGAAAAACAATTACTTGTATTTTTATTTGTATGTCACTCCAATAGAAGATGTTACAGGGATTTAATTAATAGTTGTGATTCACTCTTTGAATGAAAGATACTCAAATCCCAGTTCACTAGTAAGAGTTTTGGTTCTATATCACCAGAAATAATTTGGCATCGGAGCTTTAAATGTGTACAGTTTTTCAGTGAATTCCATTTTCCTGTGTTATTCTCTTTTTGACTCCCCAGTGAAGCACTGGAATTGTAGGTTCTGCCATCCTGTGTGCTCCTGTACAATAATTTCCTTTGCCTACAAGTATTGCCCTAACATCACTAGCCAGATAGACTGTACACAAATTGTTCAACATGTCTCCTTGCTCCTTCAAAGGAGGTAATCACATATGCCTTAGGACAGTGGTTCTCAAACTTGATCGTACGCCCCCCCTTCCCGCCTCCCTAGTATATATGACACCACCAAGCTCTGAAAGCAGCAGCCCCTAGCTGGGTGATAGATATTCATCAGTATCTCTTTTCGGGGCAGACTTAGTGACCCATTGCCACTCTTATGTATGTGCTGCTACTGCCATCCTGGTAGGGTGTGGGAGAGGAGAGCCTGAGCTCAGGTGGCCTCCTGGTGAGTGAATTGGTGGGGATGGGGGATGGTCAGGAAACTTGGAATTGAAACTGTTTCTCATCCCATTATGTGGGTGAGATGGAGGGAAAATTCCCATGTACAGGAATCTGGTCTATAGTCCACTTTCTAAAAGACCAAAGCAAACAGCTTAAAAACCAGATGGTGCCCTTGCATTTCAATTTTGTAAGGTAGCATCAAATTAGACATTCACTGCAAAGATGGCTTAAGAATGGCCGTATTGGGTCAGACCAAAGGTCCGTCCAGCCCACTATCCTGCCTACTGACAACAGCCAATGCCAGGTGCCCCAGAGTGAGTGAACCTAACAGGCATATGGAGCAGTAAGTGTGAATCTGATCAAAAAGCTTGATTATTTTTTTTAACCATTCTCTTTTCTCATTCTTCTTGGAAATTTCTTTTCCATGAGGCTGGACGGAAACAGATTTAAAATTTAATAATAGTTCTATTGCTTTTCATCTTCACAGGGCTTTACAAGCAACTAATCCGAACACTGTCCATGTGAGAAATATTATCAGAGCTTGAAAATCTTACAAGACGTCTGCTTGTCACAAATCTAAGCCTGTTATTCAGAAACTGGAGGGGGGGCGGGGGGGACAGAGGAACATGAGGAGTTTTAGTGAGAGGTAAGGGAAGCATTCCTCTGTGTGCAGTATCTCCACCTGGCCGTGTTGGTAAGGTGGTGTTGTGGGCTTCCTAAAGATTGCTGCCTCAGAACCCTTTGGGTGGGGAAGAAGCATCTTTTTGTATGTCTTGGCTATAAATATCTAAACTCAGGATAACTCCTCAATATTTTTTCTTCTTTCTTCCCAGACTTTTCTCCCTTTCCCCCTTTAACCTCTCTTCTCCCTTTCACTTACCCTTCTGTAGTATGTGACTTCTGGGTACCCATCTTGCTCTGTCAATCTGTTTCCTCATTTCCCTAGGTGAGTATTGTAGTTTTAAGACTGCTTAATTAAGATTTTGTGGGTGTTTGCTGGCACGAGATGGCATGTATCTATCACATTAGTATATGTGCAGCTGAATGATACAACCCCATTTGCTCCAATCCCTCATGCAGAGACAAACACCTACAAGTTCTTTATCAAGCGAACTCCTACAAGATCACCTACAATCACCACTCCCAAAAAGAGAGATGAACTTTTCTGGATGGTCAGTTAGGATCAGGTCCATCTTGGGGGACTCCAGTTTCTGCTAGGTATCACTTGACAGAGTGTTGAGGTCTGGCAGCTCTGACCTTTGGGGCTGTGCCTGGTGTTGGTTCCCAAAGAACTTCCTTTTGGACTCAGTGTATATAGTGACATTTGAGTCCTTTTTAACTATGCCTTAACCAATCATTATACTAAAACGTGACTAACCAATCATAACAGTGTAAAAAAATTCTTTAACCAATCCTACCCCATCACCTTAATTAATTTACACCTAGCAAAATTTATTATGTAACACAAACTATGAAAGAACCACACAGAGACTTTACAGATAAACAATAGGAAAGTGGGGATCATGACTGAACAAGAAAGAAATGAGGATTTCACAACCACAGCTTTTGAGAAGTGATTTCTTGACAGACCGAATACTATCCCCAAACTAAGTTTTATGTAACCATCTTAAGATCTGTTTCTTTATCTGGTGATAGAGGATGCCATTAAGATGGGGTCTCCTTCTTAACAGCCTGATATTATATTATTTTTAATGAATTTAGATGGAATGTGGGGATGTGACTTCCTGCTTCTCAGCTAATGGCTGCTGCTTGGCTGTTCTTTTAACGTGGCTGCCAACGAAGGCCTTAGGCTTTAGGCCTTACAATATGGCTGCAGACAAAGGCCTTATCCTTACAGTCTGCCATAAATGTTGCTTTTGATGTGTATAGCAGTATACATGCAAGGAATGTTTGATGCAGTTTTGTCTCTCTTGCAAGCACGTCTGCTTTCATGCCAGCTAGAATGTCAGCCTTTTCTGCAGAGAATCATTCCTCACAATGAAACTGATGAGTGAGGCTGGGAGTGTGTCGTGGAAGTCACGGCTTCTGTGATTTTTCTGTTACCTTGTGACTTCTGCAGCGGCTGGTGCTGGCTCAGGGGCTGCCCTGGCAGCAGCAGTTTGGGGTGTGGGAGGGGGATTCAGAGCTAGGGGCAGGGGATTGGAAGGTTTTGGGGGGTGCTTACCTCGGTGGGGGGCTCCCTGGCGCCCACTGTCATGGCCCTGGAGCTCCTAGGTGGCGGGGAGGGGGCCTCTATGCTGCCCACATCTGCCAGCCCTGCCCCCGCAGCTCCCATTGTCTGTGGTTCTTGGCTAATGGGAGCTGTGGCAGCCAGTGCTTGTGGTGGGAGTAGCAGAGCCCCTGTACTGGTCCTCCACCGTCTAGGAGCTGCAGGGACACAGAGCTGAGTAGGAAGCCCCTGCCAGCCTGCCAACTCTCCCAGCACCAGCAGGGGTCCCAGATCATGGGCCTCTGAATTTTTGTTTATTGCCCATGACCTGTCCATCCATTACTTTTACTAAAAATATCCATGACTAAATCTTAGCCTTACTGATGAGTGCCATCCTTGGCTGAGGCCCTGAAAGAGCTGTTTTTGTTGACAATAGACACCGAGACTGTAATAGAAGTCAGTTGTCAGACTTGGTTAATGGGTCATGATGTGAATGTATCCAACAGAACCCCCATTTTGCAACATTATTTAATTGGATTTTTTCAGAAGCAATAAATAGGTTTGGTTAAGTGTTAGGTAGAATAACAAGTCTGGTTGAAATCTCTGTGTGAATATTTGGTGGTTGCTGATTTATCATTTTGGCATCCAAAAGGATGTGGTAGGAATGCGTCCATGGGAGTTCGAGGTTTATTTCTGTTGAACTAATTGATAGTTAACCTCCATTTAAAATGTACGCTGGGATACATTAATTTTACTAAGGTGTTTTGGATTCTGTTTTTTAAAATAGAAACCTTTTCCTTTGCTCTTTTTCTGATATCCAGCCAGAGACGTTCTGTAGTAGATTTATAGAATTCCAATCATATGTTCATCTCCCATGCAATTTAGAAAAATAATGAACCTGGTGAGGTCTTTCCTTTTTTTAAAAAAAAAAATTCTTCCGATTACTGTGAAGGCAAACCATTGCAATTTGTAAAACATTGGGAAAGGGATTGATAAGCTTGAATGATGTGATTGAACCCTTGAAGAGGAAGAGGACGAGGACATGCGGAGGAAGAGTCAGCACGGCTTTTGCAAAGGGAAATCATGCCTCACCAATCTGTTAGAATTCTTTGAGTGAGTCAGACAATGTTAATGAGTGATCCAGTGGATACTGGAACAATGTACTTGGACTTCTAGAAAGCCTTTGACATGAGCCTATACCAAAGGCTCTTAAGTAAAGCATTTAGTCATGGGAGATCCTGTCATGGATCAGTAACTGCTTAAAATATAGGAAACGAATGATCAGAATAAATGTTCAGTTTTCACAATGGAGAGAGATCAGTAGCATGGTCCCTCAAGGGTCTGTACTGGGACCAGTGCTGTTCAGCATAGGGATAAATGATCTGAAAAAGGGGATAAACAGTGTGGGGCAATATTTGGAGACAATGAAAAATTACTCAAGATAGTGAAGTCCAACAATGGCAGATGAGATTCAGTGTTGACAAATGAAGAGTGATATACATTGGAAAACATAATCCCAACTACACAAAAAAATGATGGGGTCTAACTGATTGCCATATTTGGGGTCAGGAAAGAATTTCCCCCGAGGGTAGATTGGCAGAGACCCTGGCAGCTTTTCACTTTCTTCTGCAGCATGGGCACGGGTCACTCAAGTTTAAACTAGAGCAGTTTTTTGGTCACAGAACACTTTTTAGCTTGGTATATATTTACAGAACACATATATTATTATTTTGTAGTCATTTGGTTTTCAAATAAAAAATTGCATTATTTATGCTCAAATACATTTTATTTTATAACACAAAGCAAAAATAAATTTTTTTGAATTAACGATTTCTAACTGGAAAGTGTACATATAATAGTACAAAAATCAAGTGCAAGAGTCAAAATTAAAAACTGTTCTACTTAAACACTGTTTTTATATATATACACAAACACCAAACAAATTAGATTTTTACTAGGAAAATCTGTTTTTATAAACAGAAATACAAATTTGGATTTAATGGGATTGGTGTTTCTGCATTTTTGTATCACAAAATTCGCTTAATATTGGGAATAATGCTGGAAAGTTGAATCCTCATGTCAGGTTCCTCCTCTTTACCTGGTAACCTCCTTTAATGCCAGTCCGCTTACAGGTGTTGGTGGACAGGTCTAGATTCTCTTTGATCCCACCACTCACTCAGCAGGATGTATCTTTCTTTTTTCCTAGGAAATTATTTGGCGGTGCCTCCACCCCCCTCACTCCTTCCTGGCAGGGTCCCCAGAGCAGCTTGGGAGGAAAATTCTAACTACAGGGTAATCTCCACTTACTGACCAGATAGTTGGAGATTTCCAAGAAATAACACCAACGCATAAAATATATTCAACACAATTATATTAAATAGGAGACACATACAACATAACAGGGTAAACCACTATTTTTAGGGTCACCAATGCCCACACTGAAAATACTTGAGACTTGATGTATCAAATGTAAAATTAGTATTCCGTTGATATGCATACTGTGCTGGGGCCCTTGGTGACCTATAACCACAAAATTTTTCTCTGCAGTGGTTTAGCAGTGTGACTGACTGGGTTCAGTATAGCCTAAAGGACTCACAAGTGGGAGAAGTTGGGAAGTTCCTCCATGGATGTAGTATGCAGCAGGTTATAAAATCCTCAAACCCTCACTCCCTGGCTTGAGGACACAGTTCAGGGAGTAGGGGGTTCCCAAAACAAATTACCCGACTGACTAAAAGATGTCAAGAATCAGAGAGGTAGTTGTGTTAGTCTGGATTTGCAGAAGTGACAGAGAGTCCTGTGGCACCTTAAAGACTAACAGAAGTACTGAAGCATAAGCTTTCGTGGGCTAATACCCACTTCGTCGGATGCATGCAGTGGACCATTGCATGCATCCGACGAAGTGAGTATTAGCCCATAAAAGCTTATGCTTCAGTACTTTTGTTAGTCTTTAAGGTGATACAGGACTCTGTCGCCTTAATTAAAAGATGGGGGCACTCACAGACTCTGTGAATGATCCTTGGTTCGAAGATGACTGGACTCCACAGTCTCTGCAGAGGGGCCGCTCTCTGGCAGGAATCAGGTTGCATCGATCCCAGGATTTCCCGGGGTGCAGGGCTCAAGGTATACACAACAACACTAACATCCAAACTGTAGCCTCCAAGCCCTGTGTCCAGACACACACTCAGCAGGCTGCTTCCCTGGACCAGGGGACAGAGCAGAGCTGACCATGTGGTGACTGGTCTCACCTAAGGAGCTGGAGGGTGAACTCAGCCCAGCTGTGGAAGTTACCCAGCAAACTCTGCAAATGGGGAATCACCAGTGGGGAAGGAAAACCCTGCTGAGGGATCTGCTGTCAGGTCCCTAGATGCCAGTTCTCAGGGGGAACCCGGCCTGCAGGGCTAGGACTCCCCAGCTCCCCACATAGCCAGTCCTGCCCTTTTCCTGCTTGGCTCTCCACTCACTCAAAATGGTTTCTCCCCTTTCCTCCACTCCCTGGGAGGGCCCCTCATTCCCTCGTGGTTGCTGGGCAGACTCTGAGTCTGCCCTCAGACACAGACCCATGTCATTTCCTTGGGGGCTACACAAATTTTTTTTAAAAAAAATTAAAGACCCTTTTTTAAAATTAAGATTTTCACAGAACACCTATTCACATCGTGCAGAACACCAGTGTTTCGCACGAACACAGTTTGGGAAACTCTGAACTAGAGTTAATAGTGGGTTTTCTGTAACTTAAAGTCTTTAAATCATGATTTGAGGACTTCAGTTACTCAGCCAGAAGTTAGGGGCATAATGCAGGAGTAGATGGGTGAGGTACTGTGCAGGAGATTCCTTCTGGCCTTAAAGTTTGTGTCTTTGAAAATGCCATACAGGAGATGGGATAAGAAAGGGTTGAATGGAAGGACATTTCATCAGATGGGTTCAGGAACATTTGGCTCTAGGTGTGGAATCCTAAACCATTGTAGTTGGTGGGAATTTTGCCATTGCTTTAATGGGGCCACGATGTCACTCTAGATTTTCAGATTAACGGTGTAATAAGAGGAAATTTGGGATTAGGACTAGGTTGCTGTGAGTGGAATAACATTGCTTTTTGTGTACAGCCTTTATTTTGTGATTTAGAGCTCATTTACAGTGAAGCTTTAATCAGAGGCAGTTAATTGGCATTATGAAATAGAAAGAGCATCCTTTGTGACACAGCTTGAGTCCACAAAAGATATGGAAAGAATTTGGATAAAATGTGGTCAGTTTAATGTTTCCTTTTTACCAGGTTGCCATAAATATCAGTTATTCTGCACATGTGTGTAAATTGTTTATGGTATAATTTAATAAGTGTACTTCCATTAAAGATTTAATGTTACAATATTTGATGTCTGTGACTGATTCTATATACAATAAAAACAAAAGTATAAAATATATCCGTTTACTGTGCCACACTGAAGGGTTTGGACATAAAAATCAGATTAAGAGGTTGACTTCCTTCCCACCTCTCTCAAGTCAATAGAAAGGGTATTCCACCGACTCCAGGGCTGTGGAGGGAAAGAGATGAACAATGCTGCTTCTACTCTTGCAAGCTCCAATGCAATGAGTATTTAGTTGTCTAGGAATTCAAGACGACCCTGTCCATTAAGCTTCAAATATTATTGGGTATCAGTCATCTTAAAAATAACACTTCAGTTTGATTTTAACCTTTTTTTTATGATTAGTAGGTAACAGCTGGGGTTATTGCAACTGAGATTTGACTAGTATTT
Source organism: Dermatemys mawii (assembly GCA_007922305.1). Taxonomy (NCBI): domain Eukaryota; kingdom Metazoa; phylum Chordata; order Testudines; family Dermatemydidae; genus Dermatemys; species Dermatemys mawii. The sequence continues at coordinate 1,328,722 of ML677408.1, forward strand.
TTCTTTATTTCTCATCTTACTTGATTAGTATATTTGACCACACTCTCCACATAGTCATGTTTTCATGTTTCCTGTATTCTTCTGGGCTTTTCAAATAGCTGAAGGTGGCAGGGCATTTTAGCTATAGGAAAATATAGTTGGAAAGCCTCAAAAATTGACAGGGAAGTTCTTTTGAACTTGGCTAGATTTTAAGTTGACCATGTCCCTTTATAACCCAAATGTTACACTTTATCCATGTCTTGGCAGGCAGTGCAGAGGAGGAAATGGTATGTAGGCCCAGAAGCTCTTCTGCCAACCCTTGGTATTTGAGCTGTCATTCTGATTTATCTGTAGGCAACAAATCAGCCTCTTTGGTAGCCCTCAAGGTACATTGTAGCAATTTGACTCTGTCAAAAAGGGCAGCTATCATGGTGGTTGGATACACAAGAGAAAAGATGTCTTTAATCTGGTGATTTTGCTTTAGAGCAGGGGTCTCAAACTCAAATGACCACGAAGGCCGCATGAGGACTGGTGCATTGACGTGAGGGCCACATCACTGACACCCCCCCCTCGCTGTCCCCAGCCCTGCTCCCACTCCACCCCTTCCATGAGGCCTCCCACCACACCACCCCTTCTCTGCCCCTTTCCAACTCCTTCTCTGAAGACCCCACCCCAGTGCTGCCCCCTCCCTGCCACCAGGGGGTACAGTAGGGGCGCAGGATGTGGTGGGGGCTCAGGGCAGGGATTTGAGGTGTGGGATGCAAGAGGGGTGAGGGGTGCAGCAGGAGGTCGGGGTGCAGGGTGCAGCAGGTGGCTCAGGGCAGAGAGTGCAGGAGGAGTGTGGGGTGTATCGGGGGCTCAGGCAGGAAGTTAGGGTGTAGGAGGGGTATTTTGGCTCTGGAAACAGTTCAGTTTTACAATGTAATAAGAAATCCTGAGTATGTATCTAGTGACTGAACTAGACGATTCTTAACTGTGTCTTAATGAAAATACACTACAACACTAGATGTCTTAAATGTTAAGAAAATTTACCCTCTAAACAATGTCATTTTCAAAGGATACTCAAATGTTAAGGAAGTTACTAAGGAGACCTGTTCTGAGGCTGTAACAACCAGGTAGAATTAAGACCACTCCGGGAGGGTTGTTTTTTTAAAATTATTATTAACAAAAGTCCCTAGGATCCATTGACTATTTCAAGAAAAAAGATTGAGAAGCAGAGGCATGTCAAATAATACTTCCTCTGATTTCCATCAAGAGCAACTGAAATGTCTCAGGGAAGCACTGACTGTGATGCTGAAAATAAAACCTTTCAGCTTTGTGGGAGTGAGGAGATCAGCACTCACCAGGTCCCTTCCCTGGCTAAGGTTAGCCAGAAACTGCTCTCTCCTGGGTCTCATCCTATCGGCTGGGTGGGAACTATTTACCCACACAAAGTGCTTTGAGTGCACCTCTGGCCCAGGGGCTGCTAGCACTGCTGCTGGCTGAGGGAGGGGAGAGGGGGATTTCTAACTCGCACAGGCTTTCAGCTGCTCAGCCTGAGGGAGCATTTGAGAAACTCGTTAGACTCCCTCTGTGTGCAAAGGGGTGGGGCGGACAGAGCAATCCAGACGGCCTCGGAGCACAGAGGGGAATTAACATTTCTCACAGCCCAGAGCAGAGGCAGGGAGAGGAGCTGCTCATCCAGCTCTTCTTGCTCAGGAAGAGTAAAAGCCTGCTTTGCCCTGGAAGCGGACCACTTTTACCTGCCATAGGAGCCTGGTTAGAAATTTAGCCACAGGCTGCTCATCTGCTGGTTCCCTGCCAAAACAGCTGATAGGCGGCGGTGCACTACAGTTGGTTGGTTAGAAACAGCTAAACCAGTCACCCGCCAAAGGTTCATGGAGCTCCGCAGCTGCCACAACTGATTCATGCCACTATTTTTTTTCGTGGGTGCTCCTTCTAGGGTAGGGGGAGGCGCAGGGAGCTTTGCGGGCTGCAGAGAAGAGCCCGGTGGGCCCTGTGTGGAGACCCCTGCTTTAGAGAACAAAATCTTGCAGCCTTTTGACTATGACCAATGTCAGGTTTCTGAAGTGACTCGCAATCAAATATTGGAGATGGTTTTCTGCTCACATTTTCTATTTGAAACAATGTGTATAATTTTGTTTTTGCTGAGATTCGATTTCAAGCAGTTTAGTTTCATTCAATTGCAGATTTCAGTGATGCAATCCATCTGTGGCCTATGTGGACTGTATCTGTTGTATGTAAGAGTCGTTTTAATTTTACGGTGACTTTTATCCTATGTTATTTCCTCCAACCCAATGTTTCTTTTATCAGCATTTTCACTTACTTTACTAAAAGTAGCATGTGGTGTCAGTTTAAATAGTTGTCTGGCATTCTGAAATCTTCCTAGTTTATGAAGGTCATCAGTCCAGCATAGCTAGAATTACGTCGGACTGTCATTTTTGTCCTAATTATTTGAGTCTTGTTTAATTATTTAATTTCTTTTGCTGTCTAATATAATGAGTTTGGGTCTTAATTTATATAATGAGAGTGGGAATTGCATAGTTTTGGAAAATATCTTGAGTACTATAGAGAAATAACAAAAATATTCTTCTTTTGCAGGGTAATCACTTTGATCAATATGAAGAAGGGCATTTGGAGATTGAACAGGCATCTCTAGACAAGCCAATAGAATCGGTAAGATACACATATTGTGACCATTGGCCCACCAGCAAATTAGACAGTGATCGGATGGGACTTGATGTGAATGCAGTTAAAATGGGCAGGACCAGGAACTAGTGTATAAATAGCAGTTCAGGGATATTCTTTTCTAATATGCTTGCATGTCCTGCATTAATGTTAAGTGGGCCTGGGCTTTAATCTTTAAATAGTACTTTTTATAATCTAGGTTACTGTAAAAATAGTTCAGCTTGATATTTGAGAAACTATTTGAAATAATACATTATTTATGGAAAGTTAGTTTGCTAAATATTAATAAATTTTGTTGAGAAGTTAGTTTATTTTTGTGAACCTGATGAAACAGAGGAGTAAAATGTATTTTGATCCTTTTAGCTTAGTACATTTCCAGATGATCAACTAGTGTATATAACAATTTAATAAATGATAGAACTACTATTAGCAGTGAAGATAACTGAATTTTAATTGGTATGCTTCAGTAATAAAACCTGCCCGAAAAATTATATTTCCTAAAAAGCAAAATTGTGTAGTTCTTTTAAAAATGTAATTTTATTTTGTTGAATCAGGTATGGCAATTAGTAATATCAAACTGTAGAATGGGGAAAGATAGATTTTTGAGTAGCTTTTCTTTTAAGCTTCTGAATCTTTTAACTTTGCACAGTATCACTTGCTAGTCTCAGACGTACAGTAACATTTCTTTATTATGCTGTCTAAATTTCCCCTGGAGATTCAGTATTTAACAGTAGTGCTTAATGCAAATATTCATCTGTAGTCTTAGTGGCATGAAATCGGTAATGGGGGGGGAAAAAAGGGATGCTTACTAGTGATCTGATTTAGGCTAGATTTTTATTAAAGATTAGCACTTTTCAGATAGTTTCTTCTGGGAAAAAGCTAAAATTTACTCTGAAGTTTCATCACTTTAGTGTGCACTTTTTACACTGTAGTGTTAGCAAAGGATCAATATATATTTGCATCCTGTGTAGGTTGGTGTTGTGTGTGTCTGTGTGCGTGTTTAGATGTTTACAGAAATTTACACAACTTGGGGTGTTCGACATTTTTCTTCCGCAGCAGTTGGCCCATATTAGCTAAGCAGCCATGATCTGGTTTGTATTGCACGGTCTGCCTTTTTTAATTTCTTTAGGGTTTCCTTTCCCCCTTCTTATTTCTGTTCTTCTGGTCCAGTGAACACTGCATACAGTACCTATTGTCTTAATGTGCTGGCATGATGCTAGATTTAGGCATGGCAGTAATTGATGACGCATGAGATAATGCTGCAGAGGGGGGAATTTGCATTCAATGTTCTGCTGAATAGTTCAGTCTTGTGTTGTGACATGAGAATCTTAACTGACATGCCAAGCCTACTTCCCTATGTAAATGTCATGAGAAATAGCTAGAGTTGGCATCTCTTCCCTACCACATTGGGGATTATCATTAGACAGATTATTCAAATGTTATCTACAGGCTAGACCAGGATCTTGTTTTTATAAGTGTTTGTTTTTTCCCAAATAGAGGAACAAAGCATGTGGGTGACAAATTAAAACACTGCATGTATGTTCAAAATTTAAATATCTTCTGGCTATTATTATTATGGAATAGTCAGATTACAAAATTATACAGAAATTTTAAGTACATCATATGACCAATAGCACACAATGCCTAGGATGATAGTCACTGGGTGACTAGTGTACATGATGATTGGCTGCAGTTTGAGGAGTTTCAACTGCAACAGAAACCTTAGGTTAAATTACAGCACAAGTATTTATTATTCTTACATACATTGTAGTGCAAATGTAGGGACATAATCAAATCAAAAGACTTCAACTTGGGCAGGTTTTTATTTTAATATATATTATGTACACAATTCGAAGTCTCATGGTCAGTAGTAAAAAAACACATTTAGTGAAGAAGACAAGAAGATGATCTATCTTTTTTTTGGAAAAAAACCAAAAAACTCCAACATAATTCCTATCCTGCCATCTTATTGGTTACGTTTTTTCTTCTGTCTGTAAGAAGATAGGCTTTAATAATAATAATAATAATAAAAAAGTATAACATTTGGGCATTCAGGAATTGAATTATGTTGCACTAAAGAGAGAGAAATATATTCTTTAGAGGACAGACTACAAAAAAAAATTCTATTTATGATCTCTTGGGTCAGGTGTGTGTGTGTTTATAATAAAATATTTATCTCCCCAGAAATATTTAGTGACCAGTTGTCTGCTGTATGGTCATAGTATATCAGAGGACTGGCTAGTAATTATTTTTGGGGAGATAAGATTTTTAAAAAATACATTTTTGTATGGATATGGGAATAAAAAAAGGGGGGAGCAGGGTGGTAATCAACCTTGTTTTAGATTAGGAACCAAATTTTACTTTTGAAAAAGATGGATCATCTTTCTGTTCTCTCCACTAAATATGTTGTTGGTGTTTAAGATAATCTACAGCTATATTAGATTAATATAATTTGTTACCTAAACTGACATTATTAAAAATTGCTTAAGCTCCCAAATTGTTTAACTGAGTATATTTGTAATCTTTAAAATTTCAAAATTACAAATAAATGGGAGTGGGTTTTTACCTGCTAAAACTAGAGTTTAGGGGTCTGTGTTCCTCCTGCAAGAGTTGGATCTCACACCTAAAGCAGCATGGAGCATCAGATTTCTTTCTCTGCTTTGGGTGTGTTATATTATTGGCTCTTCCAGAAGAGAGAGTAACAACCATGAACTTAGATCATGAGAGGTAAGTAAAAGGAAATCATTTTAAATATTTAGTTTTAAAATGTGCTGTATTTGCAATTTTGAAGTTGACCAATTTTTCGTATTAACGATTCATGATCTTAATTCTCTGTTAGTGTTTCAATTCACCTTTTTGGAAAGAAATTTAGCTGGTAGCCACACTAAGAGCCCATTCCTGCACCATTGAAGTCAATGCAAGTTTTGCCATTTGTTACAATGGAAGCTGGACCTGAGCCCCTAAGTGTCTTTATTAGTAAAGAAAGAAAAGAATCTGTTTTTAACAGTGAATGTTAAAGCATTTTTCAGTTAAATTTTAGGGTAAATATAGAGAACTTACAGAATTAAAGTACATTCTATTAAAAATAAGTGAGTTTCTTTAAAGATTTTTATATCTTCTAGGAATCTGAAAACTGATTGAAGCCTAGTAATTGTAGACCCCTTTTGGAAATGCCTAGGGAAAATGGCTTTGCTTGGAGCATACATTTTGGAGTATCATTGCTGAATTTAAATCCATCCCTGCAGCATTATCTGTTGAGAGATGCTGACTGTACTGCTACAGCTTGCAACTCAAAGGTGGCTGAAGTCTCATAGGTTTCGGAGTCTACAGATCATTACACCGTTAAACTGTTTTAAATTACTGTACAACATATTTTTTAAAAAGCAGTCTGCAGCAGCTAGTGTCCATGGAAATCCTACATTGTACTGCTAATATAGGCCAAAGATGTCTCTGGACTGAGGCATGATGAGAATATAATTCAGGTATTTCTTCTTACGCAAAAGTAAGATCAGACCAAGTGGAAAGCGGAATTCCAGGAAGCTAGTGACTTGGAAATCAGAGATAGAACAATAAAGGTAAAAGCCTTAAGTGTACTTAAATTTCCAAAATGTTACAAGTTAGTGAAATGATACCAAGATTTATTTTTCCTTCAAACCAAAACAGGAAAATATGTTTATAATATTTAATTATTGGAAAGGTTTTTTATTAGCAGAAATTCTTTAAGAATAAACAATTTTTTGTTGGGCTAAATGAGAACCAACTATTCTACATTTCATTAAAGGGAGAAAATATTCAAAATAGATTTATGCAAAAATGCAAGTCATTGGTCATATTTACAAATCAGATGGGCTATGGAATTGGAATCAGATTTTTTTTTAAATTAAAAAAAGCAACGATGAACTTGTCTTTAAGGCAATAGATCCTAATTTGTCCTATTTTAGAAGGTTCTGGCACTCTCAGCTTCTCTTGCTGAAGTAAATGGGAATTGCTGGAACTCAGAACAGTTTCAGTTTTGAAACAAGCAGTCTGATTTTCAGCTATGTAATGAGCCGCACACATTTGATTTGAAACATTGTAGGAGAGTGAACTATGTCTAGGTTGTGGAGTGGGCCATTACCAAGTATTGCTGATTTACTAGAATCCTTATTGACCTTAATGTTTTACTAAGGAAACTTGTTTTAGACAGTTCTAGTTTTCAGTCATGGTAATACGATTTCAGGAGTTCAGTATTAATCTTAGGCCTGGTCTACACTATATAGTTAGTTCAACATAAGCTGCTTATGTTAACCTAATTATGTCATGTACACACTACAGCCTTATCCTGCTGATGTAAGTGCCCTACTATACCAACATAACTCCACAAGAGGTAGGGCTTGTGTTGATATAGTTAGGGGGAGGCAGTGTCAGTGTAGACACTGCTTTACTTACATCTGCTCTTGTCTGTCTTGTCAATTTCAGGGCTCCATACAGGAGCTGTGAAGTTGCCAAGAAAGCCCAGCCTGGGGGCCAGGGGAAGCTGGGCTCCCAGCAGGAACCCGCACAGAGCTGAGAATGATTGTAAGTCAACCTAACATAGGTCGACTTAAGTCTTGTAGTGTAGACCTGCCCTACACAAAAATCCACTGTCCTCTCCCGCTACACAGTATGCAGAATGTCAGAGTTAAATTAAGTTGTCATTGTCACAGGTTGGAAGTGAGACTGCACGTCATTCACTTACCCTTAAGCTTCTTGTTAGTTTGTCCTGTCATAACTAACGAATATCCTTTTTCTATATATCAGTTGCCTGAATAGACTCTTTAAAACCCTGCCAGGATTCAGATTCCAGGTGTTACTTGTTGAAGATGACAATTCAGTCTTCTCATCTAGAAGTCTACAGTAGCTTCTGAAGTTGGCTTTTATCACATGGCCTACCTGTGCAGATCTGTGGACTCCACTAGTTCCAAAGTGTAACCTGATAAGGCTGCTGCTTTGACATTTAGCAGTAGCCATAAGTGGACAGCACTATAAATAATGTCTTGAAGCTGAATGGTGTAGCATTACTGTTTGGCTTTTCTCTCTAATTTTCATTGTGTCATCTGTAGTGAGCTATAGGTTTTGTGTTGGGAATCTTTACAACCTCTTGTTTGCATGGGTTCACCCAGTGGCATCCAGTCCTTGCTTATAGGTAACTTGATACACAGTCAGCACAGCTTACAATCCACTCAAGAGATGCATGGTTCTTGTTTATGCTGAAATCAGATTCATAGTATAAAAGGAGTGTCTCTGGGGTGGGAGGAGGGACTTTGGGAGGAAAGGGGGTGTTAGCCAAAATTAGCCTTTGACATATATGGACCGGTTGAACAGTTCAACATCTATTTGTTGTATTCATTAGTTTTGCTATTCCTCACAAAATGCCATCAAAACCCTGTGTGTAATTTCCCTTATATACATGTCAGTTTACATCTGCCAGGGCCATTGCTGGAGACTGTTACTGCTGGAACCATGATCAAGTATCATTGGTACATGAGAAAAGTAATTAAATAAGGCCGTCTTGTCTACTGGTTAGAGTACAAGATTGCATTGGGAAGCGTGGGTTCTGTTCTGTGGGCTCTCATGGACTAGTTATGTCCTCTTGGACAAGTCACCTGAGATAAAATTTTCAAAAAGTGACTTAGCCAGTTGATAAGCCCCATTGACTTTCAGGGAAACTTAGATCATTTAAATAATTTAAACCAATTTGGAAATGTTATGCTTAGTCTGTGTCCCAGATTTCTCCATCTGAAAAATATGAATGATCTCTCTCTTGTTAGAGCTTTCTGATCTTGGGATGAAATGTGCTGAATAAGTGTCAAAGTAATGTTAAAATACCTTAGTAGTAAAACACATTAAAAGGTCCTGTTAACAATTCACCAACCTCTTACAGTAATGTGACCCCACAAAATTGGTTAAGAGGACAAATAGCATGGCTCTTGCATACGTAACGGCTAGTCCTGCTAAACGGTCTTGATTGCCTATGGGTTTTACTGTATCATTTTAGTCAAAAGCATATTGAGTGATTTTGTTCACTTGGCTGACTTGACAGCTTTTAATGTGACTCTCACTTCAGAGCTTCTTGTAGCATAGCTAGTGAGTTATACAAATAATGTCTGCATATACTCTGAGGAATGAGTTGTTTCCTTAGACTGGCCAGTGGCATGTTTGCGAGCTTGCACACATGCTTAGAAAAGTACAGAAAGGAGAACTACTGCAAAATGGGGTTGATTTATTCAAAGGGAATATCAGTTTTTGACTCCAAGAGGAAGACCTCTGTAAGTAAAAAGGATTTTCCTCTAGAGATGAACAAAGTTAATATATTATTATTGCAGAAAAAGATCACAAACCAGCAGCCTAGCTGCAGTGCTTTGTGCTGCTGAATGCGAGATTCTAATTTGATTAATATTGCGTTTCACTCTAGAGGCCAATAGGAGCTAATAGCACTGCAAAGCTACACCAGCTCAGTTGCCATTTGTGACCCAAGCAATTCAACCTCGAATTTTAAGGGCAACACTTAAACTGTAAAGAGAGTTCGTGCCAGTCTTCCTTAGCCAAAGATCTGTCACAATGATGTGGAATGAGGTCACAGATGGAAAATGGGAGGGGATCGTTAATCTCTTCAGTGTGTAGGCCGCACTGGAAGTTAATACCTGTCCCTACGGAATGTTATCTTCACAATGGCAACAGAAAATGTACCATTTCAGCTGCCTATTTTTAACTATCCAGCAATTTTACTGCCTAGTCGATGCTAAAAATTGTGTTTAATTTTACATCAGAGGCTATCTATACTACATTTGATACTATTGGGAGAAAATGCCACCTTTTTCCTGGGTACTGAGATGCAGTAAGATATAGGTTTATTGCAAGTTGAAAAACACGACCATCCTCTTGAGTGGCTTTGTAAAAGTGGTGCTAATGTGTATAACTCTTCTGAATTTTTCTTTCTTTCACCCTTTAACATTTGTTTACCCCTTCGCTGTGTCAGTCACAACACCACTCTTGAATCTCCTTGCTGGTCTTGACTCGTTAAATTTATTTTATGCTTTCACTCTTCTTTAATAAATACATTACTTGCAAGCAGTGAATTGAAAACAAAGCAAAAGAAAAACTACCATTAGTGATTGGACAGTTTCTTACTTTGTGTTACATTTAACTGTTCTTTTGACAGCCCAGTTTTTAAAGCCAGGTTCGTATGGAAATGCTTTCACTCCACTTGCACTGCTTTTGGAAATAGCATACTGCTTCATCTGTCTGTTTATTTTAGTGCATTCATGACACAACACAGTCAGCACAATGTCTCATCTCCACTTAACAAAAGATTGTACGGTAGTTCTTGTCCTTTTTAAAAAATGCAGCCATTTTTGTCAGCATCAGCTTTTAAAATTTGATTCCCATAATCCTTTATCAGATACAGTTAATGTGTTAATGTAGAAGGAACAATTACAGTGTAATAGCCACAAAATAACTGGTGATCTGTGGCCCCATTTTACAAGAGGAACATGCAATTGTTGTCATTGTGGCATAAATAGTCTGCAGCAATTATTCTCACAGGTAAGTTCCTGTAAACCTTAAAGTCTAAAACGCTCTTCCATGGTATTCATAGTTGGAAACAATATTTGTTGTTCATTTTCTCTTTCACTCATATTGGTTTAAACATTTATATCTTGGCAAGTCCTTACTCCTCCTCCTTGTTTCTCAATGTAAAACTAACTACTGCTTCATAGAAAGACCCCATAGTGTTGGAAGGACATTGTTGTACATTTTTGTCTTGAAAATCAAAATGCCTTGTTTTACCTACAGAGCAGAAGAAAAAGGGTTCTAGTCACTTGAATTTTGGTGTGGGGTGGAGAGGGGTGGGGAAATGCATCCAGGCACACTGTAAATCTCCAACTCTTGTGCTTGTTAGGTCTGATACACCCATAGCTTTCACGTTATTCAGTCATTTACACCAGTGAGGAATGAGTGTGTAAAACACTGCTGTTCTGACTTTGGGGTTTTGTTTAATACTTCATTTCTGAATTAAACTAAAATTGTAGCATTGTTATTAGCTGACTTTTAGATACAATGCACCATTCAGTGTCATAACCAGATAATTCATTACAATTCAGGATATTCTGTAATATCCTGAGTTGTAATGGGTTATATAACTAGAAGAATTTATAATAGCAAACTATATATTAAGTTTAAAGACTTTTTTTTAAAAAAGGCTCTTAGGCAATTCTGGAAATTCTAGGCAAGTAAGTCTAACTTCAGAACCAGGCAAATTGATTGAAATTATAGTGAACAGAATTATCAGATGAACATGATACATTGAGGAAGAGTCAACATGGCTTTTGTAAAGGGAAATCATGCCTCACCAATCTATTAGAATTCTTTAAAGGTGAGAACAATCATGTGGACCTGGGTGATCCAGTAGATATAGTGTAGTTGGACTTTCAGAAGGTTAAAGGCTCTTAGGCAAAGAAAAGCAGTCATGGAATAAGAGGGAATGTCCTTTCATGGGTCAGTAACTGGTTAAGAGATACAAAACAAAGGGTAGGAATGAGAGGTCCCCCAAGGATCTGTACTAGGACCAGTGCTGTTCAGTTTATTCATGGATAATCTGGAAAAGGGGGTAAACAGGTCGCAAAGTTTGTAGACAGCACAAAATTACTTAAGACACAGTAAAAGCTGTGTTATCCAGCACTTTGCCAACCCGAAATCTCTATAAACCAGCATGTCTGATCTTCAGTAGGGTCCAGTTGGCATGGGGCCAGCAGACTCCCTACCTACCTCTGCACGGCTCTCTGGAAGTAGCGACATGTCTCTGCTGCTCCTAGGTGGAGGAATGGCCATGGGAACTTAGTGCTCTGTCCCTGCCCTAAGCAGTCGTTCCGCAGCTCCCATTGGCCAGGAAACTGTGGAGGTGGCGCCTGCAGGTGGAGGCAGCATGCAGAACTGCCTGGCTGCACCTCTGCCTAGGACATGTCGCTGCTTCCGGGGAGCCACTTGAGCTAAGTGCCACCCTGATCTGGCACCCTGAAACACCTGCGCCCCAACCCGCTGCCTGGAGTCCCCTTCCACATCCAAGCTTCCTCCCTCTTAGTTAACCGGAATTTTTGACTTGCTGGCACCCGCCATTCCCCAGTATGCTGGGTAACAAGCTTTTACTGGAGTTAAGTCTAAAGCTGACTGGAAAGAATTGCAAAGAAATCTCACTAAACCAGGTGACTGGGCAAGAAAATGGCAGATGAAATTCAGTGGTGATAAATGCAAAGTGATGCACATTGGAAAACACAATCCCAACTTTGCATCCAAAACGATGGGGTCTAAATTAGCTGTTACCACTCAAGAAAGAGATCTTAGAGTCATCATGGATAATGCTCTAAAAACATCTGCTCAGTGTGCTCTGGCAATCAAAAAAGCTAACATGTTAGGAAAGGGATAGAAAGATGAAGAAAATATCATAATGCCTGCAGTTCTGGTTGCTCCATCTCAGAAAAGAGAGATTAAAATTGAAAAAAGTTCAGAGAGAAGCAATGGAATGATTAGGGGTGTGGCACAGCTTCCATAAGAGGAGAAATTTAAGAGACTGGCACTGCTCAGTTAGAAAAGAGAGGACTAAGAGGAATATGCTACAGGTCTATGAAATCATGAATATTGTGAAGGAAGTAATATTTACCCCTTCACATCACACATGATGTAGGAGTCACCCAATGAAATTAATAGCCAATTTAAAACAAGCATAAGGAAGTATTTCTTCACACAATACATAGTCAACCTGTGGACCTCTCTGCCAGGGGATGTTGTGAAGGCCAAAGGTATAACTGGGTTCAAAAATAAATTCAATAAGTTCATGTAGGCTTTTAGCCAAGATAGTCACTGACTCAACCCTGTTCTCTTGGGTGTATCTAAATCTCTGACTTCCAGAAATTGCCTTTGATGACGGGAGATGGATCACTCAATAAATTGCCTGTTTTGTTCATTCCCTCTCAAGTGTCTGGCATAGGCCATTGTTGGAGACAGATTGTTGGGCTAGACAGACCATTGGTTGACCCAATATGGCTATTCTTGTGTTCTTTCTTGCATTTCATTTTCTGTGAAGGATTCTTTTGTAAAATGTAATGGACCCTTTTTCTTTAGTACAAGTCAAAAGCTGACATTTATTGCTGCACCAATACCTTTCAACTTATTTTATCGTGAAATAGCTCTTTTTCTTTAGGAAGATGAGACATTATGCTTATTGTTTTCCCTACATGCACTAATGGTTCCTTGCTGTTAACTTACTGCTAGGCCTGTTTCATTCTAACATCTTAGTATTTTTGTTAGAGGACATGTGAAATGCATCACCCAGTCTGTGCTTGAGCTCATTTTATTTTATTTAACTGATTTTTTTTGTTTTACTAACCTCACTGTTTTTTTCAGTTTAATATTGCCTGCATGCTAGTTTATATATATATACATCTACATAAAAAAACCCAATCAAGTCTAGCCTGGATTTTGCTATGATTGTGTTTTGGTTTCTAGTGGTGGGGCAGTCTTGCACTTACAACTTACTCAGTACTATAAAAGCCTGACACAAAAACAAAATGACTAAACACGATGTAAATTTTCCTTACAAAAACAATCTTAAAGTGGTGCTGCCTAGGTGATGGATATGATTGTGTAAATAACTTGATTTTATGCTTTTTAAGTGCTTTTTAATGTCAGTTTTTTTATTCGTACAATTTATTTTCTCCCATATTGCTTTTTTTTTTATTTTAAATGTTATGCACAAAAGTTGCCCAGAACACCATCAGAAAGTGACCCTCCCTAATACCCGTCCCCCTTGAAAAATTATAGCCGGCAATTTTTTGACATTTTGTCTTCCCTTTTATTGGGCATATATTGCCTTTTTGGTAGCATTTTTTTTGCATGCACATGTGTAGAAAATCTCTTGCTTGTCTCATGTTTAAATGTCAGTGGGAAGGGAAGAATATATTATTGGAATATTTTTGGTTTGTTTTCTCTGTTCTGTCTGTCAGGATAATATTGGACACCGCTTACTCCAGAAACATGGGTGGAAGCTGGGCCAGGGATTGGGAAAATCACTTCAGGGTAAGTTCAAAAGTTTGTTGAGAAACAGATTCAACGCCAGATTAATTTTTTTAATCGTTAATTATTTTTGCTTTTTTTTTCTAGTTTAGATTTCCCCCAAATGCTAATGTATCCAAACAAATGCAAACAAATTATTTAATTTTCATTTTTAGCAAATTGCAAGTGGAAGCTGCTGCCTCCCTTAAGTATACAGGTGTGTGTGATATGTAGGTTTGTGAATGTCCTTGTTTGTTGTTTTTGGAGGGAGAGGAATTAACTGCCTATCTAGTAACAGGTAGTTTGTGCAGCTTCTAAAATTACATTAATATTTGTCTGGTTGGGACATGCAGATGAACTTGCAAATAAAAAATAGACGTAATGACTCCTGTGAACATTCAGTGGTGTCAGAAGCCAGTAGAAGGCAAGTAAAAGGGCTCACTGAAGACTGAAGGGGTGCCAAAGGTTTTGCATGGATGGGCCAGGTTTATTTTGTTCAAGAATTGTACTAATTTCCCTAATGCTAGCGATACAGTCACTGTGGGTGTAATGTCTGTTTCACACACTTTTGGTGCTAGTTGGTACCAATAGGCTTCTTTCATTCTTTTGCTATGCCTAGTCCGAATTCTTCCACCAATCATAGTAGCGAAGCCTGACTCAAATCAGTGCGGTAGGTTGCACCAGTTTAAATGAGGGGGGAAATTGGCTCTGGTTCCTTTATCTGCTTTGCAGTGGTCCTTATTTATTTGGTAAAGACCCAGAATTTGCAATTTGGGACCCATATCCCTAAAACTACCCCACTAGAGAGAAGTCTTGTCTGCTGCAGAAGGCTATTGGAGAGGAATTAAGTTCTTTTGAAGTGTGGAAATGTATACTAAAAGCCTGTAGAAATGAAAGGCACTCTAACTCCTCCAATGGGTGTACATAAACAAGCCTGCATCTAATCATCAGAACACTTTTCATTTCCTCTGACGTGGTGTCAGTTTAAACTCAGTTTTCTCTTGTTAATGCATGGTATTTATACAATTCTCTTTTGCTAGTGTAGTAACCCCAGTTCAGGAATCTGTTGAAATTGACATACCTTGGAGTTCTCTCTGGGAACAGAGTTTACTGCACACAGGAAAGTTTTGATCAAATCTGTTCGTTATGCCCAAGACTTCATTGCGTGTCAGCAATAAATATAGAGGTACCAGGGATCAGAGAGGAAGCTAGATACACCCCTCACTGTCATTGTATTTAAAAACACAGATGCTTAGGAGTGAGGCAGAAGGGAGGTGCCACAGAGGCCTGGGCCTCCATAGGTTCACACAAGCATCTTAACTTTTTAATTCTTATCCAGTCTGAGATTTGCACATCATAGATTGTGAGCCTTTGAATCTTCTCCCTGGCCTCTGATGGATATTTGAATCTCAGGTAATTGAAACTGATTTGGGAGTTGCAGGGAAGTTGTGGATCTCAGTTATGGAGATATTCTCACATCTCCTTCTTCCTTTGTGATTGAAGTGAAGGGGAAAAACCATCCTACCCAGTCTGGGGTATGTCTGGTGGTGGTGAGTTTTAATGCATTTATTTCTGAGCATATTGAAAGTCATGGCTGAAAGGTGCTGCTGAAATGCAAAGAATTGTTTGCTATAGAGAACATAAACAGGAGCTCAGGGAGAGGAGAACTTTTTTGCCCCAGTATTGCTTGATCGAAGTATGATGGTATATCAAGGTCCCTTCCACATGGTGATAGCTAACAAGAGAACTTGTACAGAATATGCGTGGCACTGACACTGTTCATCTTGGGTATTTTTATCCCACTGTCAAGTTGTCTTTTTTCTTTGTTTTTACTTTAATTTTAGATAATCCAAAAATTAAGTAGCTATATCCAGGGAAAGTAGTAGCAGGGCCTACCTTCACGCTTGCTTTGTAAGTTTGAGAAGTAAAACCACCTCAGTAATGCAGCGAAGATGGAAGTGAATCACTAGAAAAACAGACAGACAAAAATGAGCAAAGCAGATTTCCAAGCATGTTAGTAATAAGATACACAGAGCATGGATTTACCTTATTCATGCCAACTATTTGCTTAGTGCAGAGTTAAAGCAGCTAAAACATTTTGTAAATGGCACTATACATTAGAAAAAGATTCTATGGCCATCATCAGATTTAGCTGCAGTAGTCAAAGGAGAGCCACTTTTTAACTGTCCCTTCCCATCAGCAGTTCTGGGTGCAGATTAACACTTGTCCTTGGCTACAAATGCCATTTTTACAAGGATGTAACCCTTTAAAAGTGTTTTGAATATTTATTTTGCTTATACTGCCTAGACCTGCTCTCTAAAATGGTCTCCCGATGCTTTCTAAAATGGTATGGTCATCTGCTCTGAAAGCCTACCAACCTCCCTGCAAGAATCCTATTCAGCTTTGACCTACTGAAAGCAAAATGAAAAATACTTACTGGAAGACCTAAAACACTATGGCTGGATTGTGTCAACAGACACCTGTCTCTCACAGGCATCCCACCCTGTGACACATTAAGTTTGGCTCAGGACAGCACATTGTGAAAGTGCATAACACCGTTAGTGGTCTCTACATTGTCTAAGCAACACATGAGAACTAATCAACCTAACAATATTGCCAGACTAGCTTTGCATGTCTTATCAGCTGGGATGACTTTGTGCATCTAGTCACATGATTAACTTCTGCAGGTTACAAAGTTGATTCTTATCAACATGCTTTTTCATTTTTGTGTAGGTTTTAAAAATCTGATTCTAGGCATCTGAGCAAGAGTTTCCCCTCACTTCCAGTTAACAGAGTAGGGAATTGGGTATATGTCACAATATCCCTCCCATCACACATGATGCAGGGGTCACCCAAGGAAATTAATACCCGATTTAAAACAAGCATAAGGAAGTATTTCTTCACACAACATATCCCTTCCAATCATTAAATGGTATACCTCCTCAAATGGGGTCAGAACATTATTTTTACCCACTCCTTCCTCCTGAGTTCCATTAAGAACAGTTTTCTATGCTGTATCTGAGGTATGTTGGCTTTGTCTGTGTTTGTAACGTGGTTCAAAACCAGCAAATTGAAAGTGCATAATTCTGCATCTTCCCTGGCTGGATAGTAGCTGGAAGTTTCCAGATTCACACTTGGCAATGGCCAGTTGCAGAATTAACTATAGCTGTTGTAGTATTGATTCTTCCATATGGTAGCTCATTCTTTGGGGTTCTTTGCTTAAGTCCGTTCGTTATTCAATTATAGAAGGAACTAGTAGTAGTTAGGTTTCCTAATACTTATTTCTAAAATGGAGAACTTGGGGGGAAGGGGACAGGGAGTGCCAACGCCTTTGCATTGTTGGGGGTGACTTCCCTCCAAAGAATGAGGCTGGTGGTCAGTTGTATCTGAGAACACACTTTATTCGAAGCATGTAATGCATGGATAGCTCGCAAGGAGCTACCAAGAACAGGAGTGTCATGCTGACCTTGTATCAGAAAACAGAATACATAGAATTGTAATACAATGAACGGTCTTAACGTATGAGGAGCTAGCAATCTTTATCTATAACCCATCATTTTACAATTCAAGCTCTCCATGCGCTTACCAGGCGTCTCTCATGCCCTATTCACATGTCCTAGAAACTGCCTATTATATGACCTTGTTAGTGTGTCCCATATCTTTCTCTAGCAACAGGGCGAAGGTCCTTGGCCCAGAGACATGACTTTTCTGTTTCACGGCATTTAGCCGAGATGCTGTGGAAGATCATCATTTTCTTTTTGTTACTTATGTGTTTTGCAACCTGTCAAAATCACTGAACGTGAATATTGTGAAAGGTCAGCCGCACTTGTCTCCGCCGCAGCAGCAACACACACTGCACTCAGGAGCCGACAGCCTCTCTGTGGTTGGGGGGAAGAATCACTGTGCTGGGCTCTTTTGGATAGTCCACCCTTCCGGACCTAGCATATATGCCTTGTTACCAATCCTCCTCTCTGGTGCATGTGAGGCCTACTCCTTTCCCCGGGATAAACTGCCTTTACCTGCTGCCCAACTAATATTCCTGTAGCCCAAGCTGTGCTAAAGTTTTGTGATTCAAACCTTAATGATGTTGCATGGGGTGGGAGGTGTTACACTGAGTGTTTTTAGCTTTTTCCTTTTATAAAAACTTAGTGAGTTACACATACAACTGTTAAAATAATGTTATTTGGGTTGCAAAGTCAAACACTTGAAAGTTAGAAAATGTCAGGTTTTAGGTTTATGCCAGGTTTATGCAACCTTACTTCTGCCTCTTATGCATATGCATTATGATAGTTTTTATTTACATGATCACTACTAAGTCGGTACAAAAACTGTGTATAGATAATGCCTGTTTTTTGTAGTGGACCCTTTCCTCTTTCAGAGCAGAGGGTGCTAAAACAGGGGTGGGCAAAATACTGAGTGCGGGCCATATTTGGTCTGCTGTCTGATTTAGTCCGGCCCTCCAGTTCCCGCTGGGGAGTGGGGTCATGGACTGCTCTGCATGCATGTGCCACAGCTCTGCATGACTCCTGGAAACAGCGGCATGTCCCCCCTCTGCGCGCTGCCCCTGCAGTTTCCAGCCAGTGGGAGCTGCAGGGGTGGTGCCTGCAGACAGGGCAGCGCACAGAGCCATCTGGCCGCGCCTCCACATAGGAGCTGAAGGGGGAACATGTTGCTGTTTCCAGGAGCTGCTTAAGGTAAGCACTGCCTGGAGCCATCACCCCTGCGCCCATCCCCAGCCCTGATCCCCTCCAAACCCCTCAGTCCCAGCCTGGAGCACCCTCCTACGCTCCAAATCCCTCATCCCCAGCTCCACCCCAGAACCTGCACCTCCAGCCAGAGCCATCACCCCAAGCCTGGAGCCCCCTCCTGCAGCCTGAACTCCTCATTTCTGGCCCCACCCCAGAGCCTGCACTCCCAGCCAGAGCCCTCACCCCTTCCTGCACCCCAGCTCCAATTTCATGAGCATTCGTGGCCCGCCATACAATTTTCATACCTAGGTGTGGCCCTCGGGCCAAAAAATTTGTCCACACTTGTGCTAAAGGAAAGAATCACGGGTATGTAGTGATGGAAGCTTTTTAAAGGATTCCTGCATCCTTAACGTGAGAAGTTCAGAGGTGTGTAGGGAGCAAGGCAGGGGACTGCAAGAAGAAAGGATGGTCCTGTGGTTACGACAGGTGAGTGCTTCACAGCAGAACCCAGTTCTCTTCCTGCTTCTAATGGCCATCTTCTGATATGCTACTGAACAAGTCACTAATTGTGTATATCTCATTTTGTGGGTACCCAACTTTGAGACACCTGGGGACTAATGTTTAGAAGTTCAGCTGCTCGAGTGCTCAGAAGTTAATGGAAGCTGTGGACGCTTAGCACATCTGGCAGTAAAGTAGCATGGTCTAGAGATCCTGAATTCAAGTCATGGCTCTCTGATTCACTAAATGGTGTCAGGAAAGTATTTTTCTGAGTTTGCCCAGCTATAAAATGGAGGTAAAAATGCTGTCATCTCACCATAGGGAAAAAAAAGTTTGTGAGGCCCTCAGATACGACCGTGATGAGCTCCCTAGAAAGACCATGAGGCAATGAATTTAGCATGTGTTCCTGCTCTGATGTAGAATGAATAAAGCATGCGTTATGAATGATGAGAAAAATATTGAACTGCTGCCTTATTCCCAGAGCTCTGTCTATCATGGACGCTAAATGATGCAGGCGTCCTATAGAAAAAAACAGGATTGTAATTAAGGACTGTATCAAACGGCATATCACCAGGGGCAGAATGAAGGTTGCATGGGCAGCTCAACTTCTGACATACTCTGATTTCCAGGTGCATGACATTGCAACCTAAATGCTTTTAATAAATTCCTGCTTAAGATTAAGAAGTAAAGAAACTGGAAAACACACCTTTAAACATTTCCATTATAATAGGTTTTTCCATTATTGTGTCAAAATACATGAGTTATGACAGGGCTCAAAGGGAGATTTGACTTGATACATCAGATCTGAGCCTCTTTATGAGAGCAAAACTGTTGCTACTCTTGTTTATAATGTACAAGATGCTCCCTTTAATAATGGCGTATGGTTTTGTGGATCCTTTGAACACAATATAATAAATTGATCCATTATTCTTTCATAAGACGAGGAAGACTTTGTAGCACCTTAGACTAACCAGTTTATTTCAGCATAAGCTTTCGTGGGCTATAGCTCACTTCATCGGATGCATAGAATGGAACAGAAGTAAGACGCATTTATACACACAGAAAGCAAAAAAAATAAAAATAAAAAAAAAATTGTACATTAGCATACCAATTCTAACCGGCTGTTTAATTTGGATGGGCCATTATCAGCAGGAGAAAAAAGTACCTTTTGAAATGGATATCTGTGTCTGACAGGAGAGATAACTATTGAAGGTAAATTAACTAGGGAAATGCAATCAATTAGTGTAATGAGTGAACCGTTCGCAAGTTCTATTTAGTCCTCGGTTTATTGTGTCCAATTTGAAAAATTACTTTCAGTTTCTCGTTGGAGTCTGTTTTGGAAGTTTTTCTGTTTCAGAACTGACACCATCAAGTCTTTAATGGAATGGCCAGGAAGATTGAAGTGTTCTCTTATTGGTTTTTGAATGTTATGATTTCTGATGTCAGATTTGTGTCCATTTATTCTTTTGCGTAGAGACTGGCCAGTATGGCCAATGTACATAGCAGAGGGGCATTGCTGGCACATGATGGCATATATCACATTGGTTAATGTGCAAGCTTATGCTGAAATAAACTGGTTAGTCTCTAAGTTGCTACAAAGTCTTCCTCGTCATATTTACGGATGCAAACTAACACGGCTGCTAATCTTAAAATTATTCTTTCAGTGACAAGAGTACATCATAATGGAGAGAAATGATCTTCTCTTACCCTGATATCAGACTTTGGTGTGTGTGGGACCTGATATGCTGCTAGAACTATTCATAGTACAATAAAATTGTGCAAATGGCCATTTCTGGTTTTGGCCACAGATGATCTGCCCTCCAACCCCACGAAGTAGTCTCAAAGCCGTACAACTACCACTTGGCTCTCTCTACTTAACCAAGCACCAGCACTATGCACACTGTTGTACAAGAAACAAAGGAAGACCCTGCTACTTCTCTGAAGAGCTTATATTCTATAAAAGCAAAGGAATACTCAATACAATCCAAATAGACATGCATACCTACTGCGATATGCCTCCCAGGTTATACCCTTCTTTGCAGGGCTTCATGATTTGGACAGTAACTACACACAATTTGTAATCACACTCACACTCACACACTCTGTAAGTTTTAAACAAGTTAGTACTGGTACACAGTGATGATGATTGTGAAGCTTGGTTGAGGTGGAGGAGCCAGAAGGTGGGATATTTCCCAGGGAATGCCTTGCTGCTAAATGATGAACTAGCTATTGGCTGAGCCCTCAAAGCAAGTGACTGCCAAATGACATTAGAAGGGAGCGTTGCACAACTTTAAACAAGCATGTTCCCTAATTGATCAGCCAGGAAACAACGTTAACCGAGACGACTTAAGAAGTCTTAAGAAGTGAGAAGTTCCTGTATCTGCTTTTTGTTTGCAATGACCACACCAAGAGTTAAAGAAGTGTGTGATCCTTTTCTGAGCTCAGTAATACTGCTTCTGGTTGGGCAGTAGGAGAAGTTGAACCTCTGAAGGGTTGTACTCCAACAGGAATTGACTGTGCCACCCCACCCCACCCCCCGTTAGGCCCTTACTGGCATGCAAAATGAAAGAATTGGAATTTCCCACTTGGCAGCACATTGGTGGTCATACAGGTGTTGTAGACACACAAGTCCTAAGTGCTGGCAAAATTTTCATTTTAGAGTCAGTTAAAAAATAAAAATAATCAGTCTTCAACTATGAAAATAAAATCCTTCTTTACTCCTTCAAATCCTTTTTTAGAGACAATATGGTATAGTAGTTAGAGGTCAAGCCACCGCAGAATAAGTACTACTAATAGTCATGAGTTTGTGGAATGAATAGTTAAAAATAACTGTTACTTGTGAGTTGTGCAAATTCAATCAAATTAATTGACACAGTAAACAGGGAGCCTAAGGATGCCATTATCAAGCACACTTAACTTTTCAAAGCTACCTTAAGACAGCTTTGCTTCTTAACTTTCACCATGTTTCCAAGTTTTAGTACTACTTAAGCACACCCAGTTTAGAATCCCCTGCAAAACACATCTCCAGTTTCATTTTTATTAATGTTATGAGAACAACAATAAAAGCAAAATATCCTCTGAACTCACTGTGGTCTTCTTCTGTTGTATAATATGTCTACAAGTTGACTATGTTTAAAAGTTATTCTATGTGAATTTGACCTAAGCACTAATGCACTTCGTGGCAGAAATCCCAGACTCTTGGTATCAAGTGGTTAACAGACATCAAGTCTACTTAAGAGTGGCATATAGTGACCAGCACCAGGCCAGTACCCTTCTGCTGGATATATGGCATTCGTACCGGGCATTAAAGAGTCTTTAGTAAGGAGAACATATTTAATTAAGTGGCATGAAAATCTGATCATGAATAGCTCTGATATTTTCGTGTTTGTTAGCTGGAACATCCTTATTTTTATATTAAACCTATTTTTTTAAAAAAAATTGAAGGCATCAAACATTGCATAGTACCAGAAAAATTATTTACAAGACCTGGTGGGATCCGAGTTAGTTCCCATGTGGTATCTCTCTTTTTCTGAACTTCTACTAGGTTAATACCAGTCAGAAAGGTATTGAGGTGTTGTTATCCATTAGCTGCAGTACCTCTCATTAATATGTTTAGAAATAAATGTGTACTAATATTAGGAACATGGAAAATGCCAGGCTGGATCGGTCTTGAGATAATCTAGTTGAGTATCCTCTCTGTCAGCAAGCACCAGATGCTTCAGAGGGAGGTGCAAGAACCTCCGGTATGAGCTGTGGGGGTAATTTCTGGACAGTAGGTCTCATCTTGGTCTCTGTTAGTTAAGAGATTGGCTTAAATGCTGAAACATGAGATTTAATATCCCTTCCAAAATTTGTGTAGAACAAAATTTGTCCTAGTAAACAGTATCAATAGTTTGCCAGTGACTTTTTTTAAGGTCAGGCTTGACAAAGCCCTGGCTGGGATGATTTAGTTGTGGTTAGTCCTACTTTAAGCAGGGGGTTGAACTAGATACCTCCTGAGGTCCCTTCCAACCCTGATATTCGATGATTCTATGACTTTATCACACACTCCTTTTAAGAAATGTTTGTGTGATAAAAAAAATAACTGGATTCAGAGGAACTGACACCTTCCTTTCCCTCCCCTTCCCCCATGCTTGTTGGATTGTCTTTCAGACATTTGCAGATCACTGAGCAGGTGCAGTGCTCCAGTAAGGAATGTAACTTGCAGTACAGATTTAAAGGCTGAACAATTTTCAGAGATCTGGAGAGAAGTTCGGGTTGGTGGTTGGGTGTGCGGGTGGGTGTAATATTTGGTATACCTAATAAGTTCTGAAATGCTACTTGCATTCTTGAAGCAAATAAACAAACATCTTGCATTTACTTTAATTTCAGGGATTGACTGTCCTAGAGAATAACTCTTAAACATGCTGTTTGCTTTTTCCCTTCCCCCACTGGAGAGTCTGCAGTAAACCTGTGCCAGGGCATTGCTGCTAGGTCAGAACATTTCCTACCGCCCTTGTGGCTTTGGTCACGTCATTCTTGATATGAATCTTGTCTGGGAAAGAAAAGGGACTGTGACTGCTCTAGAGATAGTACAACTTCTCGGATTTGTTTGGAGAGAAAAAATAAGATGGTCATCTGTGTGATTCAGCTTCTGAAGTGGACTAGTTGTTGTTGCCAACCCTATATAGCCATGTAACAATTTGAGTTCCTGCCCTTCCTTGAAAGCTCAACAACAATCCCTTTAGAGAGGTAGGAACTAAACACAGCTCTAAGGAGAATCACTTAAAATCGGAGACAACCTAAATCTGTGGCTACTTGTGAAATGCTTAATAACACATTGTGGTGCGAGCTAACCTATGATGTGTTTATTTTTCTTGCACTGGTTGTCAGAGATCCCTCACTTTTTCCCTTTGACTGTTCTCTATCCCTACCCCACTAGGCTTCACATTGCAGTCAGCAGGGTTAGATGTGTTTTCTGTTACATTTCTAAGCAGTCAGCCAAAGTGGCTTATTAGCATGAAATGGAAAAACGAGGAGTCCCTATGGCTCCAGAGAGACTAACAAATTTATTTGATTTGTTAATCTCTAAGGTGCTCAAGGACTCCTCGTTTTTTCTAATACAGCTACCACTCTGAAACCTGGTAACAGGAAACTGGACTCTCCCAGTTCCTGCGGGCTCAGAGCTGGGGACCCAAATTCTGCTCTTCTGCCTGGCAGCCCATTGCATGCAAGCTGCAGCATTGGGCATGCCTTCATTATTTTGATGAGAGAAGCAGTCACCGCTGTATGTAGTTGCAATTTGTGCTTGAACTACTAGAACAGGGGTCTCAAACACACGGCCCGTGGGGTTATTTCCTGCAGTCCGCCAAGCTCCCCTTTCCCCGCTCCTCTGCTTACCTCCAGGCGCTTCGTGCCACCGAACAGCTATTTGGTGGCTCTTCACTTTCCTGGAGAGGGAGGGGCGGAAGTGGGGCAGGGGTGGGAATTTGGGGAGGGGGTTGGAATGGGGGCGGGGAAGGAGCAGGGCCTCATGGAAGGAGTGGAATGGGGGTGGGGGGGTGTCAGTGATGCAGCACTCAGGCCAGCGCAGTAGTCTTCATGTGGTCCTCCTGGTGATTCGAGTGTGAGATCCCTGTACTAGAACCTGGTCCTTGCTTGGCCAGCTGCCAGGGTCAGCCAGGTTCCACTCCTAATGAAATAATGGTTATATTTAAAACTAAGGTGGCACTTTGAGTAGTTAAAAAGTAACATTTCACTTCTCTTGTATGAACACGCCATAGGTTTATGGAACTCCTCATTGACTTCATGCCCTTTAAAATATTTTTGATTACCTTACGATCTTGATTTTTAAAATCTACATATTTGATTTTCAAAAAAAGCAGCATCTTTTAAAACCGATTCATCACCAGGAGCTAAACATTTTCCAACACCTGCTAAATCATAAGCGAGAGCAGCTGTGAAAACAGTAGCTGCTCAAAACTGACCACCTCCTATCTCCCACCACTCCACAGGACGTGGTGGGGTTGGAGGGGTGAGGAAGAAGCCTTGAACCCATCCTGTCTGCCTACTGCAAACGGCCTATTTTATGCCCCTAAAGGTTTCTGCCTAACAAATGGTGTTTCTTTTTTACAGCATTTTGATCCTGGACTTGTTGTGGTGATGGTAAACTTAGCAGTGGTAATTTTTTATTTTCAGACTGAATTACTCCTTTTGTCATCAGTGCACCAATATGTTAGGCTTACTTTCTCTGTTGTAGCCTTCATCCTTCTGCTTGGTCTTTCATTTCCTTTCCTTTCTTTATGCACACTTGTCTGATCCTTGTTCATTAAAGGGTATTGCTAAGAAGGGATGTTTCTGTTTGTGTTAGAACTGCCAAAATCAGTTTAAACATAAAATTCTAATACTGTCCAAACTTGATTTTCCCCAATATGATGGGCACTAGCACTTGCTACTGCAATTTATGAGTTTTTAAAACTTTGACTGCCTTAGAAGGCAAAAGTACTGACTCATTGTATACAGGGGTTTACCAAGGTAATGAGCTTGCATGTAAAGATCAAGATTCTTGCAGAAACAAAACTAAAACTGGAAAACAAAATCAAATAAATTCTTTTTGCACTTGTTCTCAATCATTCTATTGGGTCTCCTTTTACCAGTAAATCCCTGGCTGAGACGTTATGAAAGTGATATTGCACCTAGGAAGTCATTTTTATAACCTGTCTTTAATTTGGTCCTTTTGCTAAAGATTGCAGTCACTGCTTACTACTTATACCATTGGGCGTAAGAGAGACTTAATTTGAGTGAAAATTTTGTTCTATCTATATGAAAGCTAAATAGCTAGAAGCTGTTTTGAGTTGGCTGAGATGGCTTAATAAATATTTTTATCTTTGGACTTGTAACGTGCCCAAGTAAACAGTCTCTGGGCATATGTTCAGAAATATAAAAATGCAGTTGTTATAAATATAAAACTAAGTGCATGTCTGAAGTGGAAATTACTCACACTTATTTCCTAGTTTCATTATTAAAAGTACACCTGTCTTTAACAATCCTTAGGATCTCTTTGATGTCCTGTGGAGTTGGAGGTCCATGGATTAATAGTTTTTGATGGAGCTAGAAAGAGTTTCTCTTGGAGAACAGAGAAACTTGATGCATATCAGAGGCTTTTCTGATGTGGTTTAAGAACCAAGCCTTTTTTGTGCATGTGAATTTGGCATGTTTAAAACTAGATCTTTTAGCCCAAAGGTATAATGTATGTGTATATGTGTGTATAACAAAACAATTGTTTACACCGACCCAAGAATAATAATAAGGGAAGTAAACATTCTGTTTTTTTACTCAAGGTATGCACCGGATAAGGTAAGTACTTTTCAGTGGGCTTACATCACAACAAACACAGTACAAGTTGTGATGTAAAAAAGCTGTGGTAGTAAAGTGCTTGTCTGCCCCATTTTGCTTTGTTTGGCTGGTTATGAGTGGATTAAAGATATGTAAAAATCTCCAGCATAGTTCGATTAGTTCAAAGTCAATTTTCTTCGCAACTAGTCCTTTTCACAGCTTACAGGTTACACAGTAATTAATAGAGCAGTTCTAAGTGGAAACATTAGGAAGCAAGTTGTGATTAAATACCTGTTCTAGAACTAGTGCTCATTTTTTGATGAGAGAATTCTGGGCTACCATGGCATCAGTTAATTTTTTTTATTTAATAAGATACAAAACTTGGGAAACTAATGAGTTGCACAATAAAACATGTTTGGTGCTTGTTTTTCCATCGAGGGGTCAAAAGATCAGGGTTATGATCTAATAGTGTGAGGTTAATGAGAAAAGATCTTTTTAATCTCCTGGTGCCAGATCTTGGCAATGTTGAACATTAACCAGTTATGCAAAATGTCCTTATGGTTAATGTTCTGAGAATCCCAGTAATAAGCACCAAAGGGCTAATGAGTACATTTAACCTTAACAGGTTTGGAGCTGAGAGAAGCAGGTTTGAATGTAAGCTGTGAGAATGGCTTGTGTTTGGTTCACTGTAGCTTTCTGGTCTCTGCACTCAAAGGCAAGATCTCTAACCACCCAAACCTAATGTGTAAAGTGAGCTGTTGGAGCAGACTTGGCCTCTTACCTTGTTTGTGTGTTTCTGTTACAGGTAGAACAGATCCCATCCCTATCGTCGTCAAGTATGATGTCATGGGCATGGGCCGGATGGAAATGGAGGTAAGTTGATCCTGATCCATCTTGTTCTAAAATGCATTGCTTAATTTACACTGGGTCCACAAGTGCAACTGGATAGTGATGTAAAAGTAAGAACTTTGAGCAACAAAGCTGGAGAGAACCTTTGCCTTAAATTGAACTGTAGGAAATGCTTTTTTCCTCAAAAGCACTTTAGTTACCCGTGGTTAACTGATTTTTGAGGCCTGGAGTCTTTTTTCTTTAATTCCTTGGCTGTGTGAGTTGGATTTCCATAAAGCTAAGTCCATTACTGGCAATGGATGTGCCTGCTGGGAACCAGCAGCATGGAAGGATTAATGAACTATTTTGTAGGCAATGGGATGACAAAGCAAGGAAAGTTAAGCACAATACTGACAAGGTTCCATTTTCAAACAGTTAAATAAATGACATTTTCTTGGCTATTTGGGTACCACCAAGAATTTACGGGAGTAATTGCATCTGTTCTTGTTGCTAAGCTTGATTATGCCGAAGATGCCACTGAACGGAGGCGTGTACTGGAGGTGGAGAAAGAAGACACCGAAGAGCTGAGGCAGAAGTACAAGGTACTTAAATGAACACATTGATGCCTGAGATTCTATGGGCTGAATGGGAGAGACTTAGTTCTGATAGGACAGCAGTCTGGTCATTCAACTCCAGTACTGATGGCACTAGTTAGTTACCCCTGGTTGTATAAAATCTTGTGCTTTGCTGCTGTCCTTTTTCTTTAATATGACTGCTGTGCTGCTGGATGCAGCATTGCCAATTGAAGGTCCCCTGTTTAGTCACAGAACAGCTACTGCATGGGGAACATCTATGCAAGTTTCCACAACACTGCCTCCTTCCATTGGGCCTCATCCCTGACCTGGATGGTAAAAAGGAAATGTTGGTCTCTGTGGCCTGTTTAATAGCCATTGGCTTTCTGCTGAACCTGCCCACAGAGGGCTAATTAGTGTCAAATCAACAGGTGGAGTTCATATTAACATCACTCAACTGGAAAATAGAGTAGACCTCTTTGTATTGCCTCTGATTCCCTCAATAAATGGAATAGCACGGTAATATTGTATAAATGTTGCTGTTATTAGAAGATAGCAACACTGCTCTGGTGTAGAAAAAAATTGATTGCATCTACTTAGCAGAATTTTTATATGCTGCCAATATACAGTATTGGTGTCCGTTCTGAAGCAAGAATTTTTCCTGTTGCATAGTCTGAAAAAGCCTGTGTTTGGCAAGCCTATGCTGCTGTGTTTTTAATAATAAAATTGGACCACCCTACTGGCACTGACCGTGCTTGATTGCAGCGTATCTGGGTTCAGGACCAAGAACTGACTTTCCTGTTTTGAGGCCAATGGAGAGTCTGTTGTCTCCAGGGTATTGCACTGCCCCATATCCCTTCTTCTGCTTACCAGACATTTCCTGTGAAATACACTAAATCTTGGGAAAACTCGC
Organism: Dermatemys mawii; assembly: GCA_007922305.1. NCBI lineage: Eukaryota > Metazoa > Chordata > Testudines > Dermatemydidae > Dermatemys > Dermatemys mawii. The sequence goes on from ML677408.1 coordinate 1,357,266, forward strand.
TCATTCAGCTGTCCTGGGACATCAGAGGTGATAAGGATGAAGAAAAGTAGCAGATACTAGATTTAAGGAATCCATTTTAACTAAAGTTTGATGCTTTGGGGAGTGGTGGACAGAGTTCTGCTTGCATTAAAGTAAAACAAAGCCATGTCGATTATAAAATACGTACCACTTCATTGATGAGAGAGGTGGCACTGAAAGCAGTTTATTCAACAGTAATATCTCTGTGCTCCCTCTTAGTTTTTTATTAAGACCTTAACTTGCCTGTTGTATGCATTTCTATGATATTTGATTATTATAAAAATAAACAGTATGTTAATTGTTTTTAAAGTTACCCTTAGTTCCAAACTGAAGTGCAAACAGGTCTTTTGTTGTATTTAAAAGGATAGTATGTTTTTAGAGAGTCATGTGCAGATTCTAGTAAACAGTACATTTCCTTATGTCCCTTTGGCAAATTTCTACTTCAATATAGTAAAAATGTCCCTGTCTTTCGTTTTGGTATGACATACTGTCCGACAAACCATTCACACACTGCAGAAGGAGTGTTGGTTTAGTTCTGACATTAGGGGTATGGTTACACTTACAAGATTATAGCGCTATTGGTTATAGCGATCCCCTTATACAGTAATATGTATAGCGCTATTGTATGTCCACACTCAGATGCGCCAGCGGTATAGCATGGCCACATTTGGGGCACTTAATGCGGCATTAAGAGCAGCGCATTGGGGCAGGTATCCCAGCATTCACCTGGGTGCAACGTGCTTTTTAAATGAGGAGGGTGAGGGGGGACGCGTTGTGTGTATGTGGAGGGAGAGAGCCAATGATTTTTCCGTTCTTCTGAAAGCCTGTCAGTGAGCCTCAGTTCACAGAAGGCTTTGTTTTCACAGAGGCTCCCTCCTTAAACATTTGCATTGCTTATCTGCCGAGTTAAGAGAGAAACTCTAAAGAGGTACTTCCGCATTCCTCCAGCCAAGTTCAAAACAAAGGGAAGGGACGTCAATTGCCTTAAATGGCTCTAGGCATCTCAAGAGATCACTTGTTGCGCAGTGGGTGTCCACATTCTTGCTGTAGCGCTACAGCAGCTGTGCTACAGCCCTTATTCCCCTTGCAAAGGTGGATTACCAGGAGCGCTATAACTCCGCGGTTATAGCGCTCTACGTGCCTTGCCAGTGTGGACGGGGAGGAGGTTATAGCGCTCGTGGGGGCTTTATAGTGCTAAAAAGTGCCAGTGTAACCAAGCAATGCGTGACTAAAAGCTGAAATTTGTTTTCCTTGTTGGTGATTTCCCTACAATATACCCCCAAGATGTGCTGCCAAGGCTGCAGTTGATATCTTCATTACATATTCATAGGCAGGAAGCTTTTCTTCTCTTCTGTGAATTGTGTAATGATGCCTTGTCTTATTCTGTATTGCTGTTTTTATAGCAGAGTCCTTAGTGAGAGTTTTTCCCATTACCTTTCCAAATGCAATCGAACGTGTGTATTGCTTTTACAATTGAATGTGTATAGCCTTTGTAACTGTTAGTTCTAAAACTGTCTTTTTGCCAACATTCAGAGCACGTTTTTTAAGAAACTTATTGAGAGCACTGACAAGTTTCTCCCAACACAGATTTGTTTTATTAGAATGCTTTATCACTAGGCTATTGCATTTCTGTACTAATCTATGGAAGTCTCCCCAAGCACAATTGTTTCACTGCTCTAGAGCAATTAAGTAATTGGCAACTGGGATCACATTATTATTAGCCATTCACGGGGTCTCAAAGGAATTTCAGATAGATCTCCAACCAAAAGTGAAGCAAGAAACTGTTAAATTTCTTTCCCCGTTGTAGATTCTGAACAGGACTATTTCAAGAGTTATATTGTTCAGCCACAGGATGTTTTTTAACTTTTTTTAAACATTGATTCAGGGGAGGAAGTGTGTGCATGATTTCAGAAGCAGAACTTTAAATGCCATTGTTCTCCAAGCCTCATGTTGTTTTGCTTTCCTTTTCTAGCGTCTTCATATTGAACAGCTCTAGACTCAAACCCTTACTTTTTTCATATCAGTACCCTTAGACACATTCTTCATATTGAAGCTGTGCCTTAGAACAGATTTTTACCTCGATGTTCAAAATCCCTTTAAAAAAATTATCTTGTAACAATAAGGTCTTAGTGAGGATTTTTTTTCCCATGTGCTCTAAGAAATATTTGAACTTAATCTTGCATTATAGTAATATATCAACCTGTATAATGCTCACCTTTAACAGTTTAAAAAATATAATTCACACATGAGGAATCAAGACATTAAAAAGCAACTAATTCCTCTTGGAGAAAATCCTCGCCCATGTATTCAGAAGCATTTTTGCATGTACGATGACTGTTTTTCTATTTCTTGTATTTCCTGTTCTTTAAGGATATTAGCATAAGTATTCAGAGCTCATCTGCACCAGGTATTTATCCCTGTAAAGAGTCATAAGCCTCTTCAGTGACATCACAACTGGTTTGTGGTAGAAAGAATTGAGGTTACAAATTTAAACTGTAACTTCAGAGGAACAGCAAGCAGCTAGTGTACATGAACTCTGAGGAAACAAGGATTTTCGTTTCACATAAATAAATAAATGCATCATTATAGCACTGCATTAGACTTACCATAGTTCAGAATGTAGGCTTTGTTTAGAAACCTTCTCTCAACCTTGAGGTTACAATGTTAACAAAAATAATCCTTTCAAGATGAAAGCTGTGCTTTGAGCATATAAAGTGGTATAAAAATGCTAACTACACTGAAAAATCTGGCCCTGTGCGTCTCAAAATGGACACCCAAAATTCTTATGTGTAAGATGGATAAGTAAAACAGAATCTGTGTGTGAATAAGCACATTGTGGATGATGTTTGTAGCTTGGGGTTGGAGGAATGCAAGAATCTATCCACTGACCTGTACTTGATATAAAGAATATCTGGCTTTCTGGTTCTTACAGCTAATGGAGAATGTGTCAGCTCAGTAAGTGAAGCTACTGTTTTGTGATGCAGCGTTCCTGGTTCAAGTTTATAAATATCAAATGAAGATAAGCCTTCATTTGAATTTTACTGGATTGCATCCCTCAATCATGGGTCATTCTCTTGCCTGGATACACTTATGTGTATAGTACTCTTACATATAATAATCTTAATATTTCTTTTGGATTTTGTGAGGAGATAAAATAATGGAACAACTGGGAAAGGTTGGTGACCATTGCTTACCATGCATTGAACCCAGCATAAATTTTACATGATGTTTTGAACTGTGTAAGCCCTAGAAGGCCTCATGCATAGCAGGTACATTGGCAGTAATTTCAGTGGAGCTGTGCCTGCTTATTCCAGTTGTGAATTTGGCCCACTGTTTCTAATTAAAACTGATACTTCTGATCCCTTAGCTGATGGTTGCTATCTTGCTAAAAAGTGTGTTGTTACCAGGAGTCTCTTGTGAAATCCAATGTCAGTTTGAGTACCAGTCTCTCTTGTGCGAGTGTTCATTTAAGATATAAGACCTTCACTATATAATAATTAACAAAATTGAGTGTATACATTTGTTATTCAGAGCATGATTAAAGTAAAACTAATTGACAGTCTAGCATAGTGCTCCCCAACAGATTGTTATACTACTTTGAATGCAGCACAGATACCTTATTTTTAAACAGTTAAAATTAGGAATTCATTTTTGGTAATACTAGTAAATCCTAAACGCTCTGATACTAAGGGTTGCTTTTGTAATAAAAATCAACTTTAATTTCATTTTATGCTCATCAACTTTTTGCAGGTGTCATTTCCAAGGTACTACAACACACTTTCACTCTTCACAGTGCTTATGGCAGGGGTCAGCAATCTTTCAGAAGTGGGGTGCCGAGTCTTCATTTATTCACTCTAGTTTAAGGTTTCGCGTGCCAGTAATACATTTTAACATTTTTAGAAGGTCTCTTTCTATAAGTCTTTAATATATAATTAAACTATTGTTCTGTGTAAAGTAAATAAGGTTTTTAAGATGTTTAAGAAGCTTAATTTAAAATTAAATTAAAATGCAGAGCCCCCCGGACTGGTGGCCAGGACCCGTGCAGTGTAAGTGCCACTGAAAATCAGCTCGCGTGCCACAGGTTGCCTACCCCGGCTTATGTTTTGTTTTACCCCAGAGTTTAGTAGTCACTGGGAATATAGCCGATATTATAATGTTGCAATTGCATGCTTTATCCAGTCACACAAGGAATATTTATTCTTCAATATATGTTAGTACAAAAGTCTTGTTTGAAATAAACTAGGGCTGGCAAGTGATTACAAAAAATTAATGGTGATTAATCACAGTTAATAATAGAATGCCATTTATTTAAATGGTTTTGGATGTTTTCTACATTTTTTAAATATATTTTATTTCAATTACAACACAGAATACAAATTGTACAGTGCTCACTTAATATTTTTGATTACAAGTATTTGCAGACTGAAAAAACAAAAGAAATAGTATTTTTCAGTTCACTTAATACAAGTACTGTAGTGCAATCTCTTTATCATGAAAGTTGAATTTACAAATGTAGAATTATGTACAAAAAAACTGGATTCAAAAATAAGCCTAAAATTTTAGAGCCTGCAAGTCCACTCAGTCCTATTTCTTGTTCAGCCAATCACTCAGACAAACAAGTTTATTTACATTTTCAGGAGATGTGGTAAACAAGAGGTGGGCAGCATTGTCACCTGAAAGGGAGAACAAGCGTTCGGATGGCACTGTTGTAGCTGGCGTTGCAAGATATTTACAGGCCAGATTTGTTAGAGATCCATATGTCCCTTCATGTTTCAACTACCATTCCAGGGGATATGGGTCCATGCTGATGACAAGTTCTGCTCAGTAACCATCCAAAGCAGCACGGACCAACGCATGTTCATTTTCATAATCTGAGTCAGGTGCCACCAGTAGAAGGTCGATTTTCTTTTTTGGTGGTTCAGGTTCTGTAGTTTCTGCATCAGTGTTGGTCTCTTAAGACATCTGAAAGTATGCTCCACATCTTGTCTCTCTCAGATTTTGGAAGGCACTTCAGGTTCTTAAAGCTTGGTTCAAGTGCTGTTAGCAGTCTTTTGAAATCTCACGTTGGTACCTTCTTTGCATTTTGTGAAATTTGCAGCGAAAGTGTTCTTAAAATTAACATGTGCTGGGTCGTCATCTGAGACTGCTATAACATGAAATATATGGCAGAATGTGGGTAAAACATAGCAGGGGACATACAATTCTCCCACAAGGAGTTCAGTCACAAATTTAATTAATGTATTATTTTTTTTAATGAGCTTTATAAGCATAGTGATGAAATGGTGGCCAAAGCATGAAGGGGCATATGAATGTTTAGCATATCTGGCATGTAAATACCTTGCAATGCCAGCTACAAAAGTGCCATGCAAATGGCTGTTCTCACTTTCTAGAGACATTGTAAATTAGAAGAGGTCAGCAATCTTATTTGTCTTAGTGATTGCCTGAACAAGAAGTAGGACTGAGTGGGCTTTTACGCTTGTTTTTGAGTGCATTTATGGAACAACAAAAAAATCTACATTTGTAAGTTGCACTTCTATTGCACAGATTGTACTCCAGTACAGTAGATTCTCAATTATCCGGGATGATAGGGAAAAAATTAATCCCAGTTAATAAAATCCTGGATAATCAAGACTCTGTTGGGGGGGTGGGTGCACCGGCTGCCCTGCGCCCATGGGAGTGGGGGGCGGAGGGGGTGTGCCGGCCGCCCTGCGCCGGGGTTGGAGGTGGGAGGGTATCGTACCACCACCTGCCCCAATCAGCTCCCGCTGCTAGCCTGGGTATAGAGAACCCAAGCTGGCAGGAACCTGCGGAGAAACCCCAAAGCGGCGACAGGCTAAGTGCTTAGCCTGCCGCCATTTTGGGCTTTCCCTGCAGGTTTCTGCCAGC
>ML677408.1:1369818-1402909 GCA_007922305.1 Dermatemys mawii
ATTCGGAGTTGTGGTGCATTCGGAGTTGTGGTGCATTCGGAGTTGTGAAATACATATTTTTGTGACTACCAAGACCCATTGGCTGGTTTAATTCTCTACATTTTTAACCAGAATATCTGGGAAATAACCTTATTTTTAAGAACAAAAAAAAGTGTTAACATTTGAAAATAAGATGATGTAATGGATGTTTAAAGAGTATAACTCCATCCTCAGAGTAGTAAATTCCTCTGAAGAAAAATTTGAGAAGACTTATTATGGCAACTGATATTCATACAGAAAGGGAAAAATGAGTCAAATAAATTAAGCCTTTTTGAGTACATTGAAAGAGCACTTAAAAAGGGTTAAATTTGCTTTGTACCATGGAAAGCTACTTAAATTTTTAATGGAGATTTTTGAATGAGGGGAGAGCTGTTGGGTTTGGCAACCAGAAGTTAATGATTGTGTGTGAACTGTCCCGCCTCTGAAGCTGTAGAAATCCTGAGAAAGCCTTTTATTAAAGGTTCAAATTCAAAAAGAAAGATGAAGGGAAAACTTTGTTAGCTAGCAGCTGACTTAGATATATAGAAAAGAACCCCCCACGCAGTTAATCCCTCAACTCAAATGCATGCCATTAGTCATGTAGGGAGCACCCCAAAGTCCTTGTGTTTTATGGGAGCAGCAGATTTCTCCCTTTCTTTGTGGTCCTACATCAGTCACCTTTGAATTAAACCAGCTCTATGTGGCTTTTTAGACTCGGCACTCAAATTTTCTATATTTGCCCTTTTTTGCTTCTTAACGTAATGTTCTCCTTTCTTAGGGCTCTATCCCTATTTTAATAAGTCATACAATACTGATGACCATCAGATCAGACAGGGATCCTCCATCTTATGAATTGTGTGTTATCGTACACTACAGCTTTTCAAAACTCCTGAACCTCTAATGGTCCTATTCTTAAATCTCGAAGCTTCTGGCTTTTTTTTAAAATCATCCTCTCAGTTGACTCCAGGAACTTCTAAGTTCTGTAACACAGCAATGATCAAAAGTTTTCTGAACTTTCCTATCTATATCCACTGGTCAGTTTTCCATTGCTACTGTGCCAAGTAAGAGGAGAAGCACCATTGCACTGCCCAGCGGAAAGGAGAGCACAGGATAGTTGAGAATTCCATGACAAGTCTTCAAATGGGAGGGGGCCCAGAATGATCACACACTTGAGAATTGCAGATTTACTTTAGATAGAATGCAACAGTATGATCCAGTTAGAGAGCCTGTCCCTTCCAGGTTACTGTCCTCATCTCTGTGCCAACTACTGGTAAGTAAAGTTAGTGAACTTTTTAGTATATAACAGCAAATACTGTGTTCTGAACCTTTTTACATGAGTTGGTGGGAGAGAGCTGTATGGTCTGTCATGCATTGTGCATACATTTACAGATTCTATATTTAATTTCATAAAAATGATTATAACATTGCACTTGTGTTTTACATTCAGCAAGACAAGTGTTTTTGCATCCACTTGTATGTTAGATGGACACAGATGGAAGTGGATTCTTGTTTGTCTCTCTTTGCATTTCATTTTCTATTGATGAAATTTATACAAATGGCTCCTAAAGTTAAGAGGATCCCCGTAACCCTGTGACACTGAAAGCAATTGCCCTTCACTGATATTTTTAGCCAGGGCTGAAAGTAGTTGTAGGGACTTACTGGCACAGGGCTGGGCTGGGGGCAGCTCTGGCCCCTGAAAGGAGCGGGGCTGGAGGGGTCAGAGCCAGCCCCACCCTCCCATGTACTGGTAAGTGCCTCCGGGGGGGCATAATGCTTTAAGGGTCCTTTGCTGCAGCAGCGCTTTAATGTCCCTGCCCCTTTTGCCTCCCCTGTTGGGGGCCCTCCAGGTACAGACCCTCCCAGCAAGGCTGGCAACTGCGGAAGAGGGGGTGGGGGTGTCGCGGAAGGGGCAGGGACTTCTACAGTGCTGGCCCCCCACCCCCTAGCCAGTCAGTGGCTCTGCTGGTAGGGTCTGTACCGGCAAGGCCCCCGATGGGAGCCAAAAGAGGCAGGGACATTAAAGCGCTGCTGCGGCAGTGGTTTAATGTGGGGGTGAATACGGCCAGTACGAGTTCTTACATACAGCTGGTACAGGACCTAGACAAATAAGAGGATTGGGCCAAAAGAAATCTGATGAGGTTCATCAAGGACAAGTGCAGAATCCTGCACTGAGGATGGAAGAATCCCATGCACTGCTACAGACTAGGGACCGAATGGCTAGGCAGCAGTTCTGCAGAAAAGGACCTAGGGGTTAGAATGAATGAGCAGCTGTACAAGTGTGCTCTTGTTGCCAAGAAGGCTAACGACATTTTGGGTTGTTATAAGTAGATTGAGGGACGTGATCATTCCCCTCTATTTGGCACTGGTGAGCCCTCATCTGGAGTACAGTGTCCAGTTTTGGGGCCCACACTATAAGAAGGATGTGGAAAAATGGGAAAGAGTCCAGCGAAGGGCAACAAAAATGATTAGGGGGCAGGAGCGCACGAGTTACAAGGAGAGGCTGAGGGAACTGTGATTGTTTAATCTGCAGTAGAGAAGAATGAGGGGGAATTTGATAACTGCTTTCAACTACCTGAAAGGAGGTTCCAAAGAGGATGGATCTAGACTGTTCTCAGTGGTACCAAATGACAGAACAAGGAGTAATGGTCTCAAGTTGCAGTGGGGGAGGTTTAGGTTGGATATTAGGAAAAACTTTTTCACTAGGAGGGTGGTGAAGCACTGGAATGAGTTCCCTAGGGAGGTGGTAGAATCTCTTTCCTTAGAGGTTTTTAAGGTCAGGCTTAACAAAGCCCTGGCTGGGATGATTTAGTTGCGGATTGGTCCTGCTTTGAGCAGGGGGTTAGACTAAATGATCTCCTGAGGTCCCTTCCAGTCCTGATATTCTGTGATTCTATATCACTTTCACCCCTGTTCTTAGCATTCACACAGCAACAAATTCCAGATGTCGCATAGACTAAGAGAGAATTCTGTAGTATGCCCAGAACAGTAGGGATCCAGTTCTACTAAGTAGCTTTTGCTGTTAGATATGGAATGAAAGCAGAGACACAAGGGGAGGAGCATCACTGCACTGAGATGGGGGGAGGGATAGCTCAGTGGTTTGAGGAGGGGCCTGCCAAACACAGAGTTGTGAGTTCAATCCTAGAGGGGACCATTTAGGGATATGGAGCAAAAATCTGTTGGATGATTTAATTAGGGATTGGTCCTCTTTTGAGCATGGGGTTGGACTCGATGATTTCCTGAGGTCCCTTCCAACTCTCATATTCTATGATTCTATGAGAAAACTAACAAAATAACCTTCCAAAATGTGCCTTTCTTCATAAAAACTCCTCCAGTCTCATATATCAGTTGGTTCTAAGACACTTTTCATTTTGAGGGCAGACTGTTACTGCTTTAGTGTTGCCAGTGTCTCTGCTTTATAACATACAACAATAAGTAGCTTCAGGATATTCTCTTCACTGTGTGAAGTCCTCTGTACTTGAGTTCTATCTGAAGGCAGCTACCTGCTAAAGAACATGAGCCAATTTTTCTCCTTTCTCTCCACAACTGAGATTTCTGCATGGTTTTGTTTGATTAGCTTTCTCTTTCTGTCCAAAGAATTCTGAGCTGAAAATAAATACTCAGCAGACCCCACTGTCTTTGTACCCTTATAAAATAGGTATCGGATTAAATGGTGTCAAGGGCACTTCAGCCTGGAATGCTTTGGTTAACTTAATGGTCAGAATTCTGGCTTTACTGTTTGTTCTTACACGCTCTACTGAGCAACTGTGTGCCTTGACTGAGTCTTCCTTTCGTGCCTGTGATGGGCATATCTCAAGAGTCTCGTCTGTAGCATAAATTTAAAATCATCCAGGAATGTAGCCTGTTTGAGCTAGTTAGAGAAGTCTGTGGGCATATTTTGTAGGAGGGTTGTAAATTAGTTGCTTTAAATGCCAGCATCTCATGGCATCATAAGACACACTCCTTTACCAATCTTCTCTCTGTGCACCAGATTACTATGGTAACTGTAGAGCTCTAGAAAACCTGTTCTGAAAGCGCCTGATCATGCCCCATTGAAATCAATGGGAACCTAAGGGCCAGGATCAAGATCCAAGTCACAGATGAAAATATTCACACTCTCTATCCAAGCTGAGGTTGGTGACTGCGGATGAAAACACCACCAATCGCATGGGATGAAGCATTTCGGGGTGTGTTGTGATGTTCTCAACAGTGCAGTTTGAGTGCCTTATCCAGCTGAAGTGTCTAAATTCTGGTAAAATTAATTCCAAGGCCTGGAGACTTGTATGTTTCTTGATTAGCCAGTCTGTGTGATTTTTATGAAAGCGATCCATCAGTATAACCATCACTGCACTTTTATTTTTTACTAAAGTGGTGAATAATACACTTGGTTTTCTGGTAACTTTCATTCTGAAGTAGGTCACTAAATGTATTGCTACTTGGAAAGCACTTCTGCTTCCTAGGAAAGCCAGTTCCTCAAGCCATGCTTTACTTTTTCCAGGGGGAAAGGGGGAATCCTGATCTCTCAGTCCTCTTGCTGCATGAAATTGTAATTTGGTTTAGTAAAGCTCTTAACAGAAAAGTCTCTTATTGATCAGTATTTAAGAAAGAGTGATGTTCTCGTTGATGAGTTTAGGGGTTTTAGATGATGAGCATTTGTTTTGCAATTTTAGATGGAAAAATGATTGTTTTAGTACAAGGCAGATTGTTGAATAGCTTTCTGTGAAAGTTGAGGCCTTGTGTGTTGAAAAATATTAATTGGCATCCCATAATCATGGATTCCTCTAGATTTAGGCGTTGATGGTTTTGATTGTCTATCCCAATTGTGTTTGGGTGGTTTTATTAGTTTTGTAATTCCATTGACTGGTCATCCATTTTGTGTTCATGTGTGTTAATTAGTTCAATTCTGAGCCTGGAAAGGAGGTGCTAAGTGTTCTTTCCATGGCAGGACTTTGTATAAGACCACTCCACAAAGTGCTCTGCACTTACCAAACTGCCTATGAACAAGGACTTTTGGATTTTGAGTTCATAGTAATCTGTTTTTATCGGTTTGCAAACTGGTCTTTTGTTTTTCCATTGTTATTGTACTTGTATGTGAAACTTATTAACAATTTAGCCAGATTTCTTGGCATTTGGCTACTTCCAGACTTTGTTTTTGCTTGAAAAAGCATCTTTCATAGAGACAGGGAGACTAACTACATAATAGTCCTCATTTTACGTCTCATTTGGTGCAACCCTGAAGAATGGTGGAGCAGAGCTGTGTGGGAGAGTTTAAAATGCTGAAGTTGACAGTTAGATCATCCTTACATCCAGTGAATAAAGTAAATGTGCACTGTTGCTGAATTAAACTGAAGGTTAACCTGACCACTGTCTGTTGGTATTAAAGGAATTATGCCATGTGTCCTGTAGTCCAGTATTCATGGGTCATAGTTATCAAGAAAGTAAGGTAAATTAATTTCCCATTGCACTAATATTTACTTAGACTTTCTTACTGATTGAGAATAGTCGACAATACACTGAAGTTTTTATATTGATAGCTAGAGCGTCTGGAATACACTATGGATTGGGACGTGTTATGTAGAGTTTATGTAAAATCAGATCATTGTTTTTCTGGAGGTGGGGGATAGCACAATTTTTAGGACACTGTTGGTTTGGCTCTTAAAAACAGTGTCATTACTGTTATCTACCCAAATCCCAGGTGAAGATCCAGCTCAGCTCTCTGTCATTCCCTTCCTTTACATCAGGAGTGGGCAAACTACAGCCCACGGGCCATATGCGGCCCGCTAGCCATTTTTATCTGGCCCGCAAGCTCAGGCCGGGGGAGCGGCGCCAGTGGCCCTGCGCTTCTGGGTTGGGCCAAGTGCGGCGTGCCACGGAGCCCTCCGCTCCCAGGCCGAGCGCCGCAAGCCATGAGGCCCTGCGCTCCCAGGCCGGGGCGCTGTCCGGGCCAAGCTGCGGGCCCAGTGCTTGGGCTGGAGCGCTCGGCTGAGTACGGTAGGCAAGCGGGTGGGAGGGGCTTAGGTTTTGGGGGTCCTGGGGTGATGGGGGGTTGGGGTGGGTGGGTCTCGGGAGAGGGCAGTCAGGGAATAAAGAGCAGGGGGGCTTAGATAGGGGGTGGGGTCCCAGGAGGTGATAGTTAGGATGGAGGGGTCTCCGGAGGGGGCGATCAGGGGACAAGGAGCTGGGGTGGTGGTGGATGGGTTGGAGGGGGGCAGGAGGTGGGTGGGGGTCAGATAGGGGGCAGGACCAGGCTGTTTGGGGAGGCACAGCCTTCCCTACCCAGCCCTCTGCACAATTTTGAACCGCAGTGTGGCCCTCGGTCCAAAAAGTTTGCCGACCCCTGCTTTACGTAGTCTGCAGTATATTAGTATAGTATAGTAATCCTGCACTGCCTAGTCCTTTGCACTTCATTTCTCACTTCAAAATCAGAAGTAGAGGTGTGGGAGGAAAGAGAAGCATTGAAGGAAGCATTAGTTGGTTAAACTGTGTGTAATGAAAATACCCCCATATTTGAGCCTGCGACTCTGGGGAGCCTGACTCTGTTCCACAGGTGGGTGTTTAACCCCACCTCTGAAGAATTGCAGTGGGTTTCTGTGTTTGCACCCTCGATTAACTCATACAAAGGGGAAAGTTGGAATTCATTTCTGTTGGAAATAGCTGGGTCATTTTCCCCCCAAATGGATGAAACATCCAGAACCTTGGCATCGAACCCCAGTTAAATTGTTTTGCCAGCTGTTGGTGACTTTTAACTTCCTGGAGCGTTTAGATAAGCAGTTTTAATCAGCATGAACAAGCTGATACCATTGCTTACCCTGTTCTTCCTCTAGAAAGAGACTGACTGTTCATTATTTAACATATTACCTTCCCCTCCTCCAGACCCTAAGCCCTTTTCATCCTGGTCAAAGTAGCGGTTATTCCAAGTGTGTGTGTCTGTATACGTGCATTCCCTTCCTCTTACCCCTGAAACTGAACCTTTTAGCTTTGCTGGATCAGCTCCTTAGTCAGTAGAATAGTTCGCAGATATTCTGAGAGCTGTGTAGTAATGCTTGCTTTTATTTTTTCTCTTTTCCACTCTTGTTATATTTTTACTTTCTTTTTTCTTTGTGATGTGACATTTTCAGCTGATGTGTTGAAAGCAAATCCTTCTAATTTTGGAGTCCAGATCACAAGAGTGAGTTTCCTTCTACTGGTGTCTGTAGCTGTATTTCTTTTTCTTCTTTTATTTTGTGTATGTACGCGTGTCTTCCCTTCTGATTTTGATAAAGCTCAATCACATTTAATATTATTAGGTAAGAGAATCCCCCGTCTTGTCAAATCTTCATCTTTTTTACAGAGCAATGTTCACTTTACATTGGGTAAAATCGGATCCTCAAACTTGATCGGTTTGATGGATTTTCAGTTCCTAGCATGGAAGAATATCTTATGCAATTCTGTTCTAATCAAGAATCAGCCTTTTAGTAAATGTGTTATTTTGAAGTAATTGTTAAATTATAGGCCAAGGATTTTCCAGAGAGACTGCTGACTTTGGAATGCCCCAGTTTTTAGGAGCTCAACGTGACACACCTTACAGAGATCTGATTTTTTGAAGGAGAGTGCTCAGTGCTTTCTGAAAATCAGGCCCTTTTAAAATGTCTCAAGTTGGGCACCAAAAAACAGGCAGCCAAAATGACTAGTCCCTTTTGAAAATCTTAGCCAGAGCTTCTTGTTGTTGTTCTCTGTGGATCAGGACAGCACTCTGAAACTAATGGTGCATTTTTGCAAGCTAATGAGTGGAAAAATCGTTTTCCCCCTAAGGTTTGACTATTATTTTTCAAAGCTGCCCAATGGATTTGGACACACAGCCTATTAAAGTTAATGGGCTTTGGGGATCAGGGTCTCCTAGGAGCTTTGAAAATTGCCTCCTAGGTCAAGAAAATGTTAAACTACTTGGACCTAGCTCTGTTTCCCCATTCCAGTGCCACTTCTGATTCTTTTTCAGTGAACTTACTAAGAAACTGGCAAAGCCAGGCTGCATTCCTGCTAATATTGGAAGTTTTTCTACACTGTCAAAACACTACATACAGGAAAATAAGTTACTGCTCATGGTAGAAGGTGTATTCCATTTTGTTGATTAAACAATCACTTTGATAATGAGTTCAGTTCTAGTGTCCTTTCTCCTCCCTGCCCCATTGTAATTTGTACATTGCTTTTCAAGATATGTACCTGGATAATTTTTCTGCACTAGCTAATCCCTTTTCATTCTTTGGCGCATATTATCAAGACTTCTGTCATGCACTGTCAATTATATTTGCACACTGCAAGAACAGCAGAGTAAAATCTCTTATATTTTTTTTTTCTTTCCAGAATTCTCTTGTTGCTTTGAAATCAGCTTTATTGTACATGCTAAAGAAAATGTGTAAACATTTGATTAGAACTGAAGATATTAGATGTGAAGTAGTAGCCAAAAGTGATCAACAGTTGTCTTTCCATTTAACTACTGGGAGGGTGACAATGTGTTCTGTTTGGCTGGTTGGACTAAGATGCTGTCACTCCATCTTAGCTCAGTAAATTTTTACTGGTTGGTGGTGCGGTGGGATGACAATTCACTTTCCAGAGTTACAGCAGAGAAACACTTTAATGCATTGATTCACTTCCCATTTTTATCTGATCTCTCTTACTGTCTCTTGCCACAGAGGTTGAAAGATCTCAAGCAAAGGGAATTTGCTCGCAATGTCTCTTCAAGATCGCGTAAAGATGAGAAGAAGCAAGAGAGAGCCCTCCGGCGTCTACACGAACTGGCTGAGCAGAGAAAGCAACCTGAGTGGTGAGTGGTAGAGATCTATGGCTATGGCTAGACAGCACTGAAATGGATTTTGCCTGAAATACAAAGGTTACAAAAACTACTGCTTGTAACCTGTACATTATTCTTCCTGCTTGCAGCTGAGCCCAGTGCGAAGTGATGTATTTGCAAATAGCGAGGCTTGGGCCTCAGCCTTTTTTCCATTAAAAAGAACAGGAGTACTTGTGGCACCTTAGAGACTAACAAATTTATTACAGCATAAGCTTTTGTGGGCTTTTTTCCATTGACATTCAGATGAGAAAATTAATCACTATGCAAAACAGTTTGTATTTGTCTTTCCTACCAGCTGTAACCCACAGCTCTTCATAGGACTAAAGAATGCAGGACATTGGGCAGTAGTGGGTAAAAATTATCCTGAAAAGGATGTAAAGCCATTGTTTTAGTATATTTACCATATACTTAAATATACTAAGAACAGGCCTAGGGAGCATTAAAAATGAAGCATTGGGAGGAGAAAGAGGATTTAAATTGAGGTATGGTGCCACCTAATAATCTTATGTAAATCTCTCTAATCAGCCTTCCCCTCTATTTTAAAACATTCCATAGCGCTCCTGGAAGCGGGCCCATGTTCAAAACAACCACTGTGGCTGTAGATGAAGAAGGTGGCGATGATGATAATGATTCAGCAGCTAACAGCAGTTCTTCCATCCAAACAACTTCTAGCCAGGCCACAGAAATAACCATGGACAGGGCGGTCATTCTGAACACTGGACAAGTCAGCAGCACTGTTCTGTCAGGCCAAATGCCAATCCAGGCAGCACAGGCAATCAGTTTTGGCATTAAGAATCATTTGGGAACTCCACTGCAGAAGATAGGAGTGTCATTCTCATTTGCCAAGAAGACTCCAGTAAAGCTTGAGTCTATAGCATCTGTTTTCAAGGATCACGTGGAGGAATCCAGTCCTGCAGATGGAACAAAAACCGAGGAGAGAGCCTCCTCCGATCAAGGGACTTTGCAGAAAACTGGTGAGGCCGAGACCACAAATAGTCCTGACAACAGAGTTGAGGATGATGACCAGCACGAAAAAGACAACGGATCTCTTGCCACTACATTATCTAAGTTAAAAAAGATGAGAAGAGAAGATGGACCAGTGCCACTAGAGCCAGAATATTATCATTATATTCCCCCAGCCCATTGTAAAGTAAAACCAAACTTTCAGTTCCTGCTTTTCATGAAGTCCACAGAGCAAATGGAAGCAGAAAATGCAAGCAAAAGACCCGTGCATGAAAGTAAAAAGAGTAATTCTCCAAAACCCAAAGCTGGCAAGCACACAGAAAAGGCAGCTGAGTGCACTGTGCAGCAGAAGAAGGAGCCAAGTACAACTGAACTTACAGAGCAGAGAAGCAAAACAGAAGCAAAAGAAATTCCAGAAAATGCAAATGTACAAGCAAGCAAACAGTCTACAGAAAGCCATCCCCCAGAACAAGACACTACTAGAGAAGCCACTCAGCCTGGCCCTGGTGGTAAAGAAGTCATCGAGGGACCGAAGCAGCCAATGGGACCCTTTTTCCCAGTTTTGAGTAAAGATGAGTATACTACTCTGCAGTGGCCTTCAGAACTTCTGATATTCACCAGAGCAGAGCCATCTGTTTCATACAGTTGTAATCCCTTGTATTTTGATTTTAAGCTGTCGCGCAACAAAGATGCTAAAGCAAAAGGAGCAGGAAAACCTAAAGACACATTAGGTCTTTCTAAGGAAAATATACAGTCCACAGAATTTAGTAACATAAGCAAAAGCAAGGAAAAAGGAAGCACAGCTTACAGTTCCACTGCAAAACCAGAAAATAGACTCATCTCTGTCTGCGGTACCCAAAGCAAGCAGGAGTCCAGCTTGGCAAGCATTAGCAAAGTGGAAGAAACCGATGACAGTAGTAAAACACTAACCAATAAAAAAGACAAGGCTGGGAAATCCCACAAACATAAAAAGAAAAAGAAGCACAAAAAGTCCAGCAAGCACAAACGTAAACACAAGGAAGAAGCTGAAGAGAAAAGCCGAAAAACTGAGGTGAGGGAGGAGAAACCCAAGAAACGGAAAAAACACAAACACAAAAAAAGCAAATCTTCTCTTCCTCCTGAATCTGAGCGGATGCTGAAACCCGACATGCCCGACGAGGGGAGCCATCTGCAGAAGAAAAAACACTGTTTTCAGGACCCTCAGCGGAAGACGCTGTCTGCAGAAGAGGGGACTTGTGGCAAAAAAGAGGACAGTGGTAATTCTTCCCAAGAGCACAGCAGCAAAAAACACAAGACTGACCTGCAGCAATCATCTTCTGCCTCAAAGAGGCGCTGTTCTGCTCCTTCCCTTGGCAGGTCCAGCCATAGGAGCCGGCAGAGTAGTGGGGACTATGACAGTGATGAAGGCTCTCACCGAAAAGACTTGCGACAGAAATCCATGTCACAGTACAGTGATGATTATGACTCTGGTAGCGACCACTCCAGAAGCCGTTCCAGATCAGGGCAAAGACATTCTTCTCGCAGGTCCTCTCGAAGGTCGTACTCAACAAGTTCTGATGCCTCTTCAGACCACAGTCGGTATAGTCGCAGGAGAAGTTATTCAGATGATAGCTATAGTGACTACAGTGACAGATCAAGGTGTCATTCAAAGAGGTCTCACGATTCAGAGGATTCGGACTACAACAGCTCAAAACACAGGTCAAAAAGGCACAAGTACTCCTCCTCAGAAGATGACTACAGTCTAAGTAGAAGCAGGTCTAGAAGTCGAAGCAGGAGCCGAACCCACACTAGGGGAAGGTCGAGAACAAGAAGTCGAGGTAGAACACGGAGCAGCAGTTGCAGCCGCAGTCGAAGCAAGAGGAGAAGTCGAAGCATAACTGGCCGCAGTTGGAAGCGGAGCCGGAGCTACAGCAGGGATCGCAGCCGGAGCACGAGAAGCCATTCACAGAGATCCCTTTCGAGAAAGGGCTCTCGGGATCACGAGAGCCCTGAAGACAGGAGATCTGGGCGAAGAGACTTCATCAGGTCCAAAATATATCGCTCGCAGTCTCCGCACTATTTCAGAGCAGGCCGAAGTGAAGGGACTTTGAGAAAAGAGAGCAGAGGAGATGAAACAAAGGTAACCAGCTCTCTCCCCCAAAGTAGCTGCAGTTCTGGCTTGGGGAAAGCTCCTGAAAGTGATTGTGGTCCAGAAGAAAAGAACTCAGTCACAGCAAAACTGCTGCTAGAAAAGGTTCAGTCCAGGAAGGTGGAGAGGAAGCCCAGCGCTAGTGATGAAATGCTAGCAGGGGCAAACAAGGTTGGGATAAAACTTAAAGATCCTCCACAGGGATACTTTGGCCCTAAGCTTCCTCCCTCATTAGGCAACAAACCAGTTCTCCCGTTAATTGGGAAGCTCCCTACAGTCCGAAAACCAAATGCCAAGAGGTATGAAGAGTCGGGAGCAGAGAGGGGTGAGGACCAGGAGCTGTCAGAGGCTGAGGAAGTTCCTCACAGTAGCGGGGAGAGTCAGTTGGCAGGCCAGGCTCTGCTGGAGGAGGAGGTGGTGGTGCTGCTGCAGGACAATCCGCTGGAAGAACAGAAACATGCAGAACCTGCTGTGGAAACGCCACCAATTCCTCTTGAAGCGCAGGCACTTCCCGAATGCTACAGCTCTGGAGAGCTCATTATGCCGCACAACTATCTCTCTGATCCCAGCGATGGTGAGGCATTAGAACCCGTGGAGAGTGGGAACCCGCCTGTCCCAGTAGAAACCAGCATGATGCCGTTAGTTCCAGATGTTGAACACTTTCCTGGTTACGTGACTCAGAGTGGGGAGCCGAGCATCGATGGCGAGCCAGAAGGAGCAGAAGATTCCTCCCTGGCACCCCTTGAGAGCCAGCCAATCACATTCACACCTGAAGAAATGGAGAAGTACAGTAAGCTTCAGCAAGCAGCTCAGCAGCACATTCAGCAACAGCTGTTAGCAAAGCAGGTCAAAACCTTTCCTGCTTCAGCAGCGCTGGCCCCAGCCGCGCCGGCTCTGCAGCCTATCCACATTCAGCAGCCAGCAGCTGCGTCTGCAACGTCCATCACCACTGTGCAGCATGCCATTCTGCAGCACCACGCCGCTGCGGCAGCTGCAGCTATCGGAATTCACCCCCACCCTCACCCCCAGCCTCTTGCTCAGGTTCATCATATACCCCAGCCACACCTGACACCCATTTCACTGTCCCATTTAACCCACTCTATTATTCCAGGGCACCCTGCTACGTTTCTAGCCAGCCATCCCATACATATCATTCCTGCGTCTGCTCTCCATCCGGGTCCCTTCACCTTTCACCCCGTTCACCATGCTGCTCTTTATCCAACGCTGCTTGCCCCTCGGCCTGCTGCTGCTGCAGCTGCTACAGCTTTACATCTTCACCCTTTACTGCACCCCATTTTCTCAGGGCAGGACTTACAGCACCCTCCCAGTCATGGCACATGAAGAGAGAGTAACTCAATCTCCAAGAGTGGAGACTTGCACATTTCGAAAAGTGGGGTGACAGGTGAGAGCTGAGAATTTCCTTTCACTCTTAACAGCCAAGGAAGTGGGTTCTGGTGGGAAGGCCATACGGATGGTGCAGCGGTTCTGTTTTGTGCGTGTTGTGTGCATTTGTTTACTATTAGGGATTTTCTCACGTTTCCACATCTGAGAGAACTTATTTATGTAGAACCATCATGGGCCAGCTGAATCGTCTCAAATTCAGACAGACAAGATGCTTTGTGAAGGGCTTTTTTCCCTCTGTTCTTACATCTTTATTCATCTTCCTTCTATTCTTTTGTAAATTACATCCAGTGTTTCATACTCTGGCTAATGGCTGTCTCTCTCCAATCCTTGTAATGAGGTCATCTAATTAAAATGGTCTACATGATTGAATCCTGGTTGTAATCAGTGATGCTGCATGCATAAAACATTTAATAACTGACAGCTGTGTTCTGTCAAGGGGACTTTGCTGGAAGGGCATGGCCCCTCTTAGTTTTCCTGGGGCAGTGACCAGTTATCAGACATTTCAGAAGAGTTCTTGGTACCTGATATCACATACCCCCCATCTGACGTAAGCAGTGAAGGTGGAAGTAAGATTTACTTTTAAAGCTTTACTAAACAAAAGAGCTAACTATGTTCAATCCTTGGGCGCTTCTCCACCCTGCGTTAACATTCTGCTCCCAGGTGAGGATTGTGAAACACAGAAGTGTTCTCAGATTGCTGGCTTGTAACGTTGGTCTAGCCTTTGACCACTGTGCACTGGAGAGAGCTTTCATACTCCGATCTCCTGAAGTGTTGTAAAAAAGAGGCGTTTGATTGAGAATGAAAGGAAAATCCCTTTCTGAGCTGAAGCAATACGAAGGACTGGAACCCAATAGCAATCTGGAGAAATTAACCAGAATCTGTAAAGTGTATTCTTTCCTCTGTAATATTGATGTTTGTTTATTAATTTATAGGATTTTTTTAAATGTAAAGACTTGCACTGAACTCTGTAAACGTAAAAATGCTGCTTTTTGTAGCTCATATAAAAAAGGTTACATATCTGTAGTATACTGCAATAATATTTTTTACAGCCAGTTCTTTTAGTGGTACTTGTTCTGGTGGCTTTTGTGTAAATATGTTTGCTGTAGTTGAAATAAGACACTTGTAAAGGTTAAACTTATCGTTCCAGCTAGATACAAAATGACTAAGCATGTATATTTTATCAAGCTCAGTATTTTTGGAGTTTTTATGTACTATAAAATGTAAAAAAAAAAAATAAAAAAAAAATCTTCATTTAGCATTTTGCAGAAGACAAATGTGAGATTTTGGAATAAATGCAGTGCAGTGAAGACACTGATGACTCTAACAGCTAATGAATTGTATCACGTTGGAAGGTGATGACTGCTGGGTTTGTAAAATGCTGTACAGATGGAAGCAACGTAGGCATATATTGCATGCTTGTAGTCTGGAGCTGAGCTGCCAGCTTCATAGGAACCTGACCCTGATGGAAGATTCAGAAGCATCAGGAAATTGGGCTAAGTCCCATATAGAACAAAATGCCCATGTTTATTCCTGGGTTTGAACCACTGACTTGCAGATGTCACCCTAGCTCCTCATCAGGCACAAGTCCACTATTCCAGTGATAGAAGAACCGTTAGCATTACAATGTGCCTTGTTGTGTTGAGAGCGAGGTTTTTTGGTTGATCACTAATTCATTGACTCCTCCCCCCCGGTGACATTTTTCTGAAGGGATTTGTTTGCATGTCAGCCCCTTCACCGGCTTAGAGAATACGAACTCTGGAAGTTCTCTCCCTCCGGTGAATAGCTGTTCCCCTTCCAGCAGCCCTAAACCAGGAGCTCCTCTCCTGCTTGCTTTGGAGGAGTGAAGGTCCAGTCTCTGGTTTAGTGCATTTTTCCAATGTGAGAGTATGGAGCCCTGCACAGTTCACAGTAACTCCCTTGTGGTCCAGTGTGGAAACATGGCCAGGTTCCATGCTCTGTGCTGTCAGACCCAGGCCAAGACAGGCCTGCTCTGAGATGAAGCAATAAGCATGCTGTGGCGATGAACATAACTGGCATTCCTGTTCTTCCCTTTCCTCCCTGCCCCCGAACACTAGAACGGAGAAATCGGGGGCGAAAATTCAAAGGACTTGGAGCCCTGACATTCCTCACCATTTAAAAGAGGAGAAATTTGCATGTTGAACAAATAGCACTGAAAAAATTACCCATTAAAATAAAGGGACTCAGTTTTGAAATTGATGTAAATATTTAACAGATGCAGTATTAATGTTTCAGTGCTGAGCTCCATTAGCTTCTAGATTCAGTATGTGTGTTCTGGCACCTGACACACTGCAGTGGGGGGAGGGGTTGACTTCCAGAATACTGCTAAAAATTAACCGAACAAGCATAAACAGACTGTATTTAACTTTGTCACATAAGATAGATATAGATATATATGCTGTAAAATGAGGGGTAAAAACTTTCTAATAAACCAATGATTTGTGGAAAAATGGTGTAGTTCTTCCCAAAAGTACAAGACAAGCACTTGCAGCTGGTGGTTAATCTTAGTAGGGACATAGCAATTGTCATTGTTTTCCTAAAGGAAAGTCTCCTCAGATCATGCAGAATTGACTCCTAACAAGGACATTTTTTTCTTTAAGTTTTGTAGATTTTTAGTTAATTGGCAAATTTAGTCAAAATAAAGTTTCAGCCAGATACACGAGTTTTCTGACCACGCGGCCCATCAAGGGGATCAAATCTGATTTCCTCAATCAACAGGACAGGTACAGCAAGATTCCATCAGGCTGTGGCTACCCCGTCATGGAGAAACCAGTTCTGGAGCAGAGGTTGATCTCTGTGACCCTTGAATTGTCAAAAGATCTTGAGAATCGGAGAGGTAGCCGTGTCAGTCCACCTCTCTGCCATTTCAGATCTTGCCATTTCATGTGCTGGTTTTAGGAACTGGAGTTAGACGTGTGAAGTGAGTTTCTGATCGAGCACCCATGAGACTAGACCAGATTGCCCTTACGAGGGACTTGGGTGCTACTGGAATTAGCGGTTTGGCGGTGGAATGGCTCTACTCCTTAGCACCCTTCATCTCAGACCTTCATGCTTAGCTCTCTTTGTCCTTCTGTGTTTGGTTTGGTTTGTATCTGTGTAATCTGGGAAATCTCAGGCCTCTTTTTCCATCTCGTGGCTGGTTTCTTTGCCGGTGGTGCCAGGCCTCTGCAAGCCTGACTCATTAAACAGGAATATGCTTTACAAAGAGGTGCTTAGCTCTTGACTAACTCACTGTTTGGTTTGGTTAAAGGTGATGGACAAAAGACAACTGGGTGCTGCCCTTCCTGGCAGTTTTTTGTTTTATAAAGACCAAAAAATTTGGGGTTTTCCTTTCTCACGGCTGCTGCTGGTCCTGTGCCAAGCATGTTCCCTGGGAGTGGCCGGGTTTCCAGCAGGGTGTTCGGGGGCAGAGCTGTGGAAAGGGGAATGCACTGCTGCCGTTTGCACTAGATGCTCCTGAACGGGAGCTGTTCCAGGGGCGGCTGGGGGCTGCTCCACGTCTGAGCACAGGGCAGCAGGGGCCGTACTGAGCACGAAGGCATCTGCTTCCTGCTGCCTTGGAGAAGAGCCGCTCAGACTAGCTGCCTCCTCATCCCTGTTTGCTGGATGACGAGATCTCTGCCATAAGTCTCATCCCTGTCATGGCCTCTGCTTGTGGAGGAGGCTCAGGTGAGCTCGTGCTCCTGTGTGGATGGATGCACGGCCATGGCGGAGTGAAGAATGCACAGCGTGGGGCTTGGGCACTCGGCCCAGACTAATGGTGCATGAGAAGGTCTTTGCCTCTTACCAGGAGTGGAAGAGACGCGTCTTTCTGGAGGGTTCCAGAGATGCCTTGGGCCATGCAGCCTCTCGGCCAGCGTAGCTGCAGGCCGCGTGCAAAGCATTGAGCCTATGCAAGCTTTTGGCTGTGGGCGTTACCACAACAGCACCATCTTAAATGGGGGGAGGCAAGTGCTGTCCACCCTGTGGAGCGCCCTGATGGGAACCCTGGCAGGGGTTGGGTTAATATCGTCTCATTTCAAAGCCCTCCTCCGGGGGCAGGGATGAGGGACTCCAGCTGGCACTTAGCAAATCCCACAGCACCAGGACCATCCCAGAGAGCTCCATGGGGCCAGTAGGTGTCAACCAAATACTACCTGGGCTGCACTGGCCCTTGCCCCCGTTCTTCATGTGCATCCCCTTCTGCTGCCCCGCTGCACGCAGGATCGGTGGCGTTTACACATTGGCTGCTTCTGCAGATACCCAAAGCTGACTTGGGCAGCTTAGCTCTCCCTGGTGCAAGTCCGGCTGCCCGCAAGTTCCTGCTATGACCCTGCTCTGAGTAGCAAAGCCTGGGGGAGTTTGCATCCAAAGCGCCTCCCCCTGGAAATAAAACCAAGCCCCTTGTTTGTTTTGTATGATGCGCTTGTCGTTTGCATGACGGAGGCTGGCACGGGCCTTCCCCTCTGCCTGGCCTGTGAGGCTCAAATTCCCCTTTCAATGCCCAGCTTGTCCCCTGTTGTTTTCTCGGGGTCATGTGCAAATGCAAAGCACGGTAGTTTCTGACCGAGCGTAGGGCAGGGCCAGCTGTGAGCCGGGCGCCTCTTCCTTAGGCAGTGGAGAAGCGGGGGCATCTCACTGCACCTCCGCTGTCTGTACTGACTCCAGCCTGCGGCCTCAGCCTGAGGATAGCTGCCAGGGGCTCACAGGCTCCCCCTGTGCCAACCGTCAAGCCAAGTGACAGCCTCGTTCTCAAGGCTTTTCCGGTCCTGGCCCTGCCATTGGCCCCAGCTCCTGCCCCCTTAGTGGCAAATGTCCATTTGTCACATTTCCCAACAGGCACCATCCTGCCCCCCGTCTGCGTGCCGGGAGCTCCCCAGCGAACCCAGTGTCCTAACACTGCCTTAGCACCCCCCCGCAGCTGGGACGCCTACGGCTCGCCCAGGGGCAGGAGCGAGCATGTTCGGGCTGCTGCTTATCCCACCAACCAGGGGCTCCTGGGGGGCTGTGCCCACCTGCTCTCTCTTGGCTTAGGCTGTGCATGTACTAGCCTGGATTTACTGGCAGTGTTTCTGCCCTGCCTTGCCCCTCCCCCGCTAGAAGGGAAGCCAGCTTTTCCCGGCACTGGCCCCCATACCCCCCCGGGCCCTGGTTAACATGGGAGGGGTCCCTTAGACAGGACCTGGGGGGTGGTCCCGCCCTCGCGCCCAGCGCGGGGAGCTGTGCTGGGGCCTGTGCAGGTGAGCTCGGGGGAGGGCAGCAGGGCCTCTGCAGCTCATATGGTGTGAGTGGGGCACCCCGCAGTGCCCACGGCTTGTTCCTGCGCTCATCAGCCCCGGCTCAGCCTGTTGGCTGGCTGTGTTGGGCTACAACCATTCCTAGGGCCCCCCCCTTCCCCATGCCTTGCCCTAGGGGTCGAGGAGGGCAGTGACCTGCCAAGTCTCCCAGCTGGGAGTAGAGCCTAGGGCTCCTGTCCCCCAGCTCCACCCTGAGCTGCACTGAGGCTAGTCTGGTCCGAATCGCTGCCCGTTTCGTGTCCGAGTGCTCGCAGCCAGCGGGGCCGAGGAAGGAGTGCTGCAGCAGAGCCGCCGGTTAGAGCGGCTACCTAGCAATCAGCAGTCCTGCGGCCAGTTTCTGGCTGTGCTACGGGCCTGCTGCATGACCTAGGGCAAGTCGCGGCCCTGCTCTCTGCCTCAGTGTCCCCCAGGCACAAGCACCTTATTAGTACACTAGTGCCTAGCAGGGGAGGTCCCCAGTGTGATCAGGGCCACACTGTACGGGGTCTGCCTCTCCCCTCCCCCCGAGCTCACATTGTCTACAGACAAAACAGAAGGTGGGAGGGGAACGAAGGGCTGAGAGAGGGGAAGGAACTTGCCCAAGGTCAGCCAGCAGGTCAGTGGCAGAGCTGGGAATAGAGCCCGGGTGTCCTGCCTATGGGGCCTGGCTGCTTGATGCATTGCAGCTGGACAATGGCTCACTGCACAGTATGGGGGGAGGGGGAGAGACACCTGTTTAAAAATAGAAGCAGCAACTCCAGCCGTTTCCTGCCTGGGAGCTTCCCCTGCCGTGCTGGGCTGAGATTTCCCCTTTGCCTGGCTGGGGGCCGAGGCAAACGGAGCAGCTCTCTCTCTCTTAGCCTTGGGGGGCAGGGTGGGAGCCAGGCCAGGGTTCTGTTGAACCCCGTCTGGCACGGGGGAGCTGTCAGGCCCTGCTGGGTCACAGCTCCGAGAGCAATCACTTCCCCCTGCCTTGGATGGAGAATTCTTGGGAGCCTGCGCCAGGTCTCACCTTCCCTGTCCCCCTCCTCTGGACTCGCCCTGGGCAGCCCAAAGCCCCATCCTTCCACCTGGGTGCTGGGCACATCAGCCTCGGCTAGGGAGAGTTTCTGCCACCCCCTGAAATGCGGCCACCTCTGGAGTGAAGTGTAAGAGCACCCACCCATCCACTCCCCAGACCCAGACACCCCAGACACCCTCCGGACCCAGAGCCCCACACCCCAGACACCCCCTGAACCCAGAGGCCCCACACCACAGACACCCCCCAGACCCAGAGCCCCACACCACAAACCCACCCCCTGGACCCAGAGCCCCACTGTGAGGGAGTGGGAATGGTCTTAATGGTTCCTCTGAATATTGGGTGGGGATGGGAGACTCCCCTTTCTGGAGGATACCTGAGGTTGTAACCTGAGCCCGGGAGGGGGATGGAGGAGGTGACACTTTCTGCCTGGAAAAGAGACAAAGGAAAAGAGGAGGGGACGGAGAGTGAGTTTCAGTTTGAGCTGGCTAAGGAAGAGGAGGGAGGCACAGACATGGTCTGGCCTCCCTGCCCCCCGCCCCAAATGGATCCAGCTGATGGGTCCCGTTCGTGGTACATACGAGCTCTGTTTTAGATCATGTTCCTGTTGTCTAATAAACCTGTTTTACTGGCTGGCTGACAGTCACGTCTGACTGTGGAGTTGGGGGGCAGGACCCACGGGCTTCCCCGGGACCCCGCCTGGGTGGGCTCGCTGGGGGAAGTGCATGGAGGGGCAGAAGGTGCTGAATGCACCGAGGTCAGACCCAAGAAGGTGGAAGCTGGAAGCTGTGAAGCTCCTCGCCCTGGAGACAGGCTGTTCACAGAGAGGAAGTTTCCCCCAGAGTCCTGACTGGCTTCATAGGGAGTGGTTCCAGAGCATCGCCCCGGGGACTCCGTGATATCCACACCACAAACCCACCCCCTGGACCCAGAGCTCCACACCACAGACACCCTCTAACACATAGCCCCATACAAAGGACCCCCCCTGAGGCACCCCAACATCACCTGCTAGGCACAATCCCCCAGACTCAGCCACCCCTGGGTGTGGTGTGAGAGTAGGACTTTGGGCTAGGAGGGGAAGAAGAACTGGACACCGTTCACCCTGCAGGATCATTCCTGTGAGCCACCGCTGGCAGCAAAGCAGCTTCGGGGGGATAGTGCGGGGACAGGGGAGCCCCGACTCCAGCCCCTGGCTTTGCTTTGCCTTTCAGCTCTCCTACGACACAGCTCTGGGGCCCACGGGGGTTCCAGCAGCAGACACAGTGGCTCCCCCCACCCATGGGCCTCATGTGACTTGCCGTGCAAGCCCCACTCTGAGCAGAAATCCCAGGGCACCGCTGCGTCCTGACCCTTCCCGGAGGTCTTGCCTGGTCCTGGAGCCGGGCCCCTGCTGCTCTCAGGAAGGGTCCCTAGACCACCTCTCGCTGGACTCCTGGGGCTACTTTCCTTGCCAGCGTAGCCCCGTGCACGGCTGTGTTCTGGGGCACGGCCAGGTCAGGACAGATGGCCTAACTTGGGCGGAGGGGGACAATTCCCAGCTCAGCCAGGTGTGACCTGGAGCAAGTCCCACCCTCTGCCTCAGCTCCCGTCTGCCCACTGGGGACCCCTGCCCTGCAGGGGATAAGGAGCCAGACCCCAAATCATTCCTGGCTTTTGGCCCGTTTCCCCACCTGCCCCGCACAGTGGAGACGCCATGGTGAGCGGGAGGCTGCGTCTGGGGCTGATTCCAGCCGGGAAGGGGTGAGAAAGCCCTGGGACACCAGTGCTGCCATTTCCACCTCCATGTTGTGGGTCCCTGTCGCCCGTGCCTGCCTCTGATGTGGGCAGCACCAGCAGCTGCAGAAGAAGGGGCAGGAATGGTGCAGCTTCAGCTGTGTGATAATCGCCCCCAGCCTCAGCCTGGGCTCTGACAGGCAGAGATTGACTTAAACCCTGCAGCAGGTTTCACCTTCACTGGCCAGCCTCATTAATGAGGCTGGCTCTGGATTTACCTATTTCCTATAGAAACATCCAGGCCGTTTCTGAATCAGACTAGTTCTTAGTCACAACCACATCATGTGGCGGGGAGTTCCACAGGTTAATGATGGTGTGTATTTTCCTCTTTGTAATATCACTTGCTTTCCCCTGGACTCATATCATGTCCTCTCCTTGGTCTCCTCTCTAAGCCATTGGCCCTTCCCACCCAATTCCACTCCCCTAGGCCGTGGCAGGGCTGGCGTTCTGCAGCTCCCCTCTCAGCAGAGCTCTCCCCCGCCCCGCTGGGCAGCGCCAGCTGAGCCCAACGTCCCCCCCGGAAGCAGCTGCCTCCCATCTGATCAGGGCCCGCTGGCGGCCGGGGCTGAGGGGCTGTTCGCAGTGACCTGCCCAGAGCGGTCGATCCCTGCAAGGTGGAGGAGGAAGGACGCCAGGATGATGGCTGGAGCCCAGAGACCGTGGCCGCTGCTGCCTCCCGTCTGGCTCTGGTGCTGGGGACAGATGCTGCTGGCTCCCCTGGAGCCGTGGCCAGCGCGACCCTTCACCTTGCACTCAGCCCGTCCCACCGTCTACACCGGGCCCAACCACAGCTACTTCGGCTTCACCATGGACGTCTTCCAGGGCAGGTCGGTAATGGGGGCTCACGTC
Organism: Dermatemys mawii; assembly: GCA_007922305.1. Lineage (NCBI taxonomy): Eukaryota > Metazoa > Chordata > Testudines > Dermatemydidae > Dermatemys > Dermatemys mawii. The sequence continues at coordinate 1,392,069 of ML677408.1, forward strand.
CGCAGGTGAGGGTGGGGGTTGAGTTTGGGGACGGGGTTGGGGTGAAGGCCAGAACAGGGGTGGATTGGATGGGAGACAAGTTTTTAGTTCAGAAGGAGGAGGAAGGGACCAGGGTAGAAGCTGTCCTGGGTTCAAGTCTCACACACACTGAGGCTCCGGGGGAAGTTGGGGGATGGGCTGTGAGAGGGTAGCCTCCCCAGCTGGGAGCTGAGGGGCCGGGCAGGACGGTCCGGCGGGCCGTAGTTTGCCCACCTCATCCTACACAAAGACCTGCCCCAGTATGGGCCACCAGCGCTGCTGCCAGTGTGTTTGTGTACACGTGCATAGGTGTGCATGTGAGGTGTGCACACCAATGCACGGGTACACAAACACACTGGCAGCAGCCGCTCCGGCCACTCACGCTGATGACATGGTCCCAGCAGGCGCAGGGCTCAGAGCAGTGGGTCGGGCTGGCCCAGGGCAGGGACCCTGGGGCAGTTTGCTCAGTAGCCCAGCAGCCTGGGATGTGTCAGGTGTCCTGGGGCACCGGGGTGGGGGGGGGGGGGAGATCGGGGGAAGCAGTTCAGAGGGTCACGTCATCCTGGCAGGTGACAGGAGCCGGCCCGGCTCTGGGGCTGTGCCCGCGCTGTGAGCGGGTGACGGGGCGGGGGCTCCACCAGCCCTCTGGGGCCCTCAGCTGGCACCACGAGGCCGGGCTCGGGGCAAAGCCAGGGCTCCTGGCTCCATCCACCCTGGGGGGAGGGGACAGCCCAGCCTCCTTTCTCGAGGGCTGCTGTGGGGGAGGGCAGGCGAGGACAGCAGTGGGGCTGCAGTGGGGTGAAGCGTTGGGCTGACCTTCTGCCGGGGGGGCGGGGGGAGGGGTGTTCATAGGAATGACTGTCTCTGGGAGGGCGCCAGGCTCACTCCCGCCTACCCACGCCATGTCAACGTCTCCTGGTGGGGGTGAGGCTGGCGTGGCCCCTGCGTTGTCTGTGCCAGGCACAGACCCAGTGGATTAGGCCCCTGGCTGGCTCAGTCCCTCTGAGGAGCCGGGCCTGGGCCCTTCATCCCCTGATTGTCTGAGGCGGCCCCCCTTCCTGTCCCCACCACCAGGTGGCGCTGCATTGCTCTGTTAAACAGCCGCCAAGTCCCACCCCAGAGGCGGCTGCATTGCAATGGCGGGGGTGACAGGACTTGGAGACCAAAGACGCTGGGATCTAGGTGGGACGAAGGTGTGGGATGAGGAGCCAGGCCAGCTGCACCCCAGAGCCACCCTCCAGCCAGGCCCCCGGAGCCGTCTGCTCCCACCTGCACCAAGGGCCCTGCCCTGACAGCCTCCCCCTGTGCCCGTAGCACGAGTGTGGTGGTGGGCGCGCTCCGGGCCAACACCTCGCAGCCCGGCGTGGTGGAGGCCGGAGCCGTGTACTTGTGCCCCTGGGCGCCTGGTGGGCCCCGCTGCAGCATCATAGAGTTTGATCTGAAAGGTGAGCGAGCCAGAGCTGGCTGAGGTGGCAGGCTGGGGTAAACGGGGGGCATTAGCTCTGGGGCAGAGGGGGGCTGGGGGGAAGGTGGGGTATGAGGGGGGGATAGGGACGCAGGGGTGCTGTGTGGGGGGGATGGGTGGGGGAGGTTTTGGATCAGGGGGGTAGGGACCCCGGGGTTTGGTGGGGACCATGGTGGGGTTCGGTGGGTTTTGGATCGTGAGGTAGGGACCCTGGGGTTTAGTGGGAGTTATGGGGGGTGTCATGTTATTGAAATAATCTGGCATCATATAGATCATTGTTGTAACCAAGATCCTGTAGTGGCCCCAAATCTTGTGTAAAGGGATCATATAAGGTGTCTAAGACCAGGTTCTGGTTGGTTGATTATGATGATGTGTGTGTCATTTCTGTAGTTAATTTATGAATGTTGGCTCTACACTGTCTGTATCTCAAACTCATGCTCTGCTTCTGGGTGACATTCCAGACAACTTGGTTTTGTCCCTGCCTAGCCTGCTTGACGGCCCTTTAAGAACCATCAGCTCCACAATGGACCCACTGAGAGCTTGGAAAGCTCCAATCCCCATGAGGAGTCTACTGGAGAACATGCAAGGTCGCCTGTCGGTAATGGCTGCCACCTGCAAATCCTGAGTCATGGATGGTTATGTGATGTGCCCATGTGACTCCAGAACGCCATGGGGCTGGACTTTCCACAGCAAGAACAAAGAGTTCCTGCACCTGGGAAAGACTATAAAAAGCTTCTGTAGCTCCTCCAGCTTGTCCTCAATCCTGCTTCCTGTCTCTGGAAGGATTTTGCTACAAACAAAAGCTCTACACAAAGGACTGAAGGACCCATCCCTGCTGTGGATGTTTGTTCTCCAGAGACTTGATTTGAACCTGCAGTTTATTCTATCACTGCTACAAGCCTGAACCAAGAACTTTGCCATGACTGCATGTAATTGATTTCATTTAACTGTTTCTAACTCTCACCTACATCTTTCTCCTTTTATGAATAAACCTTTAGATTTTAGATTCTAAAGGATTGGCAACAGGGTGATTTGTGGGTAAGATCGGATTTGTATATTGACCTGGGTCTGGGGCCTGATTCTTTGGAATTGGGGAGAACCGTTTTCTTTATTTGGGGTATTGGTTTTCATAACCATTAGTCCTCAGGACAGGTGGCTGCTGGTGGTGATACTGGGAAACTGGAGTGTCTAAGGGAATTGCTTGTGTGACTTGCCAGTGGGGTGAAACCAAAGTCTTTTCTGTCTGGCTGGTTTGGTGCCTTAGAGGTGGGTTTGTGGATGCTGGAGCTTTGTCCAGCTTTGGGATGGGCACACCTGCCTCCCTGCCCCGCATCTTCCCTCCAGCCTCCCACTGGCCCCATCTCCCTTCCCCTCCATCCACTGCCCCCACATCTCCCTCCAGCCTCCCACTCCCCCATCTCCTGGTCCACCCCTGCCCCTACATTTTCCCCCAGCCTCCTACTCCCCACCAGTTCCCTTTCCCTCCATCCCCTGTCTTGCCCCCTCACCAGATAAAGGAGAGCCAGCCCCAAAGAGCCCCACTCCTAGCCTGGGGGTCTTGGGGATGGCAGGCAATGGGCAGCCCAGCGTGACCCCCATGTCTTCCAGGTGGCATCCTACTTCAGGCATACGGGGGTGGTTGCTGCTGTGAATGGCGATGGGTAAGGAGGAGGTTGGCACTCGCTTGGCAGCTGGGGCACTGACCCCAAGTGCCCACATCTGCCCCCAACCCCTGCTGAGTGGAGGAGGCCTCAGCCCTCCCATGCTGGGCCCTGGCAGGGCAGGGGAGAGCCGGGCTAGGGCTGCTGGGCTCCATCACCTCCAGGAGCCTCCGTGCTCTGCTTTGCCCGTGGCACAGCCCTGTGGGGCCAGAGTCCCTCAAGCCTTCAGCGCCAAGGGCCGGGGGGCAGGGCTGGGAGCTCCCAGGCTCCCCTCTGCCTGGCCCCACTGGTCTTGTGCAGCTGGTGACTCCATGGGGCAGGCGCGGTGCTTGGAGGAGGGGGCTGAGTCCCTCCTGGCCCTCGATGCCCCAGGCCGCCAGCTGGGCTGTGCTCTGGCCCCCCAGCTGGCCTGGTTTCTCTCCTCATTCCCCCACGTTGGCTTCTGCCGCCATCTGGTGCCCACTAGCCTGCACTGCGGCTGGCAGAGCCCAGTGCCAGGCAACTGGGAGCGGAAGGGCGGGGGGGGGGTGCAGAGCCGCTCCAGCTCCCTTGGGGCAGAGCCAAGGGGTAACCCCAGCCCCCAGCACAAGGCCCAGCTCAGCCTGGGATGGGGCTGGGGATGGACAGACAGAGCTCAGGGCATGTCCGTGTCCAGGAGCATCAGCCATGGGCCACTGACTAGTGTTAGCTGCAATGGCCTGAGGCATCCCTCCTGGGGGGGGTGCTGCCCCTCGCCCCCCGGGGGCTGCATCCCCAGGCCCTGGGATCATCCTCTCATTCCCTCGGCCCCCACAGCCTGGCAGGGAGGGGAGCCCAGGGCGAGCAGGGCGCCTCCCCCTGCCATCTGCGCCCTTTGCCCGCAGGAAGGACGACGGTGGGCGCCGCTCTGACTGCAGGCTCTACGAGGGCAGGCGCGTCTACCTGTACTTGCAGCCTGGGGCCCCCAGGCCTACAGGCTCCCCTGGCAGACCCTGACCGGCACCGAGGCCATCGCTCCTATGGAGCACCTGGACCAGGTCACTACGTCTGTAGCGCCCAGCCAGGCCGTAGCCTTAAGCGCCAGTCCGCTCGTGCTGCTGACGAGGGAGCTGCTCTGGGTTGAGGGGGTTGGGGTCGGGACAGAGACCTCCCCCCATGGGATACAAGACTGGCTGGGTCTGGGGCAGGGCACGCGGGGTGTCGATCAGCACAAGAGCCGGGGGGACGCCATGGGGAGAGGTCTGGCCAACCCAGCCCCACTCAGTAGCAGAGCTAGGAACAGTCCTGAGGCTCAAATCCCACCCTAGCTCTAACCACTATGCCCGACTCCTCTCCCAGAGCCAAAGAGAGAACTCAGGTGTCCTGGCTCCCAGCCCCGCTGCTCGAAATCACCTGATCCCCTCCCAGAGCCAGGGATAGACCCCGGCTCCCAGTCCCACGACACTCCTAGTTAGTGTGTAACGTCTGGGGCCCGGTCACTGCCTCGGTGGGTGGGATCCTGGCCTGGGGGGTGAGGTCAGCCAGGCTCTGGGCTCAGCAGCTCTGGCCAGGGCCCGGCTATCCTGTCCCCTCTGACGTGGCGGTGGGGGCTCCGTTCGCCGGGGGTGGCCGTGCGCTCATCGTCAGCGGGCACAGCGAGGGGCTCCGGACGATGGCCTCACAGGTCCTGACGAGCCCCTTTCCCACCGTGCCGCCTTCGGCTTCTCTCGGTGCGGTGCCACCGATATCAATGCCAGCAGGTACCCAGGTACAGCCCCCCGGCCCGCCAGGGTCCCAGGCCTAGAGCAGGGCAGGGCCTGTGACCCGGACCCTTCAGGAGGGAGATGAGTGTGTGGGGAAGAGGGCTTGCCCTTGGACCCTCCCATGCTGGCTACTGCCCCCTGGGCCTCCCTCCCATGCTGGCTACTGCCCCCTGGGCCTCCTTCCCGGGCCAGGCACTGCCCCCTGGGCCTCCTTCCCATACTGGCCGCTGCTCCCCAGACTCCCTTCCCGTGCCAGGCGCTGCCCCTGAGAAATGCTGCACACCCTTCCCTAGCAGGGTGGGACTGTCAGGGCCCTGTAGGCGGGTGCTCCCCGGCTGGCTGGAGCGCTGGCTCCCTGCCCTGACTCCTGCTGGCAGCTTTGCCAATGGCTGAGCTGGCAGGATCCTGTGCCTGCCCTATGCAGCCTGGAGTGACCCTTGGCTTGTGCCCCCAGATGTGCTGGTTGGGATGTTCAGTGCCAGCAAGGTGGCTGTGTACAGCTGAGTGCCCAGGGCTGACTGGGCAGGGGGTGGGCAAGTGCCCGGGGCTGGCTGGAAAAGGTGTGGGCAAGTGCCCGCAGGCTGTGGCTCCTGGGCTATGTCCCTGTGCACACAAGCTGCCCCCAGAGCCAGCAGCACTGAAGTCAGTAGGAGCTTCTGCCCCCAGGATGGGTGGGGCTGGGTGGGGTCGGTAGCGTGGTGCCCAGCACAGACCCTGCTCTGGCACCAAGTGGCAGCCCCCCATTGCAAACACCCCCCACCCCAGTGCCTGGGCTCAGCTGCAGGGGAGGCGGTTGGCACAGACCGAGCCGAGCCTCCCTGCCAGCCGCCCTTGCCCTGGGGATAACAACCTGCTGCTGCTGCCGCCCGCAGAGCTTCTCCCACTGGCCAGGCTTCAGGCCCTGGGGTTGTTTGTTGCTTCTTGCAGCTGGGCTGGGCCCAGCTCTGACCTCGGGTGTCCCCCCTGCTTACCCTGGGGTGGCGTTGCCCCCTCCCTGCTTGCTGGCCCTGGCACTACAGAGCCCAGCCTGTGGTGCCAGACGTGCTGAACCCCGAGGAGAAGAGCTGCAATGTCTCCGGGACCCCGGCCAGCTGCTGAGCAAAGGGGGTATGTGGGGGCTGTGTTCAGGGTGGGTGCAGAGTTGGGGGGGCTGAGGGCCCGGGAGCTGCTGGCTCTGCCCCCCATGCCCCTCCCCCCACCAGTGCCTGGCAAAGCCCTCACCAGTGTCGTTCCCCTGCAGCTTCCCCACCCGGCTGTGCGCGGGCGTCTCGGGGAAGAGCCTCCCGGAGAGAATCAGTGAGTGCCGGGGTGCGGGGAGGAGCCAGATGGCAGCATGGCCACGGGGCAGTGGGGCTGGGGGCCAGCGTGGCCAGGAGCCAGGGGGTGGCAGGACTGGGGGCCAGAAGGCAGGGGTTCAGGGGGGCAGCATGGCCAGGGGGCAGCAGGGCTGGAGCCTAGGGGAGTGGCATGGCCAGGTGGATGGCGCGGACAGGGGCAGTGCAGCTGGGGCCTCGGGGGGTGGCATGGTGAGAGGCAGTGAGGCTAGTGCCTGGAGGGACAGCATGGCTGGAGAGTGGCAGGGACTGGGGCCCAGGGGGCCAGCGGGGACTGGGGCCCAGAGGGGTGGCGTGGCTGGGGAATGGCGAGGCCAGAGGGGCGGCATGGCCATGGGGCGGCAGGGCCGGGGCGACGGGGCTGGGGCCTACGGGGGTGGGGGGAGGGTGGGGCCAGGAGCCGGGAGCAGCGGGGCTGGGGCCTAGGGGAGTGGCATGGCTGGTGAGTGGCGGGGACGGAGCCCAGGGGTCAGTCCAGTATCCTGAATGCTTTGTGATATTCTCAGTGATTCTACCAACCTCCTCTCTGTTGTCCCCTTGCACCAATAGATCATCAGCCTAGGAAATTACTCCCTCTTGGTCTTCAGGTGTCAATTTTTCCCATGTGTTGACCACACGGGAGTGACAAATTGCAGATGTGTTATGGGGACCCGTGTGGAACAGAATTGACCCCTGGAAGTGAAACCCAATTTGCACCAGGACTCACGGTGTAAAACGGCAGAGGAAGCATCTGCCAGGTCTGTTACCGACAACCACTGTGCTCCTGCTGCAACGACTTCTTGGTACGTGGCCACTCCCGGGGCAGTGGCAGGGGTTACTGTATTTAATGCTCTAAAATCCAGTCATCCTCCAGGTCTTCCCATCCCCTTTTAGTACAGGCCCAGCTGGGGCAGGATTAGTACCAGTCATGTGCCCAATAACACCCTGTTCGAACTGATTCCTTCCTCTGCTTCCAAAGGAGACTTGTGCTGGCACTGTGGAGGGGGTCAGGTCCTCGGGTTAAAACCTCAGCGTCAATTTTCCCCACTTTCTAATTTATTTTCAGCCCATACCCTGGGAAACTTTTCCACCCCGGCTCCCCTTCTTCTTGCCCACCTTGCGGGGCCTTTATGGCTGCACAGCTATGTATAGCATTAACCGAGGGTGTGTGTGTGTGTGTGTTTCTGTTGGCTCTTCACTATTTGCCTATAGGAATCCGCTGGCTAAATTCACAATAAGCCCCTTCCCACTAAGGTCAGGCATCCCCAATATTTCCATCCTCTCCTTACCCACCTCTCCTGTTTGATCCTGCTTCTGAATACAATCAATCTACCCAGGATTCCCAGTTTCCTACACGGGTCAGGACTGGTCTCGTGATAAATGCGTCCTCCGTCTCTCCTGCGTCCTTCCTCTCTCCTGCACATGATACTAGTTGTGTTGAATTGTCTGTTCCCACAGCGTCCGCGGGAAGCCACGGCTCTCCCAGCACATCTCCTGATGCACCGGTGTCAATGAACATAGTGGGGCGTGTTTGTTTCCCTAATCTCCCCATTATTGCCCCCACAATGGGATGCCCCCATTTGTCATGAAGTAGTTGGGCTACTACTTCTGTGTGGGGGGAGGGTCCCATGGGGTTGACTCTGATGGTTCTGAATCCATTAGGGGAGTTACTAGAGCCCTGTTAGCCAATTCCTCTGGCCTCTAATTGAGCAGCCCTCTGCAGTAACTCACCTGTGGGGTTCCCAGGCCATTCCTGCCATCATGAGTTTTCTCCATGCCACCATTCTTAATCCCTCCTTAGCACCTCCTTTGCTTTGCATCTGAGATCCATTTCCATTTCCTCTGCTGCCTGGAACTCCTCCCTGGCCTCTTCCTCTAGTATACCATCATTAAATACCACCAGGCCCTTCTCTCCCCAGATTCCCTTGGTCAAGTGGGGGACCATTGTTGGCAGAAGTTACTGCCTGGACTGGTTCTATTTTCCTGTCCTTATTTCCCTTTCCTACCTGTCCCTGTGTCTCCAAAAATTACAGCTGCTGGAGAAATGTCCTGTTTTAACTTGGGGTGTCCCCAGCCTCGTTGGATCTCTGGGTCCTAAAATGACTTTCATTTCTGAATTCAAACCATCTAACACTGCAACCTTCAAACCGAGCACATTGTGATCAGGGGGAATCCCAGTGACCGTTGGCACAATCACCACAGCCAGCGCCGGGATCTCCTTTTGAGTAAGACACAGTCCGGGGGACTCCTGGGGCCTGTTCTGTAGCATAGAACAAAATCACTACTTCATCAGGGAAGAAAGGAGAGCAGCAAAATACGGACCCTGGACTTCAGAAAAGCAGACTGACTCCCTCAGGGAACTGATGGGCAGGATCCCCTGGGAGAATAACATGAAGGGGAAAGGAGTCCAGGAGAGCTGGCTGTATTTCAAAGAATCCTTATTGAGGTTGCAGGAACAAACCATCCCAACATGTAGAAAGAATAGTAAATATGGCAAGCGACCAGCTTGGCTTAACACTGAAATCCTTGTGATCTTAAATGCAAAAAAGACGCTTCCAAGAAGTGGAAGACTGGACAAATGACTAGGGAGAAATATAAAAATATTGCTCAGATATGCAGGAGTGAAATCAGGAAGGCTAAATGACACTTGGAGTTGCAGCTAGCAAGGGATATTAAGAGTAACAAGAAGGGTTTCTTCAGGTATGTTAACAACGAGAAGACAGTCAAGGAAAGTGTGGGCCCCTTACTGAATGAGAGAGGCAACCTAGTGACAGAGGATGTGGAAAAAGCAAATGTACTCAATGCTTTTTTTGCCTCTGTCTTCACGAACAAGGTCAGCTCCCAGACAACTGCACTGGGCAGCACAGCATGGGGAGGAGGTGACCAGCCCTCTGTGGAGAAAGAAGTGGTTCAGGACTATTTAGAAAAGCTGGACGAGCACAAGTCCATGGGGCGGATGTGCTGCATCCGAGGGTGATAAAGGAGTTGGAGGATGTGGCTGCAGAGCCATTGGCCATTATCTTTGAAAACTCATGGTGATCGGGGGAGGACCAGGATAACTGGAAAAAGGCTAATGTAGTGCCCATCTTTAAAAAAGGGAAGGAGGAGGATCCGGGAACTACAGGCCAGTCAGCCTCACCTCAGTCCCTGGAAAAATCATGGAGCAGGTCCTCAAGGAATCAATTGTGAAGCACTTAGAGGAGAGGAAAGTGATCAGGAACAGTCAGCATGGATTCACCAAGGGCAAATCATGCCTGACTAACCTAATCGCCTTCTCTGATGGTATAACTGGCTCTGTGGATGAGGGGAAAGCAGTGAATGTGTTATACCTTGACTTTAGCAAAGCTTTTGATACGGTCTCCACAGTATTCTTGCCAGCAAGTTAAAGTAATATGGGCTGGATGAATGGACCATAAGGTGGATAGAAAGCTGGCTGGATTGTCGGCCTCAACAGGTCGTGATCAATGGCTCCATGTCTAGTTGGCAGCCGGTATCAAGCGGAGTGCCCCAAGGGTTGGTCCTGGGGCCGGTTTTATTCAATATCTTCATTAATGCTCTGGAGGATGGCGTGGACTGCACCCTCAGCAAGTTTGCAGATGACACTAAACTGGGAGGAGTGGTAGATACACTGGAGAGTAGGGACAGGATACAGAGGGACCTAGACAAAGTAGAGGATTGGGGCAAAAGAAATTTGATGAGGTTCAGCAAGGACAAGTGCAGAGTCCTGCACTTAGGACGGAAGAATCCCATGCACTGCTACAGACTAGGGACCGAATGGCTGGGCAGCAGTTCTACAGAAAAGGACCTAGGGGTTACAATGGACAAGAAGCTGGACATGAGTCAACAGTGTGTCGTTGTTGCCAAGAAGGCTAACGGCATTTTGGGCCGTATAAGTAGGGGCATTGCCAGCAGATCGAGGGACGTGATCGTTCCCCTCTATTCGACGTTGGTGAGGCCTCATCTGGAGTACTGTGTCCAGTTTTAGGTCCCCACACTACAAGAAGGATGTGGAAAAATTGGAAAGAGTCCAGTGAAGGGCAACAAAAATGATTAGGGGGCTGGAGCTCATGACTTATGAGGAGAGGCTGAGGGAACTGGGATTGTTTAGTCCAGGGGTCTCAAGCTCAAATGACCACGAGGGCCACATGAGAACTAGTTCATTGGCCCGAGGGCCGCATCACTGACATGCCCCCCTCGCTGCCCCCGCCCCCCCCTTCTATGAGGTCCCACCCCTGCCCCGCCTCCTCCCCTGAGCGCGCAGCTCCCCGCTCCCTCCTGGAAAGTGCTAAGCGCCTGGAGGTAGGCAGGGAGGAGGCGGGGGGCGCGGGGAGTTTGGCGGCTGCAGGAAATTAAGTGCGGGGAGAGAAGGGGCATGGGGAGCTTGGCTGGCCACAGAAAATAACCCCGCGGGTCACGTGTTTGAGACCCCGTCTTAGGTGAACTACTGCACCCCCTACCAAATCTGAGCCTCCTACTCAGCCTCAGTGTTACACAGACAATGATACAAAAGTCTAGTCAAAAATATTTTTCACGGTGCATCGAGCCATAGTGCCGACGCACGTCACACTCCTTGGGAGCAGCAACCGTTTGCTGACAGATACGGCATTGAAATTTACCTTTTACCTCGGTGAAAAAATATAAATTCTCCCATTTGTCTTCGAAA
>ML677408.1:1442909-1453880 GCA_007922305.1 Dermatemys mawii
GGGGGGGGGACCCTGGGGCAGTAGCAGAGCAGGGGGCAGAGTGGCGGGGGGTCAGCAGGGCAGGACCCTGGGGCAGTAGCAGAGCGGGGGGCAGAGCGGGGGGGGGTCAGCAGGGCGGGATCTGGGGCAGTAGCAGAGCAGGGGGCAGAGCCGGGGGGCAGGGTAGGCTGTTAATGAACATGGGCCCCGCATTGAGCGCCGCGCTGGGTCTTGTGCCGGCTCCGGGCCCCGCGACGGGCTGGTGGCGTCGACACAGCTGGTTCCCCGTCGATCTCGCTAAGTTCCTACAGCCGATGCAGCGGGACTGTTGGGGACCTGGAGACGTTCCCCCGTCCCACCCGGCTCAACCCGAGGGTGGCTGTCACTGCGGATTGGGGCGGTTTCTGTCTGTCGAGGGTTACGGGTGGGAGGTGCAGGGCTCCCGGAAATCTGAGAAGAGGAGTTACACGGACGGACGTGTTTACACGACACGGGCGCCCAGACAGAAACCGGCTCCAGATTTCCACTCCCATCTCTTCCCTGCTCTAACCCCAGCCGGGCTAGTCGAACTGCTTTGGACCTGAGGGGGCCCCCTGGGTGTGGGGTAGCATTAGTGGTCCAGACTGGCCAACTGTTACCGGAGCCGTGCCAATGACAGACCTGGCTGCACCCCACCCCCCTTTTGATTAACGAACCTGAGGAGAAGTGAATCCCAGCCCCTCTCCTCAGGCAACAGGTGTTTGGGACTGAGGGCAGCAGGTTGAAATGGCGTGAGTCCCATGGGGCAGGTGTAGTTTGAGGGATGGAATCAGAGTGGGGCGGAAACTGGGACCCGGGGCTGCTTCCTGGGGGAAGGGGCGGTTGGGGGCAGAGGCATGGAGGGAGAGGGGTATGGGGCTGCAGCAAGGAGCAGGGTGAGGGGGGAGGGAGGGAAACTAGGAGGCGTGAAGGGGTGGGACAATGGGAAGTGGTGTGGGGTGAGTGGTAGGGATCCTTGGGGAGAGTTGGGGCAGGGGCTTCTGTCAGCCCCACATTCTCCCCTCCCATACGTGTGCCCAGATCTGGGGGCTCTTGCCCAACCAAGGAGGTCTTGAGCCCCCTCCCTGTCCCCCAGGAAAGAAAAGAGGCTGGCCGTGCCCCGCTCCCTGTGTTCTCCAGGGGGTGACAGGAGCCAGCAGGCATCGGTGGGCCGGGTGTGTGGTGCGGCTGTGGCTGACCTTGAGGCCGCGTGGGACAGGGTCGGGGGACTGGGACTAGCTGGGAGCACAGGGGAGCGGTGCCCGGGCGTATTCAGAGCACAGGCTGCACTGTTCCTTTGGCAGCGGGTGTGGGCAGTCACTGGCAGGGCAGAGACTCTTCAAACAGCTGCATCTGCAGCAAGGGGGCTGTGGCAGGTGCCCTTGGTCGGTAGGGGCTGGTGCAGGGCCTGCCAGGGAACAGAGGTAGCGTCCAGGACTCATCTGAGGCTGGCAGATGGCTCTGAGGTTGGGCCCGTGGTCTGTCCTTTCCGGGGACCTGGCTCTGTGTGAACCTTGGTGGGCTCCAGTCACATCAGAGGGATGCTGTGGTGAAGGGGATGGGCTGAAGCTGGAGATGAATGTGGGGGGTGGAGTAAAGAAGGGTGTTATGGGGTATTGCTGAATGAGGGCAGAGTTAAGGTTGCATGGGCAGCCTTACTGCTGCATTTCCTGCTTTGCATGTCTGAGTTGGGCTTGGCTCAGCGTCCTGCCACTGAATTTCTCTTCAGCTCCAGCCTGGGGCACAGAGAGAAGCCCTCCACTCCCCAGTGAGCCATGTCTGCAGGAGCCAGCGCTATCGGGGGTAGTGTTGTGGGGCTTGTTCCTCAGGGAGGAGAGGCCTGAGGTGCTCTTGAGTAGTTGAAGGAAAGAGGGTGTAATCTGGGGAACTCTCTGCTGCAGGATATTGTTGGATCCAATAGTGGGGCAAGGTTCGAACAGGGGAACAGGAATCCCCTCAGTGAGGCTCTTACCCGCATGCTCCAGGGCACGGTCTGGGACAGGAACTGCCCCAAGGATTGCCCAAGGACAGAGGTGACTAGGGAACCGGCCTCCTTCCCTTGGGGCATCCTCTGGGGGCCATTGGCAGAAGCAGGACACTTATGGCAGGAGAGGGGATGTGGGGCGAGGTGGGCCTGATCCAGCAGGGAGGGAGCCCGGCTAGCAGGGGAGATGGGCCAGTGGTCCCATCGTGTCAGTGCTGGGCCGGAGGGGCCAGTTCGTTCCCGGCTCGCTTGACGCTGTTTCGTTGCCCCCAGGCCTGTGGCTGCGGAACGGGACGGGGCTGATCCGGAAGGAGGGGCGCCAGCTGTACTGGACGTTCGTCTCACCCCAGCTGGGGTACTGGGCTGCTGCTCTGCCCTCCCCCACCACAGGTGAAACAGCCGCCCTACGCTCTCCCCAGCCGCGGGAGACGGGTCCAGGGCTGGGAGCCGTCTGGCCAACAGAGCCAGTCGTGGGGAGGCAGGAAGCAGGGCCCCGAGGGCAGGCCCGGCCTGGATCCTTCCTAGCAGTAGCTGCCATGCCCAGCCCGGGCGTTGTTCCAATGGGTTCCCAGGCAGAGCAGAGCCTCTCTCGGGCAGCCCCTGTGGACCTTGGGCCTGGCTGGGGCAGCTCAGCGAGCGAGGGGACGGGGGCAGGAGCCCCAGCGGGGGTGAGAGGGGCTGGGAAGGCAACGGCCCCAGGGGAGCAGCTGGTCTGAATCGCGGTGCTGCAGATGCCACTCAGGCAGCAGCTGGGAATGGCAGCTCCGGGCATTGCTCAGGGCATGGCGGGGGACGGGGGGGGACATATGGGATGGGTCTGTTCCCGGGGGGGGCTTGACCCCCCCACCTGTGAAACGGGGAGCCTGTGCTCGGCCAGCCGCTCGCTGGGTGGGGGGGACGTGCTGGCAGAGAATGGGGAGGCCCCAGCATCTTCCCCCCCCCGAAGCAGGCAGGGCAGGGCAGGGCGAGCTGCTGCTCAGTGGCTCTGGGCTAGGAGTGCCTAGAGGCCCTGGCCAAGAGCCATGTCCTTCCACACCGGGTGCTGCACCCACGGGACAGGCCCCTCCCCAAAGAGGACGAGAGGGATTGGGGGGGAAATGGTGACTTGGCCAAGGGCACCCGGAGCTGGGGCTAGAACCTGGGGTCCCGACGGCAGGGCCCAGCCAGGTCCCCGGTTCTGCTGCCTGCCTGGGGCCTCAGCCCCTCCGGCAGTGGCAGGGATCAGCCCGATAGCTGGGAGCTGCCGGGCGCGCAGGCTGCGGGCCGGGGTGGTGCGTCCCTGCGGTCTCTGACCCGCTGCTGCCTGCCGTGCTAGGGCTGGTGGCGCTGGCGTCGGGGATGAAGGACATCACTGCGTACCACACCATCTTCCTGCTCACCATCCTGGGGGCGCTGGCACTGCTGGTGCTGAGTCTGCTCTGCCTGCTCATCTACTACTGCAGGTGAGGTCCCCGCTGCCCGGGCCAGGGGACGTGGCCTTTGCAGGGGCCTGGGGTCCGGTGGAAGCAGGGGGTGGCGTGCGGATGGAGGGGCCAGCTCGGCCTGCCGTTGCAGGTGCAGGGCCCTGGCGGAAGCCGCAGTAGGGAGGGTGGAGGGAGCGGCTGGGGGCATTGTGTGGCTGGCACCAGGGAAGTGGGGGAGGGGATAGGTGCAGGAGCCCAGCCCCCTAACCTGGCTTGCACCCTACGCATCCTCCTGGCCCTTCATCACTGTACCCCACACCGGGTACTCGGGGCCAGGGGACTAGCTCCAGGCCTGGCTCAGCCCCTGCCCTGCCCTGGCTTTGAGTTCCCCTTAGAATCCTAGACTCTCAGGGTTGGTAGAGACCTCAGGAGGTTCTAGTCCAACCCCCTGCTCAAAGCAGGACCAGTCCCATTTTTACCCCATATCCCTAAATGCCCCCCTCAAGGATCGAACTCCCAGCCCTGGCTTTAGCAGGCCAGTGCTCAAAGCACTGAGCGCCCCCCCGCCCCGCGCTGATAACCGGGCCGTGTCTCCCCAGGCGGAGGTGCCTGAAACCCCGACAGCAGCACAGAAAGCTGCAGCTGTCGGGGCCGCTGGACGCCTCGAAGCGAGACCAGGCCACCTCCATGTCCCAGCTCAACCTGATCTGCACCAGCCACCTGGAGACGGGCTCGTCGGGCGGCGACACTGACGCCCACACCCCCATCCTCAAGTCGGCCTTCTCCAGCTCCCGCGAGCTGGGCAGCTCCCGCGAGGAGTTCTTCCGCCACAAGCTGCGGCACGTCAGCAAGGCCTCCACAGAGACACTGAGCCAGCGGGGCCCCCCCAAGGAGGAGTTCCCGCGCCCCGGGGAGAGCTTCTCGCTCAAGGCCGCGCGCTCCATGGACGGCCCGGGCGCGCTGGAGCCCCCCCTGCTGGAGGAATACAAGCGCAGCTTCTCCCACCAGCGCGTGGAGGACAAGGGCGCCGAGGTGCCGCGGAAGCACTCGAGGAACGAGAGCAAGCCCTACCTCCAGGAGCCGCCCTCCCCGCCGCCCCTGCCGCCCCCCTTCGACCACTACGTGGGGCAGAAGGGGGAGCCCAAGCCCCCCGACTTCATGCTGTCGCAATCTGCGGACCACCTGGCCAGGCCCACCTCGCTCAGCCAGCCGGGGCAGCTCATCTTCTGCGGCTCCATCGACCACGTGAAGGACAGCGTGTACCGTAACGTCATGCCCACCCTGGTCATCCCGGCCCATTACATGCGCCTGGCGTCGGATTACCCCTCCGGGGAGCAGGCCCTGGCCGGCCCCGCCGAGGGCCAGCCCGAGACAGAGGGGCTGCCCGGCCAGGCCGGGATGAACGTCCCGCACCAGTTCGGGCCCCAGGACCAGCAGCGGCAGCTCCTCCAGCAGCAGCTCCAGCTGCAGCACCAGCAGGGCGAGGACTCGGAGGGCAAGGGCTGGGGGGCTCGCGCCTCCTCGGTCAGCGGCTCCGTCACCATCCCGGTGCTGTTCAACGAGTCCACCATGGCCCAGCTGAACGGGGAGCTGCAGGCGCTGACGGAGAAGAAGCTGCTGGAGCTGGGGGTGAAGCCCCACCCGCGGGCCTGGTTCGTCTCCCTGGACGGGCGCTCCTCCCAGGTGCGCCACTCCTACATCGACCTGCAGGGCAGCGAGAAGAGCCGCAGCAACGACGCCAGCCTGGACTCGGGCGTGGACGTCCACGAGGCCAAGCCCCACAAGCGGGCCAAGGAGGAGCGGGAGCGGCCTCCCGCCGCCTACTCCAAGCTGGCCTTCCCCGACGACCTGGAGCAGAGCAGCGGCGAGAGCCGCACGGCCATCTGCTCCCCCGAGGACAACTCCCTGACGCCCCTGCTGGACGAGACGGCCGAGGCCCGGGCTGCCACCATCCCCCGGCGGGGCCGCAGCCGGGGCACCAGCTCCCGCAGCAGCGCCAGCGAGCTGCACCGGGACTCCATGACCAGCCCCGAGGACGAGCTGACCGACCCGGCCGAGGGCGGGGACGACCCGGGCGACAAGAAGAGCCCCTGGCAGAAGCGTGAGGAGCGCCCGCTCATGGTCTTCAACGTGAAGTAAGCAGGGGGGACCTGCGCCCCCTCCCCCCTGGAGCCAGCAACAGCCCCTGGGGGGGCACAGGAGGGGGGCGGGGCAGCGCTGCATGACCGATGGCTCCAGGCCCCCAGGGGGGCCTCTGTGACAAGGGGGCGACTCCAGACCAGGACCCCAGGGATCCCCAGCCTGAGGGCTGTGCTGTGTGGGGGAGCAGGGGACGGGGCAGTCCAGACAGAGAGCCAGTGACCTGCAGCCCCCCCTGCAGCCGGGCACTGCCCGTCGCACCCCCCCCCCATGCCATTGGAGGAACAGCCCAGGGCAGGGGGCGATCTCCCCACCACCAGGACCATCTGTCCAGGCTGCTGCAGGCTGGGTCCCCCTGCTAGGCAGGGGCTGCGGGAGGGGTGACTCGAGGACTCAGCCAGCGGACAGAGTGAAAGGATTGAGTCTGGGAGGGAGGGGGTCAGGGCTTGGGGCAGCTTGGCCCAGCCTGTTTCCAAGCGCACCCTCTGGGGGGGCCTGGGCAGACCACCCAGGGCAGCGCCGCCAGAGCAGAGCCCCCCACCCCCAGGGAGAGCACGGAGCCAGAACAACCCACGGCTGCTCCTCCCCCGTGACACCAGGCTGGAAGAGTTAACAGCACCCTGCTGGCATTGTACAGCTCCGAGCGTGCGGGATGTCTGAGGATGGTGCCCATCAGCTGGCACCTCGCTGTCCAGTCCCCCTCCCCTCCCCCGCCTACCCGGGGTGGGGCAGCCTGAGCCCAGCTGCACTCCTATGGCACTGCTGCCCCAGGCCCTGCCAGAGTCCGGCCGGGGCAGGGGGCATATAGGGGCTGCCAGGGGAGCCTGAGTCTTGTCCTGCCAGCCCCCCTGGGGCTGCGTGGAGCCTCCTCCAAGTGCCTTTGTGGCCTGCGCTGCAGGGCGAGTGGCACAGCTGGGCCATGTGTGCAGAGCCGGGAGCCGGCTAAATCCTCCTCCTTCCTAATCTGCTTTCCCCAGGCCGGCTGCTGCCTCCAGCGAGGGCTGGGGGGGACCCATCCCACCACGCAGCCTGGGAGCTGCCCAAGAGCCAGGCAGGGTCGCACATGCCCAGCCAGCCCTGCACTGTAGGATGGGGAGGGGCTGCAGCAGGTGTGGAGGCTCCCCAGACCCTGGCCTGGGCCCTGTGTTCTCAAGGCTCTTCCCGCTGCACCCGCTGGCGCCGCCCTGGGGTGCCGATCACGTGGGCCAAGAAGCAGCTGCTGTCAGCCGGGGCCCCAGGCAGGCTCTGGCCGGGGTCCCTGGGGCGGAGCGGGGGGGGGGGGTGCTGCTAGGTGAGGGGGGACCCCTAGGGAATAAAACACCCACCTGTGGCTTTTACTTTCACCTCTTAGTGTCTTTTTGCCCTACATGTGCTGCTGCCCCACCCGTGGGGGGCAGGGGCTTGCAGCCCCCTGTGCCAATGTGGAGGGTTGTGCCCATCGCCCCTGCCTGCTGCCATCGCTGGCTCAGCTGGGGCCGGGCGCCCATTTGGGTCCTATTTCCACTCTCCCCCTGGCCTGGGGTGGACTGTGCTTTTTGGGGCATCATTTGCCTGGGGGACTCCTTGCCACTAACAACGGGGAAAGGTCAGCTCCCAGGCCTGTCCCCCAGGCCCTGCAGCCCTGTATCCACGGCTCCGCTGGGCATCCCCTCAGCCCCACCACTCCCCTTCCTGTCTGGGGCTCGTCCCCCATGGCTGGAGCCTTGGGGCATGGGCACTGTATCTACCCAGGGGTCGCTGACAGCAAAGGCCTGGGCCAGCTTCTAGCCCTGGGCAGCTCCCAGCAGGTTTCATGGCAGGGCAGGAGGTGCCGTCCATCCATCTGTGTTTTGGGGGTGGGGGGCAGGAGCTGAGCAGAGCCAGTTCCCACCAGTGCCCCAGAGGGGCAGGAGCCACGGGTTCAGCCATGAGTCTTGACTGGCACCTGGCTGCTGCAGGGAACAAGCAGGGGCAGCCCCCTCCTGCCCTCCATGGGATGGTGGGGGCGGGGCTTGGTCAGGCCTGGCAGGTGACTCTCCACAGCACAACTGCTCCCCGCCTCTTGGATGCAGAACACGGGCACCCCCCAGTGTAGCTCCAGGCTGGCCGTGCTGGGGCTGCGCAGGCAGCAAGACCCCCCCGCCCCAGTTCCCACAGCACCAGCCCCGGACAGCCATGGAGGCTTTGGACAGGGGGTGGGGGTAGCAGTGGAACGTGGGTGCCTTGGCTCAGCCCACCCTGAGCTGCCCCTGCCCCTGGTTTCCTTGGATTTTAGTGCTGGACTTTCTGACGTTCTCTCTGGCACACCCCCCCCAGCCTCCCAGCTGCATGTGAAACACCCTGAGTTTTATCCAGGGAGCGACGCTGGGGCTGGCTGGGCCTGGGGTCCCCCCGTGTTCTCTAGAATGGTATTAATATATAAAACCCTTCGACTGCTGCCCGTGTCCGGCTGGTTCCTCCTGCGCGCGGTGCCCCGGGCCTGCTGCCCGTCAGCTCCCAGCTGGGCAGTGCCAGGCCCAGGTCCTCTCAAGGGCTGGGCCCACACTTGGCTCAGGGGCTGTCACTGCTGCGCAGCCTGGACCCCCAGGGTGAGGGGCACTCGCTCAGTGCGGGTGGCACCTTTCCCTTGCTTGGGGCCTGCATAGCAGCAACTTGGGCCAGGCTGGGCCTGGGCCAAGCCGAGCCAGCAGGCCTGGACTGCATGGCCTACAGGAACTCAAGAGCCCTAGGCAGGGCCCCACGGCGCTGGGCCTGCCTAGGAGGTAGGGGCAGCTGGGAAGGGGAGCAGGCACCCCCTGGGGGGCTGTGCAGGGCTGGCAGCCAGCACACCGCCCCGCACCCCATTTACATTAAAGCAAAACTGGGCTCAGAGTAACAGCAGGCAGCTGCCCAGGGGAGGTTGGCAGGTGGTTTTGTGCCATTCTGCTGCAAGGCAGAACCCCCGAGCAGCCACTTTGCACCCGCTCACGACCCAGGGCAGGCCGTGGGCCCCGCTGGGCTGTTACAGCAACTCCTGAGGGGTGAAGCCCCCTGCCCCACTCCTTCTGCCTGGGGGCTGGATGGGTTACAGCTGCATGCCAGGGCACACAGGAGGGACACCCTAGTCCAGGGAAGAGAAGGGGGGGCAATGCTGAGCCCTGGAAGCCAGGCTGAGTGTGCCCGCCGCTGGCACAGGCCCCTGGGAAGGGGAAGGTTTTGCAGAAGGAAGGAGACAGGATTGACACCAGCACCTTCCTCCACACGCTTTATTGGTTTTAACCCACTGCAGCCCTAATAGCACCAGCCCCAGGTGGGAAACAGAGAAAAAGGAGCTGGTTCCAGTCTGGCCCTGGGCTCTCGGGGCAGCTGTGAGTGGGGCAGGGGCTGGGCAGGCACCAGAGACCCCTGGAACAGGGGGGCTAGAATAAGGGCTTGGCCCTCCTTGGTGCCCAGTAGACAGCATAGGTATGAGGTGAGGGAGTGCCAGGAGCTGGACCCTGCAGTGCCCAAGTTGCAGGCCCGGCTTTCACATCCAGCACAACAGGACCCAGGGAGGGGCTGGAGTGCCAGGGAGACATGGGGGGGAAGATGCAGATAAGGAGGTGGGGGGGGATGTAGGAAGCAAATCAGTCCATCCCCTTGGTCCTCAACCCAGCTTCCCGGCCCGACCGCAGCCCCTAGTTCCCAGGCAGTGGGGGAGCAGGGCCCGGCCGAGGCCAACTTCAAGGACCCCACAACAGGAGAAGAGCTTGCGGGGGACTTAGGAAAGCAGCAATGGGAGCAGAGGCCCCAGAGCAGGGGCATGCCATGGGACATGCCCACGCCCAGTCGGGGGGACAGGTCCTGCAGAGCATGGGGCCTGTGTGCCCTGGGGCAGCCCAAGAAAAGGGCCCCAAGGCTGGAAGTGAGGCAGAGGGGCTAGAGCACTCCCCCCTCCCCCAGGCACAGCGACCCCTCAGCACCGCGGCGGCCTGGGGGGCCCCTCACAGCAGCCAGCGCCGCTTGCAGTCGAGGCCTGAGGGGGAGCATCGGTAGCCCCAGGGGCAGCAGTGGAGCCCGTCAGCGCAGCACGAGCCCTGCAGAGAGATGAGGCACGTTACTGGCTGCCGGGGACAGTGGCTGGAGCAGAGGGATCCCCCGGACAGGGAGTCCCCAGCCTCCCCTGCCAGGGCCCTGGCCCACAGAACGACCTCCAGCCCGGCTGGGGAGGGGCCCCCCCAAGGTCTAGGGCTGCCCCAAGGAGGCGGCGGCTGCACCGATGTTGGCACTGTGAGCTGCTCTGGGGCAGCCAGCCCCCCACCCCCCAGGGCCCGCTACGCCCGTCCCTCACCCAGAAGTAGGGGCAGCAAGCCCAGGCGCCCGAGGCGGCCTTGCAGCAGGTCTGGTGGGCGTGGCAGTAGTGCTGGGCATCGCAGGTCACGTCGTTGCTGGGCTCCGGGCTGGCGGGCAGCAGGGTGGCCGGGAGGCTCCGGTCCCCGGGCAGCACCTGCCCGGCCTCCTGCTTCTCACAGCTCTGCGTGGCCAGGTTGCAGGTGTAGCCCGCGGGGCAGCAGTGCCGGTGATCCTCACAGCACACGGCCTGGGGGAGAGGGGTCAGCCAGCACGAGCAGAGACCCAGCAGACTCGCAGGGCCCACAGGGGGTCACTCAAGGGCAGAACCCAGGAGTCCTGGCTCCTGACCCCTCCCCCTGCACTAACCCACCAGACCCCACAGCCCCCCCCACATTCTAACCCACGGGTTCTCAGACTTTGCATTTGAGCGACCAGTTTTTGGCAACACCCAGGTACAGCTGCCAAAAAGCCGCGGAATTGAATCCTTCCGCTTTCACAATCAGACACCACTCCTCCCCCATACACACACACACTAACCCAGCAGATCCCACTACTCCCCTTCCCAGAGCCAGAGAGAGAACCCAGGAGTCCTGGCTCCTGACCCACTCTAACCACTGGGCCCCACTCCTCCCAGAGCCGGAGAGAACACCCAGGAGTCCTGGCTCCTGACCCGCTCTAACCACTGGGCCCCACTCCTCTCAGAGCCGGAGAGAACACCCAGGAGTCCTGGCTCACGCTTTCTCTAGGCCCTAAAGACATCCTTCTTCAGGCCAAGGGGCGAGGTGGGGCACATCGCAGACCGGGCCTCACCTTGCCCCCCTGGCACTGAAGAAGCCTCCTGGGGACCCCTAGTGGCAGGAGTGGACAGCGCGCCTGCACACCCAGGGGATGGGCACGACCCCGGCCCCGTCCTCACGTTCGGCAGATGGCAGCAGGCCCAGGCGCCCGTCTCGCTCTTGCAGCAGGTCTGCCCGTCCTCACAGCTGACCGTCTGGTTGCACTTCACACCGCGGCTCTGGGCAGTGCCAATGACGTGGGCTGGAGCCTTGGGGGCCCAGGGCACAGAGAATAGAGCCTGCTGGCAGCTGCCCCCCGCCGGGTCGCACGTGTATCCCTTGGGGCAGCAATGGACGTGGTCCTGGCAGCACACGGCCTGGG
>ML677408.1:1458880-1481630 GCA_007922305.1 Dermatemys mawii
GGGGTTAGGAGCAGTGGGGGGGGTACATCTGAGCAGGGGGGGTGGCTGACCAGCACCAGAGATGGGGGGGGCGGGGTTAGGAGCAGTGGGGGGGGTACATTGAGCAGGGAGGGGGGCTGGCCAGCCCTGGGGGCGGGGTGGCTCCAGGCAGGCTCTGTCCCTCTCCCTTGGGAAGTAGCAGAAACCCCCAAGCCCTCAGCGCTGAGCGGGAGGTGCCTCTCCCCACTCCCCGTACCTCTGGCGAGGGGCAGCAGCCCCAGGCCCCGGTGGCCAGTCTGCAGCAGGTGGTGCCATCAGGACAGCTGGTCTGGAAATCGCACCGCACGTCTCGAACTGTGGAGCGAGATCCAGTGGTCAGAGCTGGGCCCTTCCTCTGGGCTGTGGCGGGACGGGGCCCGGGCGGGCTCGTGGCCCCACGGCAGCCTTGGGAAGCGGGTGCAGACCCCGGGGGAAGGAATCTCTGGAGACATCCGCAGAGCAGATTCTAGGGGCAGCATCCAGCTCGCCCTCTCCATTCCACCCAGCTGGGCCACGCCAGTGCCCACGGCAGAGGGAAGGATCCCCTGGTCCTCAGTCACCTGGCACTGCTGCCCCAAGGCCGAAGGCCACCGGAGCCGGGCTGCTGGATGGTGGCAAGGTCCCAGAACTCGTGTGGCATTATCAGAGCATCCCCTCCCCACCCCTCGCCACCTACCTGTCTCAGAGGTGTCCAGGAGCCAGGTGAGAGGCTGCGTCTGGCCCAGCGCAGAGACACATTTCGAGTGGGGAACGTCGCAGGTGGTGCCCTGGGGGCAGCAGTGCAGGCCATCACTGCAGCACACGGCCTGGAGTGATGGGGAACAACCCAGGCCTGGTTAGACCCATTGGATGGCCAGGGCCCCGGGGCAGCCAACCTCCAGTGGGGTGGGTGAGGTCACCCACGGGCTTAGCGCCAGGAGGAGGCAGGAGGTGTCTGCAGGCGAGAGCTTGGTTGGCAGAGCCCCCTACGCCCCAGCCATTTCTACAGCATCTTCCCTGGGCACATCCAGCGCCCAGCCCTTCAGCGGTGCTGAAATGCAGCCACTTCTGGGGGGACCAGCTAGGGGACGGAGCCCGACAACCAACTTCTGAGAGGAGCCCTCAAGAGTCGTGACATGCCCAGAGCAGGCCTGAGGGGACCTGGCCTGCCTAGCATGGCATGAACCTGCCCCCCCCGGCTTAGCGCTGGGAGGGGACGTTCAGTCTGGGGCCGTGTGGGCAGATCACTGAGGCCAGTCCCGAGGCAGGAGATAAGCAGCTTGACAGGCCGCACGCGAGAGACGTGGCGCAGAGTGCCAGGCGCCCTGTTCTGTGCAGTGTGACGCCCGCCTGGGTTTGCCCCCCAGTCCACATGGCACCGGGAGCCCAGCCCCTCCAGCCTGCGCCCCGGGACCCCCACACATGGGGCCAAGCAGCCCCTGGGACAGCTCCCCGGACATGCCATCCCTGGCACTCCACCACCCCAGGGGCAGCATTGTAACAGGGGCCTGGTTGAACCGGGCTCTGTGGCACCTCTGTGCCATGGGGCAGGCAGCAACCAAAAGGGGCGGGTGCAGTGGTCACGGGAGGTCCGGCTGCCCTAGGACACCAGGAGGAGGGGCAGAGGGAACAGGCAGCTCACAGAATGCCCTGGGGGGCAGGGAACGTGTAACCCACCTCCTGCCCTGCCCACCCCCCTCCTTACTCACGTTCTGCAGCGGGCAGCAGCTGTACTGGCTGGTGGGCAGCGGGCAGCAGGTGGTGCCGTCTGGACACGTTGACTGGAGGTCAGGGCAGAGGATCACGCCGAACGAGGCTGGGGGGGGGCAGGGGAAGGGAGGTTCAGGGGGCCACAGACCAGCAACCCCTCCCCCAGCCCAGCTGCCCCACCAGGACCCTGATAGCACCGGCCTCGGCACCTGCTGCAGGCAGGACCCCAGGAGCAGGCTTGGGGGCACCTCCTACCATGGGGGCTGTGCTCTCCCCCTCCCCCAACTGGGGTGAGCTCTCGACCCAGCCCCGGGGATCCCCGTATCCGACTCCTCTTCACAGAGCGGCGGCTGAATGTACCCAGCGCACCCACCACTGCAATGCAGCCCCCTCTGGGGGCAGCCTGGCTGCTGTCAGCGCACAGGAAGGGAAGCAGACCCTGGCTGTACGACCCCCCCTGCACCCCCAAACACGGCGGGCTCCACACGGCACCGGGAGCCCAGCCCCTCCAGCCTGCACGCCGGGGCCCCCACACATGGGGCTGAGCAGCCCGTCGGACAGCTCCCCGCACCCGGCCATGCCATACCTGGCGCTCCCTGCCAGGGCGCTCGCTTCTGGGCTGGCACCTTGCTGGCCATAGGCTGCTCCCCGGCGGCTGAGAGGCAACGGGCGTGTTCCAGGTCGCAGGTGGTGGCGTGGGGGCAGCAGTGCACGTTGTCCTTGCAGCAGGCGGCCTGCCAGAGACACGGGACATGGCAGAGCAGAGAGGGGAGCCAGCAATCCCGCCAGCTCCCTCCCTCAGTGGCCCCCGGGCCTCCTCCGCCTGGCCCCCCCCTTGACCCACACGACCCGCCCTGGGCTTGGCACAGCTGCCCCACAACCAGCTTTGACCTGCAGCCTGCTGTATACCAGTCCTGTTCCCTGGCCAGTCTAGGGCGCCTGTATCCCAGCGACCCCCTCATCCCTGCTGCTGACCCACGGCCCCCCATATACCAGCCCTGCCCCCACCACAACCCCACAGCCCCCGTATCACACCCCTGCCAATCCAGAGCCTCCTGTATCCCAGCCCCACTCCTGCCCCACCAGCTGACCCACAGCCCCCTGTATCTCAGCCCCACCTCTACCTCTCCAGTTAACCCATGGACCCCCATATCCCAGCCCTGCTACCCACTCATCACCTTTCCCCCCAGCAGCCCAGCCCTGAGCTCCCTGCACCCTCCGGCCAGGGCCCTCTTCCTGCCACCCGGTACCTGCGGCATGGGGCAGCAGCCCCAGAAGCCAGTGGGCATCATGCAGCAGGTGGACTCATTGGGACACTCCGATTTGCCATCAGGGCACTGGACAGCACCAGCAGCCGGGAGACCTGCCAAGAGCATGGCCGGGGCCTGGCACTCAGGCCTGGCAGGGAGAAACTAGGGCAGCTCTGCTCCCAGCCCCTCACCCACAGGCACCAGCTGGGCAAACAGCTCCCCAGCCCACCTCTTGTCCAGGGCCCTGCCCGGGGGAGTCCAAGACCCCCAAGACTGGGGCCTGGGGAGGGGAATCCACCAGCCCTTGCCTCCCACAATCCAACACGTGGAGGACTAGAAGCAACACCCCCTTGCACCAGGGCAACCAGGTATGTGGCACGGCCGCCAGAGGGCGTCAGCAGCCGCTGGGCACGGGGCAGAGCGCGGTCAGCACCGGGGGCTGGAGGCAGAGGCTGGAAGTGCCAACAGTCCCCTTGTGTCACGCAGCGTCCATGCTCAGACGCAGGGTCCCAGGACACCCGGAAGTCCCCCCCCGGACCCCACCTCCAGCCCCATACCTGGGAGCACGAAGCAGGATTTGCCATCGGCACTGCAATGGGACCCCCGGGGGCAGCAGTGGTGCCCGTCGGCGCAGGCGATGGCCTGAGAGAGACAGAAGGGAGGGGCTGCGGCAGCGTATCCCAGCATCCTGAACCCCAGGACAGGCGGGAGCAGCCACATGGGCTTCGGGAATGCACCAGCACCAAGCAGCTCCCATCCTTTGACCCCGCCATGGGGAAACTGAGGCACGGTGAGGGGCTAGGACTCAGTGGCAGAGGATGGGGAACAGAAACCAGGAGTCCTGAGACCTCCGGAGAATGCTCCTTCCCCCACACCAGAACAAACGCTGCCCACTCCCCTAGAGGAAGGAGAAGCATTCGGGGAGCACCAGCCTAGTCAAGCAGCAGCAGTTCAGGACCTGGGGGGAGCCACAGCCGGTCCCTACAATCCACTCTGCAGCCAGTAACTCCTGGCAGTGTACTGCCCCCAGGCCCTCTACTCCCAGAGGGGCACCACGGGCCAGCCAGCCCCATGTTCCGTCTCCCGCAGGGGCCAGGCCCAGGTGAACCGAGAAGCCCCATGGTAGCAGAATTGAGATAATCTGCCTCCCCACCCAAGAAAGGCCTCATCCTAGCCAGAGTCGGGCTGAAACCCTGAAGGAGGAGGTCTGAGCTCCCGTCTGTTCTAGCACCAACAGTGACCTCTGGGGCTGTCCCTGGGACCCACAGAAACAGCCAATCCCTTCTCGGCCTCAGTGACAGCCTGCAGCAGGGAGTTCCACAGTGGAACTATACCCTGGGTGGAAGGGAAGATCCCTGTCCACAGGCAGGGCCTGAACCAGCCTGGCAGCTGGCCAGGAAGTTCTCTGGGGAAAATGGTGCAGCCCAGCAGCCCCCGCATGGACTGCGGGTACAGCCGCTCACGTCCCAAGAACAAGCTTGACAGCAATCCCAGGGAGGCCCCCATCCCCTGGGCAAGGCGCTTACCTCGGCCAATGGGCAGCAGCTGAAGGAGCCAGCCGACGTGCGCAGGCAGCTGTATTCCGCGGGGCACTGAGCACCATCGGGGCACAAGGTCCCGGCAGGCTTGGCCAGGCTGCTGGCCTGGGTCATGGGCAGGGAGTGCGGGGAGCCCTGGAGGCGGAGGCAGAGGGTGAGGGGGTGCAGTGCAGGGAGCCCAGAGCACAATGGCCCCCCAAAACCACCCGCTGGCTCCTGGTCAAAGCTGGGAGGCTGAGTCACGGTTTGGGCAGACTCGGGGTGCTGGGCTCTCAGCGGGGGAGATGTGCAGCGAGTGCACCCCTAACCCCCAGGCTGGGAAGGGCACCCGGGACAGACGTGTCACTTTCCACGGTGGGCACAAGTGCCACCGGGAGGGGGCTGGCGGGCAGGTCCCTTCGCCTGGCTGCCCCGTCGGGGGCCTGGCTCTGCCCGGGCAGCGTCTACCCCTTGTCGGGCTGGGGGGTTTAGCCCCGGTGTCTAGACCAGGGGCTGCCCCCCAACATGCAGAGCTCAGTGGGCCCAGGCTGCTCCAGGGGGCACAAAGGGACTGGATTGCCCCAGCTCCCCCGGTGGGGGGAGGTTAACCACAGCTTCCTGGCAGGGCGGGGCAGTAAATCACAGCAACATGGCTTCCGCCGGAGCTCTGGGTTA
The DNA here is from genome assembly GCA_007922305.1 of Dermatemys mawii. Classification (NCBI taxonomy): domain Eukaryota; kingdom Metazoa; phylum Chordata; order Testudines; family Dermatemydidae; genus Dermatemys; species Dermatemys mawii. The sequence goes on from ML677408.1 coordinate 1,464,030, forward strand.
CGATAGTGCTCCTGTCCCCGCCAGGCAACGTGACCCTGCAGCCCCCGCAACCCGCGCCCTTCCTCCCGTCCCTCCACACCCCTCAGCCACGAGATCAGGCCCTGCAGTGTCCCGCCAGCTGGGGCACTCGGATACTGGCAAGAGACCCAGTGAGCTCGCTCCACAAACAGGAGGGGGCATGGGGAGGGTGAACGCTGGGCAGAGAGACCTCCCCCGCCCAGAGCAACCCCTCCGGCCTTCCCAGGGACGGGACACAGACACTCACCACAAATGGAGGGCAGCAGGCGAAGCCGTTCCCGCCGGGATCTCGGCAGCAAACCTCCAGCCCCTGGCACAGCCGCCCATCGGGGCACCGCAGGGCGGCCACCGCTCCAGACAGCGCCAGCCACAATGACACGACCAACCACATCCTTGGGGAGAGCACCTGCAGGGGACCAGCCAACAGTTGCTCAGTCACCACACCCCACCATATCTCCTGGGGCGCCTGGCTGGGGGGGCTAGGCAGGACCTCAGACAGCAGGGGAGGGAAGCAGGACTCCGGGGTTCTGTCCCTGCTTCTGCTCCCGACATGCTGTGCAACCAGGGACAAGCTGAGTCATTCCCCTGCCTCTGTGCCTCAGTTTCCCGATCTGTAAAATGGGGGTAAGTACTTAGCTTTGCCCCCACCCCTGAACCAGGAAACCCCACTGCACAAAAGCAGCCACAGCACCAGCCCCACCCCACTCCTCGGCTAACACAGCAGGTCACTTCCCCAGCCAGGGCCCCCACCCCTCCGAGAGCCGTTCTCTGGCACCAGCCTACTTCTAGGTGAGGGCCCCGGTGGCACAGGTCACCCTGCGGCAGAGCCGAGTAGCTGGCTGGACCGGGGGGGTGGGGGCTGTGTGTCACTGTCCCTCCCGCTCCCCCTGGGCTGGGACCCACCCTGCTGTGATGCAGCCTCGTGCTGGTCCCCCTGTGCCCAGCCGTGCCCAGGGAAAGCCCTTGCAGGCTGCCCGGCTGCCTTACGCTGCTCAGAGCTGCTGGCACGATGCGGGGTTCAGCTAGAGCGGGCCAGACCCTGGCACGCAGCCTCCGCCCCCTGGGAGGGGATCAGAGACCAAACCAGCCCCACGGCGCAAAGTCCAGGCCGATAAGAGCTTCCCCCAGATCTCCAGCCTGGCCCCCTCCCCCAGCGCTGCGGTTCCAGCGGGGCCTGGCCGCAGGCCAGCAGAAGCACGGCTGCAGTGGAGAGGCGGAAACCCGAGCTGCGTATCAGGGCACAACAGCTTGGGGAGCAGCCGGGACCTGTCGGAGACGCGTCTCCCCCCGCCCACGCCCCGGCTTCACAGCCCCTTTGCGCTAGAGCAGCAAGGGCCAGTGCTTAGAACAGAGCCAGGACCCTGGAGTCCAACTGCCCTCTCCTGCCCGCTGGGAGCTGGCAAGGCCCATGACCCCGGCCAGGGAGGGGCCGTGCAGCTCTGTCCTTCGCTTTGGGAGGTTTGGGCTGGAAGGAGCCAGCCGCGGGTGACGCTGGAGTCACGCCTGGTGAACAGGCCCCACATGTAACCATGAGAGGGACGGGGGCGGGTGGCGTGCCGGGGGGGCCACACACAGCTCAGTCTGGTCCCTTAGCGTCACTGCGGCCCGGAGACGCACTCAACCCACATGCTGTAACTTGCTCAGTGCAGGTGTCTCCTGGGGGGAGGGGGTGTCACAGCGTCCCCCCCCCACTGTATTCATGGCACCCCCCAGTGGCAGGCAGCGCCAAGTGCCCATTGCGTCAGGCACGGAACAGCGGGGCAGGCGCCACTCGGCCCCTTGGGAAGATCCCCCCGGAAGCCCCTCAGAGACGGGGGGTGGGGGCGTGTGGTACAGGACAGCATTGAGCAGCCTTGGGCCGGAGACAGAACTCGTCTCCCCGCTCCCGGAACCAGAGCCCAGCATTGCCTGGGCCCCGCCCGACGATGGTCCCATGGCCCCGGCGCCGGCCAGAGCACCCCACCCCCGCCAGCCCCAAATCCTTGTCCCGTCCTGCTCCCAGCCGCCCCACCCACCAGCAAACCCCAGGGCCCCGGGGGCTCTGCTCCCGCCGGAGTCTCGCTGAGACAGAGATCAGGGTTTGCTTGTCTCCATCGGAGTCTCACCCAGCTCCTGCAGGTGCCTCTAGCCGCCAGCCCTGTAACCACGAGACACAACCCTAAGCCGCGGCTCCCCGATAACATCGCCTGGCGGTGCAGGAGTCCTCACCTCGCGTCACAGCCCACAGGGCACAGCTCAGCCTGCTGGGGGTGCTACAGCCCCCCCAGCAGCTGGGCGGAGGCAGTTTTGTCCCCTCTCCCCCGCCCCCCAGTGCTGCTGCGTAGACAGCTCAGGGTTTGCTCTGGGGCAGCAGAGCAGACCCTGGCACGGGGCCTCTCGCCCTGCAAGCGCCCCCTGCCCCTGGAACACTGCACCCTCTGCCCCAGCACCCACCTCAGCCTGGAGAACCCGTGCCCAGTACCCACACCGGGGGGGAGGGGGCAGACCCCACAGGGCTGCGCCAGGTACCAGAGCAGCTGGGAGTCAGACGCCTGCTGGCCCCCACGTGCTCTCCCGCCCCCTCCCCACACCTCCGGCCCAGCGCGGTCACCGCCACAGAGGGGCGATTAGCACTTGTGGGAGAGCAGCCACCACGGGGACAGCCCCCGGCCCGGGTGCCAAGCTCTGGGTGACGCTGTGGTTAACTAACCAGCCCTCCCCGCCTGCCCAGCTCATCGCCGATGTTATCGCCAAGCCTGAGAGTGCAAGGCCTGGCGGCTTGGCGGCCTTTCACGGCAGTTCTCACCCTGCAAGACAGGCTGCACTGACAAACTGCAGCGCCCAGCCACAGGAGGGGAAGCCCCATTTTACACATGGGGAAACTGAGGCACAGAGCGGGGCTGCGAGTGGCCTAAGTTCAGGCAGCCAGTCAGTGGCAGAGCTGGGGACCAAACCGGCTCCCAGTCCCTTCTGAGCCCCGGGGGGCTTGGTAAGGGGCAGCAACGTGGGTCTGGCTCTCGGCACAGTTTATAACCCCACGGTGGGAACAGGGCGCTTGTTGAACCTCGGCTCCTTGCAATCCTCGGGACTGTCCCTGGAGCACAGGTCCTATGGCTCTAGCTGGAAAGAAGCCATCCCTGCACTGAGCTGGGGGCCAGGACCAGTCTCCCATTCCCAGCCCACCACTGTCTTGCTGGGTGGCTGGGGACAAGCTCCCTCCCGGGGTCTCAGTTTCCCCATCTGCCGGGGATAATGCCTCCCCAGGGTAGGGCTCAATCCCCACTGCGCCTCTCAGCACAAGCACTCCCAGGCCTGCCTTCCTGGAGGACACATGCAGACACACAAGCAAAGGACTTTCCTGTGCCCCTCGCTGCTGCTTCTCACCCCTAGACACACCTGCATTCTGGGCCCACCTAGACTGTGCGAAGGAGCCGCAGGCGTGTCCCGTAGCGCTCCCTAGCCCAGCTGCCCCTTGCCCACAGACAGACCTGGAACAGCACTGACAGCGAAGCGGCACAGGGTATTTACAGCTGGTGTAGAGCGCCGTGCACGCCTGCAGTACAGATCCTAGTGAACGCACGAGCGGGGTGTGGAGCTGGGGGCGGAGCTGGGGCAGGGGTAAGTTCCTCTTACTTCATTCACACAGCTGAGTTTGCACCCGGTGTCGACCAGCTATGAAGGAAACAAAACCCCATGACAGAGGAGGGGAAGCAAAACTAGAAAGATGGACGTCAGAGCCTGGTGCAAACAGCAAGGTCCCTCAACACGCCCCACCCTTTTAGGGCCCAAGACTCTGGAAAAGCTGCCATGGAGGGGAGCTGACTGGGGGGACAGCCGCACCCTGATCTGACTAACACTGTCCTGATCTGACCTACCTGTCCCACTGCACCCCAGGCTGCAGCCCGGTTTGGGGAGATGGTTAGACCCATGATTGGCTCCCATCCACCTCATGAACACGGGGATGCATTTTAGCTGGGTCGGGGAAGATGACCATACTGTAGCGGAGTCTCCCCGACACTGCTGTTCCCGGAGTGTAGATGGGAACCAAGCCAGGGATGCAAACAGCTATTACACTAGGGCAGAGGGGAGGGAGGGCCCCATCTTCACCCAGCAGAGCCAAGGCTCAGTATCTAAACCGCAGCAGTCCGGGCAAACCAGCCGCAGGCAAACAATTCCACACGTTCGACCAGACTCCTGGGCACCAGAGACACTAGCTGGCTGGGCTTTGCTCACAGAGGGCTCGAGATGCATGCCAGGCCATTTCCCAGCAGGGCAACAACAAAGCAGAGGTGTCCGCACGTCAGGGACAGGAAAACGAAACAGCACTGCCAGCCCACAGGCGCTTGCTCCAGAAAACGCTGCCACACAGCTCTGCCTCACAGCAACCTGCCTGGGGCATCCCAGGTCCAGACCAAGGCAACTCATCCACATGCCGGCAGGGCGCAGTCACCAAGGGAAGGGACTTAGGGAGTCTTCACTGCCCACTGGGTGTGGCGATATCAGGAGAGAGCTGCCTGCATTGGCTTAAACTCCTGGGGCAGCTTGGCTCTGGATTTACTGGGACATAGTGAGGGGACACCTGGGTGTGGGAGGAGACAGTGCCGCCCTCTCCTGGCCTTGGCACGATAGGAAGCCCTGGATTCCTAGTGCAATGGCTAATGCACTCGTTTGCCGGATGTACACCCAACCTCCTTTGGCCATGAGACCCACGTGGACCACAGGCCCTCACGGAGAGAGCCAGGCCCACGCCATCCCGTGGTCAAACCCACTCCAGGATAAGAGAGCCAGAGGGTGCCAGGGAGAGGCAGGGCAGGTGCGCTGGGGAGCGCCCAGCTCACGTCCTCGCTCGCTGCCAGCACCGGCCTAGGACAGGAGACACCAGGCAGGTGCAGGGGGATCCAGGCAGCAGGGCCAGGCTGGTCACCTGGGTCTGGCTCTTTGCTCACTCCCGGGGATATGAATCAGGCCCTGGGTAGCCAGGAGAAGACAGGGCCCCAGCGGGAGTGGGGCCGGTGCAGCACCCCCCACTAAGCCCCACAGCCCCCGGGCAGGGCAGCACCCCACCAGCGCTCCAGAAGGGGAGCCCGAGACACAGAGCCGGCCCGGCCCGGAACTCGGGGGCCCGGCTCAGCGTCCTGCGCTGGGCTGCGGGGGCAGCGGCCCCCTCCCACGCCGGCCAAAGCGGAAGCGATGCGAGGGGCCGGCCCCGCCGGGCACCGGGCACCCGGGCGATGCCCCCAGGGGCCGCCCCCGGCCAGGCCGGCGCCCGCAGCGCAGCAGGGCGGGCTCGGTCCTGGGGCGCGCTGCCCCGACCCGCACCTCCAGCCCCGGCCCTCCGCCCTGAGCCCCGCGCGGGAACCCCCCGGGGGGGGGGCGCGCGGGAACCCCCCGGGGGGGGCGCGGGGAGGGAACCGGGACAAGGGCCCCGATCCCCGACGGGCCGGGCCCGCGACGCTCCCCTGAGCTCAGGGCCGGGGGGGCTCCAGCCCGCAGACCCCCCCCGGGCCGGCACCGGGTCCCTGGACACGCGCCGCCGCCCCCCGGCCCCGCACCTGCACCTGAGCCGGCCCCGCGCGAACCCGCTCCCGGCAGCTCCAGACCAGCCGCGGCTCAAGGGCCACCCTCACCTTTCTCCCGCCGGCGGCCCCGCCCACGCCCTCTGATTGGCCAAGGGGCGGGGCCTGCCTCGCTCCTAGTGGTCGCCGCGCTCAAAGGGGGCGGGGCGTGCTAGTGAGCGCGCCCCTGGCCCCGCGGGAGTCCCCGGGAGGTCATGTGACGCGCCGGTCACGTGACGCGCTGGGTGCGAGCACGTGGTGCGGGGCCGTCGTTCCCGGTCTCTGGTCTGCGCCCCGCCCCTCGCCAGACCCGAGGCCGCCCCCAAGGAGCCTCCCTCGCCCCCCACCCCTCGGCTCCGCGACGCCCGGGGGGGGCCGCTCGGCCCCCTCCCCTGGGGCGGGTCCCAGGCCCGGGGTCCGGCAGTGGCCCCAGCTCTTGTGTAACGGGATCGTGTGGGGTGTCTAGGAGCGGGCTCTGGTCGGCTGATCGCGATGACGTGCGTGTCTGTGTGTGTGTCTGTGTGTGTCTCTCTCAAAGCCCCGCTCCGCTCCTGGGTGACGCCCCACACACCCCGCTTTTAGCTCTCCACAGCCTGCGTGATGGTCCTCGATGGACCCGTTAAGGGAAGCCCCTCACTTCCCGCGTCTTAGCGAGGGGCAGGGACTTGCCCACGTGACTCCAAACTCCACTTTGCTGTAATGTTCCACAGCGAAGGATTCCTGCCCGTGGAAAGACTCTAAAAGGCTAATGGCTGATCCCCACCTTGTCTTCAGTCTTCAGCCTTGTTTCATGCTTCTGGAAGGATTTTGCTACAAACAGAAGCTCCACACCAGCGGTTCTCAAATTTCCGAGAACTGCGCCCCTCTTTTTTTAGAAGCAGCTTCTCGGCGCAACCCATCTATGTCCGCCGAGAAGCCACCAAATTGATTACTTCCGCATTCTGCGGTGGCTTTTCGGTGGACGTGCCGAGCGCTCCCGACCCGGCTCGGTATGTCCGCCGAAAAGCCGCCAAATGCGGAAGTAATCAATTCGGCGGCTTCTCGGCGGCCACAGGGACTCGCAACCCCTCGGGAGGCACTCGGCGACCCCCCGAGAGGTCGCAACCCCACTTTGAGAACCACTGCTCTACACAAAGGACTGATGATGCATCCCAGCTGTGGATGTTTGTATTCCAGAGACTTTGATTTAAACCTGCTGTTTATTCTATCACTGCAACAAGCCTGAACCAAGAATTTTGCCATCACTGCCTGTAACTGATTTCTTTTAACCATTGCAAACTCTCACCTAGATCTTTTTCCTTTCTAAATAAACCTTTAGATTTTAGATTCTAAAGGATTGGCAACAGCGTGATTTGTGGGTAAGATCTGATTTGTATATTGACCTGGGACTGGGGCCCGATCCTTTGGGATAGGGGAGAATCTTTTTCTTTTACTGAGGTATTGGTTTTCCTAACCATTTGTCCCCAGAACAAGTGGCTGCTGGTGGTGATAGTGGGAAACTGGAGTGTCTAAGGGAATTGCTGGTGTGACTTGTGGCTAGCCAGTGGGGCAAAACAAAAGTCTTTTCTATTCAGCCGGTTTGGTTTGCCTTAGAGTCGGAGAAACCCCAGCCTTGGGCTGTAACTGCCCCGTTTGAAGCAATTTGTCCTGACTTGGCACTCTCAGTTGGGTCCCGCCAGGAACAGCACCGTCTCTGTCTCTCTCTCTCTCTTGCACACGTACACACACACACACACACACACACGTTACGGACTGCTCGGCCAACCCCCCCTCCCCCAAGTTACAGATTGCCTGGCCCAGCCAACCCCCGCAACCCCTCCTGAGTTACAGACCACCTGGCCTGGCCAACCCCACGCCTCCCTGGCAACTAGCACACGCGGTCAGGTTGCAGCAGCCGCAAACCGAAACCCCAGGCATGGTTCTGCTGTGTTACGTGTAAACTCCTGAAAAACAGGAAGTTTAAAACAAAAGATTTGACAAGGTAAGAAAACTTTCTGCGTGGGTGTCATTTCAATTAAGACGGTTAAAAGCAGCATTTTTCTTGGGCATAATGAAGTTTCAGAACTGTAGTAAGTCCGTGTTCAGCTGTAAACTTTCAAAAGAACAAACAGGGCATTTTGGGCAGAATTAGGAACATTTCAAATCCCATCTTCTCAAGGGGTTCGGCACCTCTGAGCTGCTGCTGTGGGCAGGACCGGCTCTAGGTTTTTTGCTGCCCCAAGCAAAAAAATTGTTCCCCCCCCCCCCCGCTTTTTGGCTTTTACATGTTTGCACTTTGCAATGTTTTCTGTTTCTTTGTTTGTTTGTGGTTCTTTTCCATAAAGGCAAAGGCGCTTCAAGTAAACTGCCCCTCCCCTTGAGCGATTTTGCTCAAAATCTAATCAGTTCTTCCTCTTGTCATGCAAAACTTAGGTTCCAAGTTTATATTTTAATGCTTTACTCTCGGCGCATAGCTGATTTTTGTCGTTGCCTAGAATAAGTAAATAAATCAATGCTTTACTCACCTTTACCAAGGTTTGATTACTTTGAAAGTTGAAACAATTTAAAATAAGTTCAAACACAAGCGAAATATTCAATATCACCCGCTAAACCACTGGCACCAACGCGACACAGAAATTGGTGCAAAGGGCGCCGGTAGGGCGGCACAGTAATCGTGATTCCTGATGTAATTAATTAATTAACCTTAACATCCTGATGTAATTAACAATTAACATTAACACATTTATGCACATTCAGATTATGAATGACCGTGTCACGCTGTGCCATGATATTTTTCACGTCACGCTCCTATTGCACTACTGGAGATTTTTTTGATTGAAATGTGTTATTTTTTTTCGTACATTGAGGAACTTTTCCGAAAAAAAGGATGGCTGGTGCTGGAATGCCGCCCCTGGAAATGTGCTGCCCCAAGCACTTGCTTGCTCTGCTGGTGCCTACAGCCGGTCCTGGCTGTGATCAGGCACCCTGGTGTCGCTAACTCTTGTGACTTTATCACAAGGGATGCAGTTTTCAGAGCCAAAATCATGTGACCAGAGGAACCGAGAATGAAAGTGCCCCTCCCCATCCTTCCGCTGAGCTGGAGCCCTGGAGTTCAGTCACTGCTGTGAGGATCTCATCCGGTTCCCTCGGGGTGAGAGGTGACTATCAGTCACCTGGTCTGCAAACAGCTTAAGATCCTGCACAGGGTCACTGCAGGCAGAGCTGGGAAGAGAGCCCAGGTTGGTAATATAACACAGCCAAGGCAAACAGAGCAGGTGCAGTGCTCCCCAGAACTGCCCAGTGCTGGCGCAGTGCCACCATAACTCACTGGTGTGATGCCCCCATAACCCGCCAGTACTGGTGCAGTGCCCCATTAACCTCTCATATGCTCCCCACCTTCCAGTTGCCTGCTTTTAAGGGGCTTTTTTCCAAAGCTCGTGCTGATCGTGCTGGGTGCTGAACCTTTAGAGGTCTGGCCTGGGGACTAGCCCCTTCCCTCCCCATGGTCTTGGTACTTTCACCTGCTCAGCTTTCTTCTCCAGGCCCTTGAACTGAAAGAATGTTCCTCTTCCAACCCCCCCGACCTTCCCGCCACGGAAGCCTGTGGGCGCTGGCAGTGTCTGTGAGAAAGCAGAAGTGCGCGAGCCTGCAGGAGGGGCTGAGCTGGGGATCTCAAGGCCTCCTTGCTGCTGGGGGACAAATCAAGCTCACCAGGGAGAATCGGAGCTCACGTGGTCCTGGCTGGGGCTGGGCCCAGTGAGACACGGGAGAGGGGCTGGCGCTCCCCTCTGGCAGAGTATGGAAGAGGGCACCCCCACCTAGAGGGACTGCCAAGGGTGGGGGAGTCTTTTGTTCCATGTCCTGATTTTCCAGCAAGGTTCTTTGTGTAACTAGCGTGATGTGGGAGAGGGCGGTGACGTGTCACGCGGTCTGGAGTGGCCCCTGACCGAGAGTCCCTGCCTCAAGGCAGACACCCCCAGCTCGTGGGGTGTCTCTGATTAGATTTCACCAGGCCAGTAACAAAGGTGAACTCCCGGATCAGTCTCCCAGTCTGACCCTGGAGTCACAGACGGTCCCCTTGGACTCTCCAGTCTCCCTTGCCACTGCGACAAACGGGACTTTGGGATAAAAGGTCACACCAAAAATCGCAGCATATTCAGGTTGCTTCCAGTCCCGAGAGCCCAGTCACTTCCCCCAGATCTTCCGTCGAAGACATGGCCTGTTGCCAATCCTGGCTATATCTCTCCTAGAGAGCTGGACCGATGCTGTGCCGCTGTAAGATCGCTCAGATAGTCACTCTCCGCCAATGAGCGAGAGCGCTCCCGGCAACGTAACTAAATCACCTCCAACGAGTCGCCTCTCCTGCCGCCATAGCACTGTGCTAGCATCACGCCCCCAACGTTAAACTGGTGTATGAAGGGGTGTCACGGTGTGACAAGTAGGGGGAAGGGTGGACATGACTCCTGAGGCTGAGCTACTCTGACCTGGAAACCTGGAGCTGTAACCTGAGATGGAGGGGGAGGGGAGTTGACACCTTGGGGCTGGCAAGGGAACAAAGGGCAGGAGACGTTGGAATTTTTTGAAAAGGGGTGAGACGCTGGCTGGGGAAGAGGAGGGAGCCCGGATTCGGGGTCTCATCTCCCTGCCCCCCAGAAGGGCCGGGCCAAGGGGGCCTGTTTGTACTGACAGCTCTAAGTTGGATTGTGTGCCTGGCATCTCAAATAAACCTTCTGATCTACTGGCTGGCTAAGAATCACTGTGAATCCCAAGAAGTGGAGGGTGTGGGAGCAGGACCCCTCCCCACCCCCCCGTGACACACAGGCATCCCTGAATAAACCTCATTCGCCCCTGTTCTCAATAAGGCAGCAGCCATGCATTCTCCTTTCCCTTGACAGGAATTACTTCCATGTCAAATCCTGCAGGGCTACACGCCAACGAAGAAATCTCGACTCGGTTCCCTTGGCTCAGGCAGCCATGTCAAAGGGGTGTGACTGCTTTGCACTGCGAATTCTTTATTACACAGAGGAGGTTTAAGTTGCATAACAGCCCAGATAGTGGCCCAGCTCTCTGCCTCCATGACAGCCTAGTTCGGGTTACTCAGTACGTGGGTAATTGCCCATTATGTACCCCATCCTGCAGCAGGTCCACACCTAGCTGAGCGTTAGCAACATCCATCGAGGCACAAAGGGTTTGCTGTCCGCTGGGCTGCCCAAACCAAGCTCGGAATAAACCCAACCCACTGCCCACCTGTGTCCTAGGCAGGACACTCTGCAGACCCTGCCGCATGGTTCACGTTTCATGCTACTGAAAATAACCCAGGCATCTATATGGGCTCTGGCAAACGTGTGTAACCCCTGCACACCTCTCTGACAAGTGCCCGGATAGATTAATCCAAAAGGCAGAACCTTATATACATACGATCCAGATTCCAATAGAAAAGCAGAGTTTTCGTGGACCTCAGCAGCTAAGGGAATTTGCCAGTACCCAGGAGTCAAATCCAGTATGCTTAGGAATTTTGCACCCCCAATAGACCCAGTGAGGGTGGGGTATGGGTCGGGCTGGGAAAGCATTTAGCTTCCTGTTCTCCACACAAATGCTCATGGGTTTCTCCTTTTAGGCAGCATTACAATTGGGGCTGCTCTTTGGTTTACTAATTACTTTCATTTCAAGCAGGGTTCCACTTGCTCCTGGATTCGTTTCTGCATTTCCCCTTTAGCCGGGTGCACTCTGCTCGGGGCAGGGCGGGGCCCTCAGGGTGCAATGGACTGTACAGTCTTGTCAGTCAAACCTGGCTGGTTGGAAAATACCCAGTTGTGGCACTTAAACGGGCCAACAGGCCTGCATTTCCTGCTTCGTGTTGGATTGAAACCCGCTGCAAACTCAGTGCTCTGGGGGCTGGGGGGCTCTTCCCTGTGCAGATAAATTCAGGGGGAAGAGAACGTTCCCCCATGTGCACAACAAACCAGATTCACTGCCACCACCCTGGTAATCTATTGACCTTCCTGCAGTATCTCTGGGGTGGGGGGCCCTCCCCACGACACCTGCCCTGCAGCGGAGCTTCAGGAAAGCAGGGTGCAGGCACTCGCAGGACGCCCCCTTCCCCTGCCAGCACCTGAGTCTCTGTTTCACACAGGGACCATCCCTCTGGTAGCACACTTCCCCCGCTCTGCCCCGGGCCACTGTTCACTCTACACTCAGAGCACCCCGCCGCTGGCACCCCAGGCTTCCCTCGGGTGTCTCTCAGCTGGACCCCAAGCACCCCTGCCTGGCTGGCAGGATGCTGCCCTTCCCCTGCTGTCTGTGACAAACCCACCAGCGAGCGAGGAGGCCAGGCTGAGGGAGCGCTGAGCAGCAGTGACGGGGGCTGCTGGGTATGTACAGCGCCGAGCCCCACGAGGCCCACTCCCATCCTGCGGCTTCCGTACAAATAACAGCAGCAGTGGGGGCTGCAGCCTGGTCCTGCCAGCGACTTCCCAGTGGGCACTAGCTGTTTGCAATCCTTCCTCTTCCCAGGCCACCCATAAAGGCTCTGAAAGCCCCACGCTGCCTTCTGGAGCCCCAAAGGCCTGGCCAGGTACATGGCCAGCGGCATGTTCGGCAGTCCCCTCTCCCCTTGAATCCATGACCTCTAGCATCAGAAGTTGGCGCCTCCAGGGTGCAGGGGAATATACCGGCCTTAGGGCGACAGTGTGTTTCTGCTGCCTCCCAGTGGACACGGCGGTGAACAGACACATGGGGATTTACCACGAGGGCCTTGCCCAAAGCGTTTCCTTCCCCCACGGCTGTGCAGTAGACAGAGGGTTTGCTTGGCTGCTCCAGTGCACCCCAGAAGTGGCTGCATTCTCCCTGTGCCATGAGTGCCTTGGAAGGGAAGGAGCTGCACACTCTGCCGAGGGAAGCTTTCACGCTTGGGGGCCATGCCCCCCCAACTTTTAACATGGCTATAGTAGCCTTGGGCAGGCAGCAGGGGCTTTGCTTCACTCTGGGGGAGCTGAGAAGGTGATCAGCCCCCCCGCCGCCAGCACTGCTAGACTCTTCATGGTGGGGGGGCTGAGCTGGGCCTTAGCCCCCCCCTTGCCATGCGCTCCCACCCTCAGCTCCTCCTCGTCCTCCAAAGCTCCACCTCCTAGCCAGGCTGTGATGGGCTGCGGTAAGAGCCGCCCGGGGGCCTGGGCTGCTGTGGGGAACCCTGGACTCTTCAGCTGCTCTTGGGGGCGCTCTGACCACATCTTGGCTTGGTCTGGCTTCTGGTCTGGCCAGGGGGCGGGGCATAAAGGGAAGAGGAGGAGCCAGAAGTGGGGCCACAGTTCCGGCAATTCTACAGAGGTTCTGGTGCTCCTCTGGGGGCCCCCCAACTGGCCAGAGCCACGTGGGCCTGCACATTAATCCACCACTGATCCGAGGCAGCCTGCAGGGAGCCATTCACTAGCAATGCATGCCGTGCTTTTCCAGACCCCAGTTTACAGAGTCCACAGTTCGCAGAGAATAACAAGTCCAGAGAAGTAGCTATTTTTAACTCCCGTTAATTTCTTCACTTCCTTCTCTAACTCAATGTAATATGCCACCTTTTCTTCATGGGTTGTTTCCAAACTTCTGGAGTTGTCTTTCCACCGCACTGTGACATCTACAACCCACCAATGGAGCTGGGCCTTGCTGTGGCCCCATTGCCCACACACACACGGTGAGAGGTGCCTTCAGAGAGATCCAAACTTGGCCCTCAGTAATATTTTCACTATTTCTTCCCCAAAGGGGCAGGGGGGGGGGCCGTGTTCTGACAGAACAGCTGGGGCAGGAGCAGAACTGAGGTAGAGCCCCAGTGATGGCCAAAAGCAGTTAGAAGAGGTGAGTTTGTCAAACGCTCTGGGGGCAGCTATATCTTTGGAGTCTGTTACTCAAATAATCCCACATTTGGGCCACTTGCCCTGCACTGCACCCCCAGGGGGCACAGCAAATTTCAAGCACATGGGTTTCAGAGCATCTGGAATTATCCACCTCAACTGCAGGAGACCTGACGCGCCGCTAGCATACTGCCTGCCCCTTTGCCTGGGTCTCACTCGAGGTGGGTGAGGGGTGCAGATCCCTGCTCCACGCTCTCCTAGCCGGGCTGGCACTGCTGGCCTCTGCCTGGGAACACCCTGGCCTTGGCAGGATAGAAAGTGACTCCTGGGCAGGGCCTGGATCTCTGCACTTAGTGGCTTCCAGCCCTGGGCTGCTCGTTGCATCTCACGGCTTCCCTCTGCGGAGTGGAATTCACCAGTGCAGGGCAGCGTCCAGCACCCGCTTATGTCTCTTGTCTGGGTGTCTGGCTGTGGCCGTGTGTCTCTCTCAGCATCTGTCTGGTTGTGTCTCTAAAGACTCAATGGATTCAATAAGTCTTTTCTTGCATTAAATTACAGAACTCTGCTTCCTCCCCCCGCCCCTACCACTGCTCTGCAAGCTTCCAGACAAGCCAGCGGCAAGCTTGTCCCAATGTCCTTTATCTCCGTCCACAGGGAACGCTGCCCTGGGCTGATAAGAAGCTCCACGTTACCCAGGAGGCCAGTCTGAGCCTCTTAGAAGATGCAGCATGGGAGAAGGATGGGCGGGGGGAGGGGCAGCGTTATGCCATCATTGCTCCCCAGGACACTGGGTCTGGCTGGGGTACCTTCTGGTGCCACTGAACAGCCTCCCATGTGCTGCTCCACTGCCCCCCAGTGCCTGCCTGCTCCCTCCGCTAACACACCTCCTCCTGTCCCGAGGGGCCTTATGCTGGGGACTGCCAGGAGGAGGTGCAGGGCTATTGTGCCAGCCCCACGCCTGGGCAACCCGCTGGTGCCAGGCAGGGGATCTTCCTTGGAAACCCCTTACATCAGCTTTGCCACAACGCCCCAGCAGCTGAGGCTCTGCAGAGTGTCCGCAGCAGCCACGAGACGGGGGCAGGAGTTTACTGCACTTCAGCCGGGGTGTATTTAGAACCAGGAGCAGCCTCCCGTATCCGCTTAAGAAACCCCCCCGCACGGTCTGAGTTCTCATGGGAGTTTATTAATCAGAGCCCCACGTCAACCCGACTACAAAGCAGCAGGGGAGCGGTAGAAACGCATTGCCTTAGCTACCCTCTGGGAACAGTTCAGCGGCAATATACTAACAGCTCTGCATGGCTCATGCAAATATTGAGCAGCGGCATGGACGCCCTGAGAATGTGGCGCGCCGGCCTTCCCCAGGGCAGGCCGTGCCAGCGCCGTCAGATGGCGGACTGCTCCTGCAGGAAGCTTTCCGCGCCCCCCGCGATGCTTCTCTCGGGCTCGGTGGACAGAGCAGCTTCGCGCAGCACCGTCATATGCTCCTCCGCGGCAGACAGCGATTGGTCGATCCAGTCCATGCCACTGGTCAGGTGGCAGGCGTTCCTGGTCACCAGGACGAGGTGGCTGACGGACAGCAGCAGGGCTGTTGTCCTGCAAGGCAACCGGGATGCTGTTACAAGTGCTGGCGAACAAGAACACCAGGCCTCTGTACCGTGGCGCCTGGACAGGATACAGCTCAGGCCTGGGACGGGGCATGTCAAAAAGGGGCTTTATCAACCAGTAGCTTTACTAATCGCTCAGCAGGAGGCAGTGTGGCCTAGTGGATACCTTAGTGGACTGGGATGTGAGACCTAGGTTCTAGGTCTGTCTCTGCCACTGGCCTGTGGGTGACCTTGGCCAACTCATTGCCCCACTCTGTGCCCCAGTTTCCCCCTCTGTATATTAGGGATAATGGTACAGATTTCCTTTGTAATGCACTCTGAGCGTGCCACAGGAGCTAGGCAGTGGTGTTACAATATAGAGGTATTAGTAAAAGTGCCTCCGAGCCCCAGTCATGGCCCAAGCTTCAGGCCTCACGTAAACCCAGCAGTCCTGCACTGGGACACAGAGGCCCATGGGAGCCAACCGGCAAAGTGTTCATTTTGGTGTGATAGCAACACAACAGCCACAACCTCTAAAGTTTAGGCTTTAGATGTTGCGTTTGGATTTGGGTTTCGAGGGAGCCTTTGGTTTCTGGTACCTTTGCTCACTAGCACTTGAAGATCTCATCTTGGCTAATAAGCATGTTGTTGGTTTCACTCTAACGATACCCCAGTGCTGGGTGTTCTACAGGGCGCTGACCCTGACTTGAATCCTGGGAGGCAGCAAATCTGCTATTCTGTGAGAGCTCAGTGGACAAGGTGCTGGATACTACAGGGGACACTTCCCAGGGGCTCAGAGGACGGGTGCACCTTTTGTTAACTGGCAAAGCAAAGTATGGGCTGGCCTAGCCCTGGGGAGATGGCGGTGGGGGGGCAACAGACTAGAGGTGTCGTGGAGCTGACACCAGTTAAGCTCAAGTAACTTTTCCTCTTGCTGAAGGCAGAAGAGTAACAAGGTGACCCACAGTCCCGGGGACCCCGAGAACCGTCACATTTATGTTTCCACGTTAAGGTTGGGTTTGTGTTTTCACGTAACATTGGGACTGTTTGGCCAGCTCCGTGCAAACCGAGCCCCATTCTCGGTCAGCCTCTGGGCACATCTGCCACAACTATTGTTCTTTAACCTCTTTGTTCTGGAGGCAGCAGAACCTAGCGTACCCCCCCACTAGCGTGCAGCACAGAATCTGTGCGTACAGATGGAATTAGTGGGGAGAGATTTTCAATCACCTCTTTTGCTAATAAACGGCCCATCTTTGTCCTGCCCACTCTCCACACAGTGAAACTTCCTGCAGATGAGTGACAAATGCACCTGGATGACACTACTTGCAGTTAAGCAAGGCCATTAACCATGTTCATTTCTCTCTGCCGAAGAGAAGAGCAGGGTGGGATTCGATAGCAGCCTTCAACTACCTGCCGGGGGGTTCCAAACAGGATGGAGCTCAGCTGTTCTCCGTGGTACCAGGTGACAGAACAAGGAGTAATGGTCTCAAGTTGCACTGGGGGAGGTTTAGGTTGGATATTAGGAAACACTATTTCCCTAGGAGGGTGGTGAAGCACTGGAATGGGTTACCTAGGGAGGTGGTGGAATCTCCTTCCTTAGAGGTTTTTACGGTCAGGCTTGACAAAGCCCTGGCTGGGATGATTTAGTTGGGGTTGGTCCTGCTTTGAGCAGGGGGTTGGGCTAGAACCTCCTGAGGTCCCTTCCAACCCTGATATTCTATTTATGATTAAACCCTCCTTCCCAATAGTTGCCATTTCCCACAAGTTACAAGGGGCCAGGAGCTGCCTCATAGGCTCAAGCTGTTCCTGCCCTCAGCAAAGATGGCTGCCAACTCACTAGTGGAGGGGTATGCCCCTAGTAAAGATGGCTGCCACTACTGCCTCTGTACCCAGCATCTCGGCCCAGCTCCTAGCAATGGCCCAAAGGACAGCAGCTGTCTCTTGTCTGCAGATGGCTGTGCAGAGATGTGCTCAGCTGCCAGTGTAACTCACACCCAGGATGAGTGTGCTTTACATCAGGACACTGCTTCCATCCTGGTGCGGCCTGTCTGGCCGCGGCCCTTTGCACACGTCAAGTGTCTCTTTGGATCCTTCCCCTTCTCTACAGCCCAAGCGGATCACCTCGTGGTCATTAAATCTCGACCCGCGGCCTGTGCCCACGCAGGGGCTATGGAGGTGAAAGGGACCCTGTATCCCACTGTGCGCTCTACCCAGCGTGCCAGAGAGCGCAGGCAGTATGTGGGTGACGAGTGGGCAGGTGGGAGCTGGGACTCCATCCCTAACCCAGCCTCCGTTGTGCTGGAGGAGCCGGCACCTGCCACAGGGGAGGGGCTGGCCCAGAAAACATCGCCCTGGAGCAAGAGGGAGGCAAGGGCCAAGCTGTGACTCTCAGAGCGGCGACTGCCCCTGACCATGGGCTCATGGTGACCATGCCAGAGCCCTGCATGCAGGAGTGGCAGACCTGACTCATCTCCTGGGGAGTGAGCTCCTGCCCACAGCCCACACCCTAATCCACTTTGAGGGAAGCCCTGGGAAAGGCCTCAGGATGGATCCCCACAGTGTGTTTCCATAGCATTAGCATCTCCTGGAGCGCTGGGAAGGAGTGTGTGTGTGTGTGTGTGTGTGTGTGTGTGTGTGTGTGTGTGTGTG
>ML677408.1:1481640-1530846 GCA_007922305.1 Dermatemys mawii
TGTGTGTGTGTGTGTGTGTGTGTGTGTGTGTGTGTGTGTGTGTGTGTCAGTGTGTGTGTGTGAGAGAGAGAGTGTGTGTGTGTGTGTGTGAACAAGGCGCAAACTCCACCGGGGCAGCAACGCAGGAACATAAATAATAATACGGAGCTTGTCCACAACAGGGTGTGGGCACCTAACTGCCACAGTAGGTGCCTAAGTCTCAGAATCAGGCCTAGGTGGGATTCACGAGCCCCCCACTCAGCAGCTGTCAAATGCTGTAAACACCTAAACCCTCTGGGCACCCCATGGTGGCAGTGGGAGATGTCTTGGTGTTTATGGTTCTGTTTGGGTGTGCGCACTGCAGCCCCATGCGTGGCGTCCAGACATCCAGCATGACGTGAACTGGGGGAAGGCAGGCGACCCTCCGCCAGCTTCCTGTGAGACCCAAGCCAGAGGCGTGCTCAGAACTTGCCTTCTTGCTCGGGGCCCTAAAGAACTTCTGTATGATGGCAGGGGGAGGGAAGGGGGCAGGAAAACCCCCTTCATCGTTTCTAGCCAAGGGAGTAGGCTGCCCTGGGATGTGGGGAAGACCCCAGCTCTGCCTACTGAGAAGGGATTTGAACAGGAACCAGCCCCGCCCCCTCCCAGGGCAGTACCCTCACCACTGGGCTACGGGGTATTCTCGAGGGGACGCTGCTCCCCTGTGGCTAAAGAATAACACCCGAAGAGCCTTGCCCAGAGCTTACCGTGCATCCAGAAGCTTGGGATCCAGAGGCGGGTACATGGACCTCACAACATCATCCACCCTAGGCGGAAGAGAGATCGAGCGTTGCTTCTTCTCACCGTACTTTGCAAGTGCCCTGGCACGGTTTGGTTTTTTCCTCAGTGGGCACATTCCAGAGCCTGGTACGTCTCCTGCCGGCCGTGAACCCCTCCAGCGCAGGAAGGGACCCAGAGCCAGTGTCACAGGAGTTCCCACAAGGGGGGGCTCCCATTTGGCACTACTCAAGGGAGTAGTGCCCAGATCCACAAAAGTGCCTTTTGCCCAGCGACCCCTGCTGAGATCAAAGGGTGACAATTCCAAAGTGTCTATGTTTTAAAAAACAAACCAGGAAGGTTCTAGCCCCTGTGGCTGTGGAGAACGGCTCGGGCAGGGACCCCAAGGGCTCAAGACCAAACAGCAAATCAAAAGCCATTTACTATTGTTAAGATCTCATGAGAGTTGAAACCTCACGAGTTTTGGATGTTTGGGGTCAGCACTACTGTGAATCCGAATTCGCCCATGCTGCCATTCAGGGGCTTTTGCAAATGCGCCCTTTGGAACTGCAGCTCGAGTTGAAGCTGTGCCCCCGCCCCCAGCCGAAACGGCCTGTCAATCCCCGCCCTTCACCTGGGGCTGATCCGCTTTGCGACCACAATGATGTCACTCAGGCTTGCGGGGGATTTCATTCTGGCCCCAGAGCCCATTGTCATTGCCACGAGCTTCTCTGTCAAAGTATGACAAATCTGGGGAGAGAGAGAAGTGATCAGCTCGGCTCGTTAGACGCCGGCAGGAGAGAGAGGACTTGGCAGCCAAGTGGGTAGGGTGCTCTCCTGGGAGACAGCTCTCAGGCCAATGGCTATTCACAGATATCACACACAGCAAAACAACTTCAACAGGGAGCTGGTGGGACTCCCACCCCAGAACACAGACTTGGGTTTGAGTCCTGGCTCCCAACCAGGCAGAGTGGGGGCTGCAACCTGGGTTTCCTACATCTCAGGGGAGCTAACCAGTGAGTATTGGGAATAAGGGCACAGTGACTATGCCGGGCTGAGGTGGCCCCCAGGAGAGGGTTCTCAGCTGAGAATCCCACACAGAGAGATGGGTGCTCAAATCCCTTGGGGGGGAAGGGCTTAGGCCCTTCCTCTCCCCTCAGCATTTCCTGCTGGCTAGTGTAGGTGTCTCTCTACTCATCATTCTGGCTTCTGAGAAGCCCACTCTGACATGCCCAGCTCTGCCCACACATCGTACTGGGGGCCTGGGCTGGGGCTGTGGATTCCCTAACAGCTGCCATGCTGGAGTGTAAATCTCCTGTGTGGATCAAGCCTGAAGCCCCTGGGAAAATCCTCCAGCCCCCTTGCTTATTTCTCAGCACCGATTCCCTGCACAGCAGCATGGGTTAATCCCCGGGGGAGGCAGTTTCTGTGGGGGACTTACCTTGAGAATAGCAATGCAGTGAGAGACCAGGCCCCTGCGAAGGAAGAGGACGCCTTTGGTTAGGAAAGAGGTCTGTCTTGTTCCCAGCTCTTGTCTGCCTGCCAAAACTTCACCAGCTAAGCACTGACCCTGGGCTCCACAGAGCAGAACTCAGCGCGGACCTCACTCATGTACCATTGCAATGTTACTTCACTTAGCGATCCGGCTGGAAGCAGGGTGCACTGGTCCAACAGGGCAGGAAGACCTGGTCTTCACCTAACACTGAGGTCAACCTGCCTACGTGGCTGAGCATTGTGAAAAAGTCACCCCCTGGGAGAAGCAGTTAAACCATGCTAAACCCAGTGTGGACGCGGCTAAGTTGCCTGTGGAATTCTCCCCCGTCCCAGGCCAGTGCCTCTGGAGGAGGTGGAAAACCCGCTTCTGTCACTGTAGCGAGTGTCTACACTACAGCGCGGCTCATGTAACCACCTGCTGAGGGAGGAGGTGGGTTCTCCCTCACGGGAGTCTTTCACCCAAGACTGGTGCTCTCTTTCCAGCAGAGATGTTCCGAGTCAGGGCTAACGTCGCCGAGGAGCTTTGAGTGCTGCTCTGCTCAGCACCGGAGCATTGACCGGAGGTGCCCTGCCCCGCAGCGGAATCCACAGCCCCAAGCGAGGTGCCCACGGGCCCCATACAATGCAAAGGGAGGGCTCAGCACCTGAGACAGGGATTTTCAATGGCCAGCCAGAAGAGCAGGGAGTAGATGCAGAGAACAGGGGCAGGGCTTAGGGCCCCGATCCACCAGGTTACTTGGGCACCCCGAGCCCTATAGCTCTGAGCTGTAAGTGTCTGCCTGAGCTCCCTTCCCTCGGGGATCCTGGCCGTCCTGGAGTGGGGGCCCGATCCAGGCCAGCCCTTTCTTATGCTAAACCAGAGAGAGCGCGAGACCCCTCCTGGCTACAGCCAGCAGCCCAGGGTCAGTGCCCTCCCCTGGGGTGTGCAGACTCGTTTCCAGCCCCCGCTCTGCCTGGCTGGGGACAGGTCTACCACATTCCAGGGGAGTGCCCTGACCAGCAGGTTCTCAGTCTCTCCCACCGGAGCCCGAACTCAGTGTGCCATGAGGGAGGGAGCACGCCCTGAACCCTCGAGCCTGGTCTGTGGGCACAGCCAGGGTGAGTGCCAGCGTTCGGATCCCGTTACACGGCAGGCAGAGCCAGAGTGCAAACATGGGTCTCCCACTCCCCTGTGAGCGCCCACCGTCCGGCCGTGTGTTCCCACCCCACGCTCCTTCCTTCTTAGCAGTCGGCGTGGGGGTCGGTGTGCCCCGAGCACACCTGCCTCATGGGCACCTCTTGGGGGCAGGGAGGGCAGGCTGAGGCTTAGGTGTGGGGCAGGTGTCAGTCGGGCAAGACAACGTCAGGACACAGGCAGCTTAGTGCATCCGACGGGCGGGAACGGGAACGGGAACGGGCTGGTCTGCACTTAACAATTACATCGCCGCATTCAGGGAGGGACAATTCCAGCCCCTGAGCGCCGGAGCTGTGGCCACCTAACCCCCCCGCTCCCGTTGCTCAGGGAGGTGGACGGCAAACCCCCTTCCAGAGCTGCCGGCTGCGTCTGCACTACAGGGTCATGCTGGCAGAGCTGTGGCACCGGACTCTGCTGCTACAGTCCCCATCACGGAGACGTCGCCCGAGACTCCTCTGGGCGGGGTAGCAGCTGAGCAGAGTTTCTGAGCATCAGCAGTGCCCAGAGGTTGGCTGTAGATGCTTAAAGAGACAGATCAGAATCCAAGTCCCTTGGTGAGTCTAGCACCTGACACGGGAACGATGGAGTGGGACGGTCTGGTGGCCCCTTCTGGCCTTAACCTCTCTGATCTTCTGCACTAGGCAGGACGCTGCACTGCAGGAGGATCCTTTCTGGCCTTCAGGTCTCTGAATCTTTACTCTCTTGTTAACTCCCACTTCTGGGCTCTGTGTTTCGAAGCAGAATCACGAGGAAAACTCCTCCCACCAAGCCCAGGACGGCTCGGAGCACTTGGAACCAAGCCGGAGATTCCAGACCTGGCTTCCGTGTTTGCACCCGGGCCAGAGCTTCGTATCACAAGTATTTGGAGTTGCAGGTTAGGGCCCTAAACACACCTGGGTTTGTACAACTCTCAGGGGACGCTCATAAGGCACCGGCTGCACTCCTGGCTCACCAGACAGGCAGGCTCTGAATGACCGTGCTTTGTATCAGAGCAGCACCAGGGTACAGGCCCCACCCCAGGAGTTTACACTATGATCAGCCAGAGGGGGATGGGGTCACCAGGAGAGCTGGGCTGGAGCCTGGGTCTCCTGACACCGAGGCCAAGGCTGCCTGCTGTAGGTGATGTGGCTCTAGATAAAAGCCTGCCCCCAAGCCAGGCTTTGGCCCTGGCAGCAGGGACGGTCCTGGAGCCAAGGCAGGTAACCAGGCAGAGCTGAGGAGCCCGTTTTAAAGAGCACCCAAGAGGCAGCCAGCAGAGCTGGGAGCTGAAACTCTTACGAAGCATCCTGGATCCAGTCCTCGTTCTCCAGAATGGCCTCGATGTGGGGGTTCGTTATCACCACGTCATCCAGCTCCAGCTCCGAGGGCTCCGACTGCGTCTCCATCGCCCCAATCAGGTCGACGATGGGTCTGAACAAACAGGAGCGGGTCATTCAGGGGCAGGCGGGATGGCAATAACTAAGGGGCACATGTTCTAAGCACCCAAAGGCCAGAGTTACAAAGGACTTTAGGCACCTGGGGCAGGGCCCAAGCCTTGGGGATTTCAATACAAGTTAGCACCTAACTTGCCTAGGTGCTTTTGAAACCCTGCCCTGCTCCTAGTGCCAGCTTTGGGTGCCCGACCATCTTTGGAAGTCTGGCCCAAAGAGCCTGAGGGGACAATATCCAAGAGTGCCTAAGGCCCAGAGCCTCAAAGACATTTAGGTGCCCAACTCCCAATTGTCATGTTTGAAAATGGGACGTAGGCTTCCAAGTCATTTGGACGCTTTGCAGTTTGAGCTGGTAAAGCACTCGATTTTCAGCTGCACCTGACCAAGATTTTCAAAAGTGACCTGTGATTCTGGGGGCCCAACCTAGACTCCCCCCCCGGGTCCTGTGTTTCAGAAGGTGAGCACGCAGCACGCAGCACGCTGCCTGGGTGTAAATCATGTCCCAAGGTGCAGGGCTCCGGCGAGTTCTCTCTTGGAAGCGGTAGAAACACTATTACTGACACACCCAGCTTTTCTGCTCTATTACCCGGGGATACCCCTACTCCCACCCAGGGGACACTTAGAACTGCCTGAGCTGACAGAGTGGGACGGGGTCAGTGGTCAGTTCGGATTCCTGCCCGGACTGTGCTCAATGCCGGTGGGAGCCTGTTGTACTGGGGAATATTCCCCTTGTCACAGGTGACTGTCAGTCTAGGCGATGGCTCCTCATCACTCCAGTATTTGAGCACCTTCCCATCATGCACAAGTGACGGGACTGCACATCTGTCTCGTGGCTTTTCTCTCTTCTCCTCTGCCTGGGGCCCTGCTGGGCGGGGACAGGAAATGCAAAGAAACCATCTGTGCTGGTTTTCAAAGGGAGACTGGGTGCTCTGCTCCGATTGATTTTCAGTGGGATTTGAGGCTGTCTGACCCCAGGTTTGTATGACGCTGGTGGTTAGGGGGAGTGCACCGCTGGCCCAGGACAATGCACCCCACTGGCCTGGATGTGGTTACACTGGGATAAAGGTGCCTCGTATCTGTTCCCCTTCCCACTTCATAAAGCACTTTGATCTCCATGGAATCACATCCGCACCCCGGGGTGCACGGCCTTGGGCCAGTAGCGGAGTCAAAGCCGTACAGTGTTCTCACAAGGACAAGGCTGTTCCCTGCCATCACACTCTCTGCCTTAGCTCTCTTGCCATTTCTGTGTCAGCCGTCAGTGACCAACTCACTCCCCCCGGCCACGGCACACCACCGCCGGCAGAGGCACTGATTGGCCGTGACTGTTGGCGCGAGTGGAGGAGGGGGCTGGACGCTTACTTGGTATCGTAATGGTTCAGGAGGTCCTTGGGCCGGCAGTAGCGCTGCCTGCAAACCACCACGAGCGCCACAAAGGACGCCAGGAAGATAGTGGCCAGCACGCCGATGGCAACTATCACCACGGTTTCCATTTCTGCCAAGCTGCTCTCCTGGGTGCGGTCAGATGTGCAGTTCCATCCCGTGAGGCACCTCCAGAAATGCTTTATCTGGAAAAAGCAGCACAGAGTGAGCGCCCAGAGAGCAAGTGTCAGGACCCACCACTGCTCAGATGATCTGGAAAACTCTAAATGTCTCTGTAGAGACACGACTGGCCGGGGGAACATTTCACAACCATTTTGGAGACTTTCCCCCCATTGTTTCCAGTTTCAGAATGGAACACTCCAAACTCCTTACAACTCGATAGGATCCGTCTCTAGCGGGGCAGGGGAGAGAGGGATTCTCACCCAACTTTCCCATTTATTCTTCAATTGTTCAAAATTTCAAACTTTGTAGAAATGTCAAAACTGGAAACATTTCTGGTAGCTCTAATGCATCAGGTCAAGCTACACAGCGAGAGGAGAGCAGCTGGCCAGGAACTGACCAGTGGGAGTGTATGAAGCAGCGGCCTATGGTGAGAGGCTGGGCTCAGTGGCCTAGGGGGTTCATTCCAGTTCTATGTCTTATATTCTCAGTTTCATGCTTCAGGGCTTCAGCCTGTTGCCTGCTGGGTCAGGAAGGAAATTTTTTTCCCCTAATGCAGTCTGGGTTACTTTTTCTTCCTTCCTCTAAAGCGTCAGAGATGGCTGCTGCTGGAGATGGGTTCTGAGGTGGTACAGAGAATCCTCTCTATCAGATGCCTGGCTGGTATGTCATGCTCACATGCTCAGAGTCTAACTGATCATCTTTTTCAGGCTCGGGAAGTAATTTCCCCTCAGGTCAGATTGGCAGGACCTGGCGGCAGGGAGGGATTCGCCTTCCTCTGCAGTGTGGTGCATGGTTCACCTGCTGGGGGTGTCTGTCCACACCCCACTAATCAATTCCCTGCCACTGCAGAGGCCTTGGCACGCAGGCACCTCGGTGCCCACATTCTCTGCCTGCGGTGCACTGCAGTTCACGCTCTGGAGGATTGTAATGCTTTCGTCTAATCCACATCATTGGACTCAGTGCAGAGGCCACTGGGTGGGGTTTGGTAACAAGTGCTGCAGAGGGGCTTAGACTGGCCTTAAACTCGATGACTAACTGGGTCAAACCTGGTGATCCGTAAACGCTAATCAGAGCCAGAAGCGCCCACCTTGCACCAGGGCCCCGAGCACGGCAGCTAAGGGAGTAACCCACAAGCATGGTTATTAGTTATTCTACGGAGGCACCTGCAGATCTCACCCAAGCACAGGGCTACCCCCCATGAGACAGCCCCTGCCTCAAAGAACTGATCATTGAAAGGGCAGAGACTTGCCCAAGGTCACTGGCAGAGCTACAAATAGAAGCCAGGTTCCCTGACTCCCACAGCAGAGCCCTACCCTCTAGACCGCACTTCCTGTCACAGACACGAGGGCTGTAAAGGTGAAGGTCAGGTTGTGGGCACCTCTCAGTGACCCTGCTAAATGCTGCCTCACAGGAGCATTAGTTACAAACCACTTAGCTAGGACAAAAACAACGAGGAGTCCTTGTGGCACCTTAGAGACTAACAACAAAGCATAAGCTTTCATGGGCTAAAACCCACTTCATCAGACCCACGGAGTGGAAAATACAGGAGCAGATATGATTACATGAAAAGATGGGAGTTGCCTTACAAGTGTGAGTTCAGTCTTAACAAGACAATTAAATTAACAGTAGGATACCAATGGAGGAAAAATAACTGTTGAAGTGGTAATGAGAGTGACCCATTTCTAACAGTTGACAAGGAGGTGCGAGTAACAGTAGGGGGAAATTAGTATGGGGGAAATTAGGTTTAGGTTTAGTAATGACCTAACCACTCCTGGTCTTTATTCAGGCCTAATCTGATGGTGTCCAGTTTGAAAATTAATTCTAGTTCTGCAGTTTCAAGTTGGAGCTGGTTTTTGAAGATTTTTTGTTGAAGAATTGCCACTTTTAGGTCTGTTATTGAGTGACCAGGGAGACTGAAGTGTTCTCCTACTGGTTTTTGCATGTCATAATTCCTGATGTCTGATTTGTGGCCATTTAGTCTTTTGCATAGAGACTGTCCGGTTTGGCCAATGTACATGGCAGAGGAGCAACCTCACACATTTCCCCAGCTAGACTGTGACTGTGCTGCAGTGAGCAGCACCCAGGAGCAGCTCAGGGCCTGATTGTGCCAGGCGCTGTACACAACGTGGTCTTTGCCCCACAGGGCTGACAATCTCAGTATGAGACACAAAGCAACAAATGGAGACAGACAGACAAGGGAACAATCCTGGTCAGCAGGCAGGACAGTGGTCCCAGTGCACCATCACCTAGTGCAGGTCAAGTCTTTTGCAGGCATCATGGCAAAAGAGAGTTTTGAGGAGGGCCTGACCATGGGGCGGTTCCTCCCAAGCACAAGGCGCAGCGGGGGGTGACGGAGGCTGGGCTCCTGGGCCGCTCAGAGGTGAGCGTTGCCATTGTGATAGTGAATGAGAGATTCTAGGTATAGTGTGGACTGGGGACTTGTACGAAGGCAGGATGCAGTGGGAGGGGAGATGCGGTCCCAGCAACAGGCTGGAGAAATGAACTCTGCCACGGCATTCTGAACGGACACGAGTGCGCCGGATGGCTCGCGCCAAGGCCAGCCAAGAGGGTGTTGTGGCGAGCAGGACACAAGAGGCTGGGAGTCTGGAGCAGAGCTCCCACTCTGGGGATAGGGAAGGCCAGCGCTGAGAAACGTTCTGCTGAAAGAGCTGGTGAGATTTAGACAGACATGGCTGATGGTGTCAAAGGCAGCTGATGAGGATGGAGCACAGGGTTTGAGCTTTGCCTTGGAAGAGGTAATTAAAGACGTTGGCATAACAGTTTCAGTGGCATGCGAGGGCAGCCTCTAGGCTGAAGAGGGCCTTTGATGGGACTGGAGGAGGAAATCTAGACCAGTGGTCTTCAAAGTGGGGTACGTGCAGAATTGGCCCTGGGGCACCGCCGAAATCGGAGGTATTCGATTTATGTCCGCCGCAGTGCTGCTGAAAGCGGAAGCTTTCTATTCGGCGCCATTCTGGTGGACATACCCTGGGGCCGCAAGAGGGGGAGAGAAGACGGAAAGGGGCCGTGTGGCGCGCTGCTCTAGACAACGATTCAATGAGCGCAGAGAGGGAAGGAAGGTGGAGAGCAAACGGGGCCAGGGTGGGTTCTTCAAAGGTGGAGAGACCAGAGCATGCTCCTATTGTGAGGGAACGAGGCAGAGGAGAGAGAGCGGCTCAGGAGAAGAGTGGGAGACAAGGCCAGAGGTGATGATGTTGCTGGACCCCTGGCCAGCTCTCGCTCATGATCACCTGTCTGCCAAGGTCATGTGACGTTGCTTTCACTTGGTCAATGCCAGCCTAACGAATTGCCATCCAGCTGCGGACAGCAGTCATGGGAGGAGACGCCTGGCACTGCAATCCGTTCTGCTTGGTGGGTGACTTGGCCAAAACTTGTTGCTTTTTAAAATCTCAGGATTTTTAAGCTAATCCTGTAACTTTTGGGGCCTGACTCCTGAATTCTGAACACTTGTGGGGCTGCCTTTGTCACCCCAGTCCCTCTCCCTCACCAGATCCTTGATCACCCCAGTCCCTCTCCCTCACCAGCCCCCCCAACCCCGCTCCATTTCCTCTCTCTGCTCCTGCCCTCAGTCCAATTTTGGCTGTATGTCGCTCTCTCCGTGGCACTGCCCCAGATATTTGAGACTCCCAGAGCAATTGCCAGGGGACTTCTTTTTACTGGTTGGTTTGTTTTCAGCTTCTTTTCCAAAAATCTTAGTTTCGAATCTGCTAAGCTGCAGGAAATTGCCCTGGGTCTTTGCCTGGGGAAGATCCTGGAGTCCTTAGCCCAGGTAAATCAGGACTGTGGTGTTATTGTATCTGTCTGGCATCCCTCAGCCTTCCTACCGTTGTTTGCCCAGCGCTGGGCCTGCTTCACAGGGACACAGGAGCACCCAGACCCTGGGACAGGCCGGTGGAAATACCTATATTGGGGTCAGCCCCCAAGCACACAGAGCGCAGTCAGTGTCTGGACCTGGCTTGGGCCCAAACAGCACAGGTCCCCGACCCCGTAAGCACCCCAGCTGGTGGGGAGGGGACGTGCACTCTTCCTTGAGAGGTAGCAGAAGAGGCTGGGCACTGGGGAGCTGGGTGGGGCAGGGCAGCACGGGGAAGAGTTCTGTTCTAACAGTTCCTTGTTCTGTGTTAGAAAAAACATTTACACAGGGGCCGAGAGCCGAGGGATCCAGGAGCGCCCAGACCCGGTCCAGGCCCAGACCGCACAGAGATCTGGTAGCCCAGACCCCACCCAGGCCTGGCCCAGATGGCCCAGGGACCGTGGGATACCCAGGCCCGGCCCAGGAGTGCCAGGTGCAAAGTGCCGCGGGTTCCCTCCAGGCTGCATGGAGCGTGACAAGTCCCAGCCCTGCCGGCACAGGGACCCATGAAAGGGGCAGGAAGCTGTCGAGCTGAGCTGGGACAATCTGGTTTGCAAGCCCAGAGCCCTCGCGCAGGTTATTGCTGCTCTCGCAGGGGCAGGCAGGGATGGGGAGAGCAAGGAGGGCCATGGGGTGAGCTCAGGAGGATGGTCCGACCCTATAAACTGGGGCAAAGCTCCAAGCTTTCCTACCTGCCTGCCGAGGAGCACGGCCTGCCAGCTGCCAGCACTTCCGCAGGGCCAGTGAAATGGAGCAAACACTCAGCGCGGCCTGACCTTTACCCCAGTGATTAATATCCCAGCTGCTGCAAAGCCAGCGGGGATGGTGCTGGCTGGCTGGGGCTGCAGCGTCGGTCACTCTGGCCCATTGCTCTCTCTGGCCTGTCCCTGGCAGGGCCCGCAGCCCCTAGTTCCTCCCTTTGTAGAGATCACCACGTGCTTTCTCCTAGCAGCATTGCCCCCTTCCTCATGTGATTATATGATCAGCATTTGGTGCTCTCTCAAGCCCCAGCTGCCAGAGTCAGGTGATCATGAGATATACTTTCCTTGTAAAGAAAGGAAGTGTCTCACTCTCCTGGTTGTGGAGCAAAGCTGAACACATGCCCTCACCTCCTGTGGTTCAAGACCAGAAGCCAAATCTACCCCTTCCCCCACAAAGCCCTTGCTACTTTAAAAAAAAAAATCACATGATTTGTCAGGGCCTCATTCATCATTTTTGGCCCCTTCAAGTCAGTCGGCTCCTCCCCAGCAGTGACGGCTGGATCAATGCCCCATTGCAGCAGCTGGTGTCCCCGCTAGCTTTCAGGCTGCACACTTGGTTTCCA
This sequence comes from Dermatemys mawii, assembly GCA_007922305.1. Classification (NCBI taxonomy): domain Eukaryota; kingdom Metazoa; phylum Chordata; order Testudines; family Dermatemydidae; genus Dermatemys; species Dermatemys mawii. The sequence continues at coordinate 1,493,214 of ML677408.1, forward strand.
TGCTCAGCCGTTGTTTTCACTGATTCGAGTGAGAAATTCAGAACCTCTCAAGAAATGAACCTAAACAAAGCGCTCTGCAGGGTTCCATGTTCGGGGTGTGCCCGGGATAGCAAGCAGGGGCAGGCGTCCACCCAATCAGCGGGGGGACAGAACTCCTCCAGGGTCGGGGCGGGGAAAGCGATCCTCCGGGCTTGGGGCAGGAGATGACAGCTGCTCCAGCTGCCTGGGGAGAGCGAGCTCCACCATCCATGGGGCGGGGGTGTGGAGAACCAGCTCCTCCAGCCATGGCGGGGGAGGCACAGAAAGCCCCCCTCCAAAAGCGGCCAAATGTGTCCTGTGCACGCCCCTGCCCATGTTGCACCCAGGGCAGTAGTGGCGACGTGAAACCATTCAGGATGTGCTGAGCTCCTGCTGTGCTCACAAGCGCCATGGGAGGAGGCCTGAGTCCTTGTTTTTTTCAAGCTAGCTCAGTGTTAAAGGCCTGGGAGCCAATGGGGCTATTGAGGATGGAAAGTTAAGACAGTGAGTTCACAGTTAAAGGCTGCATGGCAATGTCTGCACACAGGCGATTACCTTCGCTTGCGGGCAGTGTGGCCCAGGGCATTCAGAGATCCAAGTTCCAATCTGGGCTCCTCCAGGGGGCTGCTCAGGTTAATCACGTCACCCTTTAATGCCTCAGTTTCCCTCTCCCATGTGCTCTGTCTATTTACCTTGCACTACTGTCCTGTCCCTTGACATGTGTTTGTTCAGTGGGGGGTGCAGTAGGGCTCTGGGCTCAGCTGAGATTTCCGTGTGTAACATTTGATGTCCTCCCCCGTCAACTATTTAACAGTCACTTTTCACCATGCCATGTTCTGCCTGGAATTACAGGTAGGGTGACCAGATGTCCCCTTTTTATAGGGACAGTCCCAATTTTTGGGTCTTTTTCTTACATAGGCTCCTATTACCTCCCCACCCCAGTCCCCATTTTTCACATTTGCTGTCAGGTCACCTTAAATATGGCAAATAGTGCAGTGTATTTTACTGCCCAGCATTGGGCTCTCTTCTCATATGCCATATAGCAACAGTGTGGTAAAAGGGTACAGTTAAGGTCACCTGCCTGGGGCTGGACTTTGCCCCACTTCCCAGCTTTGGGGTGAATGCAATCTCCCTCTTACTGTTGCATTGTTTGTGTGGTCTAATTTCACTTTTGTAAGATTCCCATTTAGATGGTAGAACCATGTTTCTTGTCTGGCACCCCGGATAAATCGCTGCAGAGAGTAATTCAGGCACATTTCAGGCCCCATCCTGCGAACACAATGAGGCTGCTCACAAGAATGAAATTACTACTGTTTTTTCCAGAACTGGGCCCACCTCTGAGAAATGCCAAACAGAATTCTACCTACAGACTGTGAATAAACCCACGAGACCAGACACCATTTTCGTGTGTTACTGTAGCTGGTCTCCAAGCTCTAAACATACTGGACCAGATTCTCAGCTGGTGGAAACTAATGTATGTCCACAATGCAGCACACAGAACCTGGCCCACAAACCTTCCCCTCTGTGTCATGACAGGGATGTCTCACATATTAACTCCATAGTCTGATGTCGGCTCATTTTAAGTTTATTTTATAGAGCACCCCCTCCAACAAAAACTGATTATCACTACCATCAGCAAAAGCCTTCCTATAAAGTCGTGTGGGAGACCCAATGAGAAAGGAAAGAACAGCCTGGCCTTTGGAGTGAATTTATAACTTATTGCAAAGGAATTTCGATTTCATTATGGCTTCTCTAACAACTCCCAGGAGCAAAAAGAGCAATGAACAAAGTACAGCCTCCCCCAGGAATGTTTGAGTTCTTTAATAGGATTAATGCTGCAGTTTGAGTGTCTTTTCTGCTACCAAACTGCTCACAGAGTGAAAACAAAGCCGTGCTCATGGTTAGCCATTTACTTGCTGAATAGTTTGTTTTAAAGGACTAAAGCTAAGTTGCATGAAAGTTCCTTAAAATGTGTTTTCTCATTAGCTAGCCCAGCTCAAACAGCCCTGGAAAGAACAATGCAGATCACATACCAAACTGATCCTTCCCCTTTGGAAGCAAGGCTGCCGGCGGCCCTCGGTCCTGGATCACTGTGCAGTTACCTGGAAATATTGTGTGTCAGACAAAAGGTTCCAGCGTTGCTTAAACAATCTGCTTTCCCTTCAACCAAGATGGACTCTCCCTCTCTCAGCTACTTAAACGTGGGAACTGCCCACTCCGTTATCCGCACCATGTGCTCGGGCTTGGTGCATTCCTGGCTGGTGTGCTTATGTGCGCTAGGAGTAAAACTGAACAGACTCCAACCTGACAGGGGAGTGACTGGACTGGGGGCTGAGAGCTCTCGGCTGGTCAGCTGCTCTCCCGCTGCACAGGCATTCTGGGATGTCTCTCGGGAGACACAAAGAACCACAACAACTCAGTAGATGCTTCAAGGCCAGCCTAGCAGGAAACTGCTAATCCAAACGCAGTCACCTTCCCATCTCTGTATTGAATTCTCTCTCTGGCTGGCTGGGAGCTGAGACCCTCATCCATGTTTTTCTGGTCACACACCCCTGGGCTATCAGCCCTGTTGTACCATTGGGGAGCAGAGACCCAGAGAGACCAAGGGCCCGCAGGCAGTCTGTAAGCCATGCACTGCCCGCTCACACGAACTTCAAACATTGCACGGGAGCAATGAACACCCATTGCGACATTCACTCGATTACAGCAAGAGGCTCGCCAACCATTGAAATGAGGAGGGATATTACCCAGGATCCCTGGAGCGTGGCATCTTCAAGTCATACGCTTAAGGCTGCAAACCCAGCATTTGCCCTCAAACTCGTCCTCTGCATCAGGTGACGCAGATGGCGTGAAGGGCTGCAGCAGGGTCCCAGCTAAGAGGGCCAAGGAATCTAGGCATGCCAGCGGCAGAGCCCCAAGACGCAGAGAATGATCGTAATAACGGCAGGTCTTGTAGTTTGCAGGGGAAGGAGCCTATCCCAGGCCTGGTTTTGGGGCTGGAAAAGATATGAAAGCTGTGAAACTTGGCTAAGATCAGGGCATTTTTCTGTCAATTTCCAGATAGCCATTGGAGAGCCTCTTCTCCCTCATCACAGCATAAACCAGGAGTGAACGCAGCAGTGGTAGCGTTCGAGTGACGTAAAACCCCATAGCCAGAGAAGAATCTGACCTGCTGCTCCCAAACCTGCTAGGACCACGGCGTGAGCTCGTTTCGGTGTCATCCCATCATCCTCCAGGCCTGAGTTCCCATTGCCTCGTATGTCACCTACATTTAAAGACAAGAGAACACAGAGCTGCCTTATGGCGCTGCTCCCCTCTTTCCATTCCACTGTATCTCTGGAGCAGTGGTTCTCAATCCGCAGCCAATCAGCACACAGCTGCAGCCCATGTGAAATCCTCAGGGCCATATCATTAGTAAATATATTTTGTCAATACAGCCCACCTAATACAGAGAGTTGCATATGTGGCCCATAATGGTACATAGGCTGAGAATCACTGCTCTGAGGCATGTTAAACAAATGCCATTAAAGTCAGTCACACATTGTTAAATCAGCAGGTCCAGATACCTTACATCCTAGAGTTTTAAAAGAGCTGGCTGAGGAGCTCACTGGACTTTCAGTGTTGATTTTCAACAAGTCTTGGGAGCACCAGAGAAGTTCTAGAAAACTGGAAGACCACTAATGGTGTCCCAATTTTTTAAAAGGTAAACAGGGTGACCTGGGTAATTATAGGCCTGTGTCACAGGGTTCACACATGTCTCTCTGCTTTTCCCCTGTGTTCTGTCTGATCAAAATAAAGGTCTCCACACCTTCTTCTGCTATTTCACCCACGTGTCCTTTATTTACAATGCATATTTAGTGGCTTCAGTGCAAGAAAAGTGCTCCCCTCAGTCCCCCAACAGTTACCCTCTCTGTCCTGATTCAGGGTCTCCAGACCCCTGAGGCACCTTGCCTGCAGCAAGGAGATCACATAGCAGCTTCCTGTTCCTTTCCTGGCCTGCCCCAGCTGAGTTTCGCTCAGGGCTTTTCTAGCCCTCTCAGTTCCCAGCCTCAGCTGTGTTCACTTAGCCCAGCCTGGTGCTGTGAGCAAGCCCTCATTAGGGCTCCCAGCTGGACTCCCTGCTAGCTACTCCAAGCCTCTGCCCCTGGCTCCCCTGCCAGAAAGCAGGGCTTAGCCAGCAGGGGGAGGGCATTCAAGGGGTTTTACCCCTGCCCTGCTACAGCCTGTCAGGCTGACTTAAATCCTGGGCAAGATAATAGAATGGCTGATAATAAAGAACTTCAGAAGGGTGATGTAATTAATGCAAATCAACAAGGGTTTATGACAAATACATCCTGCTAAACTAACTCGATATCTTTTTTTGATGAGATTACAAGTTTGGTGGATAAAGGTAATAGTGTTGCTGTAATATACTTAGACTTGGTGCTGCACAACAGTTTGTTTAAAAAAACAGAATGATATAAAATTAATATGGCACACAGGAGATGAATTAAAAACTGGCCAACCGATAGGTCCCAAAATGCAACTGTAAATAGGGAATGGTCATTGAATGAGGGGGTTCTGCAAGGAGCAGGTATTGGCCCTACTCTGTTTAATGATTTTATCAATGCCCTGGAAGAAAACAAAATCACTGATAAAGGTTGCGGATGACACAGAAACTGGGGGAGTGGTAATAATGAAGAAGACAGGCCACTGATTCAGAGTGATCAGGACTGTTTGGGTAAAGTAGATGCAAACAAACAGTATGTGTTTTAATATGGCTCTCTACTGCAATGGTGACCAGATGCTCCCAATCTACCTGGCATTGGCCACTGCCGGTAGACAGGATACTGGGGCTGGATGGACCTTTGGTCTGACCCAGTACAGCCATTCTTATGTTCTTATGCTTCTGTACTGACATGCTACTAATTAGTTTGGATACCCAGTTCTCTGAAAACATCCACTCAATGTTCAGTGGCAGTTAAAAAATCAAACAGAATGTTGGGGATCATTAAGAAAGGGATAGATAATAGGACAGAAAATATCATATTGCCTCTATATAAATCCATGGGACGCCCACATCTTGAATATTGCGTGCAGATATGGTCACCCCACCTCAAAAAAGATAGATTGGAATTGGAAATGGTTCAGAAAAGGGCAACAAAAATGATTAGGGGTATGGAACAGCTGCCATATGAAAAGAGATGAATAAGACTGGGATTTTTCAGCTTGGAAACCCTACTCCTTACCCCTTGTGGGGATATGATAGAGGTCTATAAAATCATGACAATGTGGAGAAAGTAAACAAGGAAGTGTTATTTACTTCTCCTCATAACACAAGAACTGGGGGTCACCAAATGAAATTAATAGGTGATTTAAAACAAACAAAAAGATGTTTTTCTTCACACAATGCACAGTCAACCTGCGGAACTCTTTGCCAGAGGATGTTGTGAAGACCAAGACTATAACTGGGTTCAAAAATTCCTGGAGGATAGGTCTATCAGTGGCTATTAGCCAGGATGGGTAGAGATGGAGTCCCTAGCCTCTGTTTACCAGAAGCTGGGAATGAGGGCAGGAAATGGATCACTTACTGATTACCTGTTCTGTTCACTCTCCCTGGGGCACCTGGCATTGGCCACTATCGGTAGTCAGGATACTGGGCTGGACCATTGGTCTGACCCAGTATGGCCAGTCTTATGTTCCCATAAGGTGTGATCAGAGCTGCACACAGTATCACTGGAGAGGCATCCTGTCAATTTACACAATGGCATTAATGAGCCTGCCTGTCGTGACTAACCAAAATAACGATGCATTATCTGCAAATTTTACCACCCACAGTTCACGTCTTCTTCTAGCTCATTTGTTCCACGGGTGCCTTTATACAGAGAGGTGGCGTAAGGGTGGGGCCAGTTTTTCACTCCAAGCAGAGCTTTGAACTCTTTGTTGTGTAAGCAGAATACAATGGGCCCTCACAGGCCAGCACATGATCTGTGGGATTTCTGGACATTTTAAAGTAAATCTTTTAAGTTACTAGTTAGAATGAATGAAAAACAGCTATGAAAGTCTGGTTTTTCTCTCCCTATCTTTGTTATTCTATTCCCCTCCACTCGAAATGGCTGCTCCATCCCATAACTTGCAATGGGCCTGATGTTGCCCATCAGTCCCAAATGAATACCATGGTTAAGATGTTTTAAGGCATTCCTTCTCACTGGGGCAATTAAATCATCCAGGTTTTTTAAAAAGAAAACTGCAAAACCAGAATGGCCAATAGGTACAGCCATAGGGACGGGCTCACTGGCAGACCTTGAACCCTGGCCACTCAGTACCACATGACAGACCATCCCCGTGTGAACAAAAGGGCTGCTACCTACGCTGTGGTGCATAGGCACCAACGTCTGCTGCATGGCCAAGCTGAAATTTGCCTGCCCTTGCTCCAAGCCCAACGGCCCTTCCTCTGCACTCAGGGCAGCGGGCGGAGGAGGGCTTGCTCCACGCCAGCCTGCCGAGGTCCTGAGCCAGCCGCTCGCCAGCACAGCAGAGTGCACCACGTGCCACGTGGGAGTGATGCTGCCCCTCATGAAGATGGCTGCTCCATTGCCCATTGTTCAAGCTAAGCAGTTTCATTCCTTTATTTAGGTTTTTAAAAAAACTATTGCCAACATTTTTACAAGCTCCCTCCTCTGCCCCCCCGGCCTGCACACTCCATTTCCACACTGGTGTCATCCTGTGCCCCGGGCTGTTTAATGTAATGCCGCTCTGGTCGCTATTACAATGTATTGCGCTCAGGTGACCGGTCCTGGGTCCGGCCAGCTGTTTTACTTAGACACCCTGTGTCTGACTTTGCACACTTGTGAATGATGTACAAGCCGCACGGCAGTGGACAATCGGTGCTCCGGTAGCTCGTGTGCACAGTAGGTGTGCCCTTGCGGGGGAGGAACGGCGCATACTGATTGTAGGGCAATGCTAGCAAAGCTAAGTAGCCTGGGGCTGTCACTGAATGTCTGTCACCAGCTGGCACTGTATGGTGCTGTGCACCCAGCCACGCTGCCAGCACGGCCCAGCCAGGCCTCAGCACTGGGGTGGCTGGTCACTTCAGCCCAGCCACGTGAGACGCAGCCTAACCCCGAATTCCCCCAGCCACTCGAGACAGCTGTAACTGAGCAATAGTCACAGCCCCACAGCATCCTGGCCCCCAAGCTGCGGCACCGGACGTGGTGCTGTTGGTACCAACGGTTGGTAGTGCCACCAGTGTCTCACCAAGCTGCCTTGTGACCATGGCAACGGTGATAAATAAAGGGGGGATAGCCCCCTTTGATGAACACCCAGCCAGGCAGCTGTAAAATCCCTCTTGGTCTGGTCTCTGCTTGCTTTACCTGTAAAGGGTTAACAAGCTCACAGGAGTGGGCACCTGACCAAAAGAGCCAGTGGGAAGGCAGAACTTTTTAAAATTGGAAAAGAAACTTTCCCTTGGTCTGTTGTTCTCTGGGCTGCAGGGACCGAGCAACAATGCTGTGTAAGGCTTGAACCAGGTATGACAAGGTATTGCCATACTGAGACAAAATAATTTGGACAGGGAATGTTTAGTTAGATGCTGTCAGGTTTATTTCTTATTCTGGCTTGTTGATCTCCTCTGTGCTAACGCCAGCTGCTTTTGTTTGCTTGTAACATTTAAGCTGAACCCCCAAGAAAACTAGTTTGGATGCTTAATTTTTGTAATTGTTTCTTTTAAGCTCTAGCAAAAAGCCTAAGTTCCAGATGTATTCTTTTTGCTTTTAATAACATTTACCTTTTTTTCAAACAGGATTGGATTTTTGGTGTCCTAAGAGGTTTGTTCAAGTTGTTTGATTAGCTGGTAGCCACACCTAATTTCCTTTGTTTTCTTTCTCAGTTCTTTCCCAGAAGGGGGTGGTGAAAGGGCTTGAGGGTACCCCACAGGGAGGAATTCCCAAGTACTCCTTCCTGGGTTCAAAGGGTTTTTTTTTGCATTTTGGTGGTGGCAACATTTACCAAGCCAAGGTCAGAGAGAAGCTGTAACTTTGGTAGTGTAATACAAGCCTGGAGTGGCCAGTATTAATTTTTAGAATCCTTGTGGGCCCCCACTTCCTGCACTCGGAGTGACAGAGTGGGGAATTAGCCTTGATAGCAACTGACCACCCTGGGAGTCCCTTTAGCCAAGTGTTGCTGTAGTAACCACGGCCTGGTGAGGCCAGGTCAGGATGGCTGCAGGCAGTTTGCCAGGGGTGGGAATGGGGCCTGTGTCCTGTGTCCCCTTGGCCTCCTTTCCTGGGGTGGGGCTGGGGTGTGCATGCAAGGAGCTAACCGAGGCCTTTGGCTTCTTCACTATACAGCAGCAGGTCAGTCATACACCAGGCTGCAATGGAGTGATTTGGGCCTCACCTGTCAAACCAGTCACCCACCGGCAGTGACCCGCCTCTCCCTGCTTGGTGAGGTGCTCCGTCGTGCCCCTCTGCCCACGGGACAAACCCTCTCTGCAGCATGTGGGGAGGGGAGGCGGGGGCTGCTCTCACCATTTGAGCGCCTCCTGACATCGTGCGTGGGACTGCAGGCCTGTGCCCGCTCCAGGCGGGGTGCCAACCTCGCTGGGCAGCTCATCAGCGGCTTGGCCTATCAGCTGGGACACAGTGTCAAGACAGCCCCCTATAGCAATAGTCCAACAAAACTGTTCATCTCCCCCCCACCCCCGGCATCTTCAACCCCTGCTCCTGCCCTTTCCGTGGGCTTCCAAGGAACCTCGTCTCCTTCTCAGGGCTCATGAAGCCACTTCACCCGTGGCCGGTGCAGGGACCCAGGCTTGATGCTGCCCCGGGCGCCAGCCAAGGGACCCTGTCCAAAGCAGCCAAGCACTCACTGCAATTCTGGGCCTCGGCCACCCGGCCCCTTCTCGTCACCTTTAGCTCAGAGCTAACGAACGTTTTCAGTCTCAGCAAATACAGCTGGGGCCACGTTCCCCTCACGTTCCTGTGGCCATCGGGGGCAGAGGGGGGAGCGCACGGTCTCACTGGGACTGCCAGGAACTGATCTCGTAGGGCCCTGTAACGCCTTTTAGCTGAGCCTTCCCTGGAGCAGGGTGTGGTAGGGGGACACCACACCCTGCTCCAGGGTGCCCTGTCCCACAGCTCCTCCTCCCTCTTCTCCTCCAGAGCCCTCAGAGGAGGCTGATGGAAAATGCTCTCTAGTGCAACCTGAACACCTGGGCCTGCTTCAGCACGCTGGGGAGTGGGTGAGGGCGGGGAGGAGAATCTCCAGCCCATGCTGTGCAGGGGGTCAGACTAGACCACCCCAGTGAGCTGCTCTGGCCTTTAAATCTATGAATGACCCTAGGTCATTAGGATCAGCTTCACTGGCAGATCCCATCCCTCAGTCCCATTCTCCCCTGGCACGTCCCTTCTGCCTGGGGGCAGATAGCAGGTGGCCTCACGGCCATGCCTGAATTGAGCTAGTTCGCTTTTATAACACTGGGCAGGGCTCGCTCAAAGTGGCCGAGATGTCAGCGATGTGGTGAGCTCTGAGTGGGCAAATGCGCGCAGCGTCCCATGCTGAGGCAGAGTGGGTTAGACGTGCTCATGCCAATAACACAGGCTGAGGAGAGGCAGCTTTTGCAAAGTGTTCTGTCCAGATTTCCTGCTTGGGCTGCTCATCCTGGCAGATCATGTGAGGTGCACTCTCCCTCCCCCTGCCCAGACACGGCTCTGGAGAGTATTACTTCCCCTGGGCAAATTGTATTTTTAAAACACCTGCCTCTCGGCTTTTGGTGAGTGCAGCTGGCAAAGGCGTTCCCAGCACCAGCCTCGCTGTTCTACAGGGACATTTTTCATGAACATTTTCACTTTTTTAATCAAGTTTTCCTTTGCTCATTTTCTAGTTTTGAAAGGAAACATTTTCCAAACTGATTTTTTAAAACGGCCGAGTTTCCCTTTGCGTTGGGTGGTGAGGCCGAGGGGAGGGAAAGTCTAGCCTGGCCCTGAACTGACCACACATTTCCTTCTTTCAAAACTGGTCAGCAGTTGATGAAACATTTCAATCCCCATTACCGATAAAAAAAATAAATAAATCACAAAACCAGTCAAATGACAAAACTGAAACAAAACTGATTTTGACCTTTCCTGCAGGGCTTTTCCCCTTTGCTTTTTGACCAGCTGCTGCAAGACTCTCTCTCACCTGAGGGCTGGATTCCATTGTGCTCTCTCCCTTCTGCTGAGCTGCAGCTTTCAAAGCACTTTGGGCCCGGTTTTTAAAGCTATGTGGGTGCCTAAATACCGTTAAAAATATTGCCCTTTGTTAGCCCAATTTTATAGATGGAGAAACTGAGGCACAGAACAGTGATGTGATTTGCCCAAGGTGAGCCAGCAAGCCAATGGCAAAGCTGGGCTGGATCCAGGTCACTCAAATTCCAGTACAACACCCCATCCAGTGAGCTACACTGCCCTCCACCCAGCCCTGCCGTGGGGCCATCGAAAGAAACAGAGGGATGGGGGCCCATCCCTGTGCATCATAGAACCTCCAGAGAATTTCCTTCTGTGGGTGTGTTGGTGGGGAGGCGTGGCTGGGGGCAGGGTGTCATTGGGCAGTGCCCTAGTGCTGCAGTAGGCTTGGGGGTCACCTTGCCCTTGGCTGGGATTCTCAGGCTCTCTTCCTGCTTTCCAGAGATACTAGTGGCTCGCCTCCATGTCGCACCGCACCGTGTACTTGGCTGGGTTTCAACCCCAGCTGGCTAATCAGTAAAACCAGGAACCAAGCTAAACACAGGAACAGCCAAACAAATTAATGGGCAATCCAGATTTCATTCATATGCAAAACCAGACATTTGGAAGAGAACCAGCAGAACCACTGTCAGAGAAAGGCCTTTGCCCTTGAGCCGGGGGCAATTCCTGCAGGGAGAGTCAGGCATTGTCCGGCTGGAAGGGATCAATATCATCATCTAGTCTGACCTTGGGCAGAGAGTGGACAAGGGACTTTGCTATGGGCTGGGCATGGCACCCTGGCTCCTGATGCTCACCTCAATGCCATTTTGCTAGATCCTGTTTCATGTCCCTCATGCCAGGTAATAACAGTAGAGGACTCCCGGTTTCTAAAATTAAACTGGCTCTTTCTTAACAGAACTAGCTGCTGAGTTACTGCAATTGCAGCAGACATTCCAGTCATGTGCACGCAGACTGACTCTCAGGGACTTCCTCCAAACTCTATTGAACCCTGGGCTTCTCTCTCTGCTTTCCCTGCAGACTGCTACTCCAGAGACCCGGCTTCTCTTCCTGACCCTGCCAATGACCTTGGGCAAACCCCCTTTGTTTCCCTTCCTGTTCACACTGTGAATGCTCTGGGGCAGAGCCAGGCTCCGAGAATTGCAGCTGGGTGGAAGATTATTGTGACAGCATTTTCTCAATGAAAAGCAGGTCGTTGAACAATTCACACGTTTATACCCAAAAAGCTGGTATCCCTGGTGCTGGCCAATGAAAACTCTTCAGTTCAAACCAAAAAAAAAATCTTTCATTCAGTTTAATTCAAATCAAAACAACACCTTGTCAATGTTGTGGGGACCCCCCCAACCTTTCCTCTCCCCTTCTTTGTGTTTTGGGGGGCAGAGTGCAAAAAAGCCCCCAACCAACCAAATTATGTTTTGATTCCAATGGAAACAAAATTTTGACAAAAAAAATCCATCAGAGTTTGACCTTGTTTCACAGAAAACAACAGCCATTTGCCACTAGCCCTGCCTGCACTGTGTTTGTGTAGGGCCTAGCAGAACAAGGCACAACCGTAACACAAATAATAGAAACGGCATTGGTGGGACTCGGGCCTTGAGGACTTGCCTGGGAATGGACGTGACTCTTGCATACACCCAGGATTCTCCAGTGGCGATGGGGTAGGCCTGTGGGGCGGAAGGCAGCAGTGCCTGTGGGGCGGGTGCTGAAGGGTGGCTTGGGGGTGGGATGGGGACATGATCCTGTGACATAGGTGGGGAGAGAGAGGGAGCAGAGGAGGGGGATCTGAGAGGGCGGGGGAGTGGGAGACAAGTCCAGGCCTTGTCCTGAGGCAGCAGCTGGGGGGAGCCCTTGTCCATGGGGACAGGGGCTGGGCAATGGAGGCAGAGAAGGGGAGGCAGGAGGCGCCAGAGAGCTAGCTCAGGCTCGGAAATCCCTGCCTGCCCCATGGCTGTGCAGAACCCAGCCCAGGTGGAGCTCAGAGGCCCCAGCCCCTACCTCATGCACAGGTTCGCCCTGCCCGATGTTTTGAAATGTTGGCAGCCCTGCGGGGAGGCATCGCTGCCCATTCCAGGGGCATGCTGCTACAGGGAGACCTGGGCACTAAAACAGTCAGCGAAGCGTTTAAACGCACAGCCCAGCAGGGCCCTGGCAGCCACCGACAGCGCGATGCCCAGAGGGGTTTGAAGCCAGCCCCTCACCCAGGCACGGGCAGGCGCCCGCAGAACTGGAGTGTTTCCCTGGAGGAGAGGGCACAGGCCTCCTTTCAGTGACAAAAGGGGAGTTTTCAAGGGGGGTGGGCTGGTTGATTTGCGCCCCCATCCTTGGCATGCGCTGGGCCCACACCCAGCTCAGTAGCACAGCCTGGGCTGGGGGCACATGGCCCCGGAGTGGGACTGCGGAGACCCGGCTCAATGGTCTACGCTGCTGCTCGCTGGGGCGGGGAGGACGGGGGGACAAGGTGCTTACGGGGAGTGCTCGACCACGCCCATGGGGGGTGGTGGGGAGGGGCTGCTCTTGCTCTCCCTGGAAGCTGAGCTCTTTTGAAAACCTGTGTCTCGGCCCTTCAGCCCTATACCAGTGTCGGGGCATTAAGGGGTTAAGGGTCCATCCCCCAATGGCTCTGGTGCTCAGGCACTGCAGGGAGGGGGCTGCGTGACACCCGGGCTGGAACCCAGGGGGAGGCACTGCAGAGCAGTGTCCATACAGGGGAGGGATGTTCTTTGGCTGAGGGACAGCCGCTGCAGCGCCAGGTCCCAGGGGTGGCGTGAGCTGTGTGAGGGAGGGGCCCTAGCACAGCTCTTGCTGGCAGTTCCAGTGGTGCTGATGCTGGTAAGCACGGTCCCCGTTTCACTAGCGGGTGGGCTGTCTAGCCCCTGCTTTCACTGCAGCCAAGCAAAAGTGCCAAGCCCCATGGAGGACCCTCCCCTTCAGCAGCTGGACAGCCGAGTGCTCAGAGGCCCCGTGCTCTGCCGGGGAACAGCCTGGTACCAACCCTGGCGAGCAGGAGTGTTCTGCAGAATGACCTATCTGGTGCCTGTTTTCCCATCTCTAAAGGAGGCCCACTGGTCACATGGCTCCGGTGGCCAAAGGCACAAAGTTGTCCCAGGTAGTCCAGCACCAGGATTGTCAACACCGTTGTCTGTAGTCCAGGCTGGGACAATTCAGTGTCACACACTAGCAGCCACCACAGTCCGTCCCAGGGACTCCGCTCCTTGCTTTCACTGTCAGCTCTGGCTCACCGCCGGGCTTAGCTGTTTGGGAAGATGTAGCTGCACTGATTTAAGATGTGCTCCACTATCTGGTTCTGGAAGACCATGTGCATCGCCATGTTAACTTCCTCGATCTCTGGTCTCAGGAGAGTGGGCCCGAACACAATCGCCACGCTTTGCACAGACATCCGGTTCTGCTCCTTGTAGTCGATCACGCTGGAGGAAGAAAGAACAGTCAGTCACGGGGAACTGCCAGGGAATCTCCCACTCTGATGAATGCTGCACCTGTGAGTTACTGACAGGACTAGGCTGAAACCAGGTGTGAATCTTAGCACAGCATGGCAGCGCTAGGGGATCACGGCTCAAGAAGCAAAGGAAGGAACATGGCAATCCTGGGGCTTTTTCCATCTAAACTGTTTTCTGACGAGAAGTTGGATTTTTTGACTCTATGAATTTTTTCACAGGACATGTCTGCTTTCCACAGGAAAGTGAACACTTAAAAACCGAAATACTCCAATTCAGAAATTCTGCTGCGATGTCTCATGGGAGTTGTAGTTCGGCTGCCTCAAGACCCCATTCTCCTCCAGTGGCTGGGCGCTTCAGCCAGACTACAACTCCCATGACGTACTGCCTCTCCTGTTCAAGATGGCAGACCATGATGCATTGTGGGAGATGTAGTCCAACCAGGGAGCTTGGCCTATAGATGGGGTCCTCCAAATTTGCAGCCATAAAAATTGCATCACGGACTGTGAAATCTGGTCTTTCCTGTGCTTTTTACTCTATACTACGGGGGCAATGCCACTGCAGGCAGCAAGCAGAAGTAAGGGTGGCATCCTAGGCCGCTATGTCACCCTTACTTGTGTGCTGCCTTAAGAGAGCACTGGCTGCTGGCTGGGCTCCCATCTCTGAAAGCAGCACTGCCACCACTAGCACCATAGAAGTATGGGTGGCAATACTGTGCCCCCGCCCCCAAAAAATAAACTTGCCACGCCCTTTTGGGTCAGGACTCCCAGTTTGAGAAATGCTGCAGAGAAATCACATTTTTTGAGTTGGTCACGGCGTAAATAGCAAATTTTGTGGAAGTTTAACATTTGCAAATTTTGTTATTTTTGTCAGGACAAAGCTGTGAAAAATGTGTGATTTCTCCGTGATTGAAGAGGCAGACAGGAACATGAGACACCCAAATTATAACTCCAGGAGGCACAACATATTTTGGGTTTTTGACAATTTGCCATTGAAATTTTCACTGAAAAAGAAAAACATCAACCTTTTTCAAAGAACATGTCGCTACAATTTTTTTTGTTGTCACTTGAAGTAAAATCCCCCCTTCCCCTGCTTTCCACCCAACTCTGGCTGAGCATCCTGCAGCAGGAGGAGCTGTTAAAACCCAGCAGGGTGGGAGTGGTCTGCAGAGTCCATGGGATGCTCCAAGCCCACCAATCGAGCGGAGGAAGAACCCTGCAAGGGGCATGGCCAGGGGAGTTTTGAAGGATCTTCCAGGAGCCCAGGCCAGGGGTGAAAATCCCCTTCCCCCTCAAGGAGACTAGCAGGGAAAGGCACGTGGGTACAAAGGAAGCCAGCAGTAGCTGAATTTCCTTCTCCTCTTCCAAGGTCCTGCCACTAGATTTGCCTTCCTCAGCCTGCACCGTGCCCTGGAAGATCTGCCCCCCTATACCTGCAAAGGGTAGCACAAAGGGTAGCACTGCGCTGCCCTCTCTCCCCTACTCCAGTCCAGCACCCCATGGCAGCGTGGGCTGGGAGGAGCTCCTCATAACATTGCTGATGAGAGTCAAGGGAAAGGAAGCGGCACAGACCTACAGGATTAGTACTCAGGCAGGAGCAGCGATCTCTGGCCTCCCTTGCTCCTAATGGCCACGTGCAGACGTAGTGGAGAAATACATGAATGGCTGGGGACTGCAGATCAAAGCCCAGGGATCCGCGCACACGGAGAGGCCGGGGGACCGGGGCAAGCACTCACCGGCAGAGGTGCTGGAAGAGAACATTCATGGTGTCGTGGTTGGCCTCAGGTAGGGAACACACCAGGTCACGGATGCACTTGCTGCGCTTTGCGTGGTCATATATTTCTACAACCAGATGGAAAACCAGGTCATTCCACCTCGGCAGGACTGGGCGTCAGAGTGTGGGCAGAGACCCTGGACTGGGACTCAGGAGATCGGGGCTCTCGCCTGGCCAGGTGACCTCGAGGACACATGGGGGGCTGGTGCAAGTTGTCACAGCTCCATTGACATGGCTGGAGCTCTAGCGATGCCCACCGGGTGAGGATCTGCCCTGCACTGACACAGGGATAGCACCACCTCACAGAGTTACCAGGATAAATCCACTCACTCCCTTGCTGTGCAGTCAGTGAAAGGCTGTGACTGTATCAGGCTCTCCATGAACAGCAATTCAAACCTTGCCTGCATTCTCAGCCCACTGCTCTGGCGCCAGGCACAGAACACAGGCCCACGTCCAAACCAGCCAGGCCCACCTCTCCGGCCTTGTACCTCAAACAGATGGCGGTTTAAACAGACGGTTTAACCCTCCATGTGTTTCTCATGCATCCTCTTCAACAAATCACAGCTCAGCTGTGAAGGCAGAGCTGGATGGATGGCTCCAGAATATGGAGCCATTTTCAGAACTAAACCAGTGTCCAGAACGGCGGACTACGCTGAGTGGGCACCAGCATTCTCAGTCAAAATCCAGGTGTAATTCCCTGCCCAGCTCGGCTACACACACACACTGCTGTGCTGGCATGGGTCGTGGCTTAGGCTAGCTGCCCACATATGTACCCATGGGGGATTGCTAGCCCTCGCTGCCACTCATGCCTCTGGTCCATGCTGCTATTTTTGGGTGCTAGCTTGCGGGGAGCTAGTGCCTGACTGTCTACCCGTACTGGATATTACACCTCCCAGTCTCAGAGCAGCTGTACCCGTAATGATAATAGGAGAGACCCCTTCAGAGTCTGCTCCTGTGTCTTGGCTGGGGAGATGGGCTGAATTACGGAGTGAAGGGGCTTGGGAAATCCAAAGGAGCGTGGCCCTGCCGGTAGAGGAGTGGCTGCCACCTGCACGGCAGGGATCGGACTGGGCCGTGGCTTTTCTTGTCCCTTACTTATCGCGGTGATGAATTTGTCGAAGTAGCTGAATGGGAAGAGCGGCTCTGGCAGCTCCCGAAAGAAGAGCTTCAAAGCCCCCGTGATGACATGGACGTCCTCCCACCGGCCATCATCCAGGTCGAGATGTTCATCTGCAGAGAGGAGGCAGGTAGGTTAGCCAATGCCTGATGCTGGGGTGGGAGGGGCTGTGTCAAGTCAGGCCATCCTGGGCCCTGATCACGTTGATGTGAAGCATGTGCACACACGCGTGGAAGCTCAGAGCACAGAGATGAGTGTGCTCTTCGGGAGTCCAGAGGGGGACGGAAGTGTCAGATACACATTTCTACCAGCGAGGGGATTAGCCACTGGAACAAGCTACTGAAGGAAGCAGGAGAGTCTCTGGCTCTTGAAGTCTGCAGCTCCAGACTGGAGCCTTTTGGGAGATGCTTTAGCCACACACAAGTTACGGGGTGATGGGGTGAGGGTCTCTGGCCCATGCTAAGCAGGGGTTGGCCTGGATGATCACATGGCCCCTTTTGGCCTTAACCTCTGTGAATCCGAACAGGAGTAGAACACTGGCCCTCCCTGGTGGAGCCCCTTTTCTGGGAGTTGTCTCTGCGTTACTGGAGACCTCCCAACAGAGGATACATGCACAGTTTACTGCCTGCCATCCCATCGGCTCTCCAACGAAGCCAGGCTGGGTCTGCTCAGCACTCGGACAGGAGATCTCGAGAGAAACCCCCAGGGATGTGGGTGACCCAGTCGCAGGCCGACTTCCCTCGGAGGGTGCGTCTCTACTGCACCTGAGGTGCTCTCGCCACACACTCCAGCTTTACCTGCACTAGTACAGCTAAAAATAGCCATGTGACCACAATGGCACAGGCTTCAGCAGAGACTAGCAATACGAGTCCGTACGTGGGGTTCCCGATCTGCTTAGACAGTTTATGCCACTGTATCTCCATGGCTGTACTTAGCTGTGCGAGCCCAGTGATGTCTACCAGTGTTGCACTCACACGTGGGATTGCAGTGTAGACACACCCGGAGCCGGTCCTGTCCTAATATCAGGGTGTGTTAAGGGTGCTGTGCTACAGAAGTGCTGCATTTTTCAAGTGAGATATAAAACCAACCTTCCCACCCGTGTTAGCCCCACAGCTCTTTCAGTAGGAGGAAGAGGTTAACAAGGATTGCTAACTCCTGTCGTCACACTGTCTCTCTCAATTCCTCCTGGAGTTTCCATTGGATAATTTCTTCTTCACTTCCTGCCACTAAACTGGTGGGCAGTAGTACACTAAGCAAGTGACCAAATTCTACCGCAGAGGTGGCTACAATTCAACGATAGCTTAAGTGATTCCAGCAAGTGTTGTGGGCAAAGTACCTCAAAAGTGCCTCATTCTGTGTTTGTGCAGCACCGAGCACAGTTGGGTCCTGATCTTCTGGGCGCTGTTGTAATCCACGACTGACTTCCAGATAAACAGAGCTAGGGAGATGCTAGTGCTACCATCACTGCTGCAATACTTGACTCCGATTTCTCCTCCAGTTCCACAGGGCTCATGGGGTGCGTCTGCCTCTGCTAAGAGACAGCTAAGGGACCACCTCCCTCCCCCTCAAATGATAACCCTCGGGCATCTAAGAGGGAGGGAAGAGAAAAGGGGACAGAGCAGGAACAAGCTGCTTCTCCCATATTAGTCCAGCAAAACCCTTTAGTATCCAGTTGGAGGGAAACAGCTGTAAGATCACTACCAGGTCCCTGTGGAGACGGCCTAACTTCGGGTGTTCGAACAAAACACAGGCTTTGCGGTGTGCGGCCCAGAATCTCTCCCACATTCTACTGGGTATTTCTTACAAGCAACAGAGACTCACAGGGCAAAATCCTGCCCCCATTGAAGTCAATGACAAAACTCCCATTGGCTTCACTGGGCACAAGATCTCAACCACAGATTTTAAGACTAGAAGGGACTTTAAAGATCTAATCTGGTCTCCTGTGTAACACGATCAGAAAACCGCAGAGATTCCTGTATTGAGCCTGTTAACTTCTCATTGAGCGAGCGAGAGAGAGAGAGAGGTCAACCCTTAACTCTCCAACCCATCACACCCTTAGGATGGATGTTCATATGGTTATTTACCTTTGCTGTTAACAATGGGCACCCAATTTCCAGTTTGGGGTTTCTAGCTTCAGTTTCCACCCACTGAACCTTGCGGTACTTTTGTCTGAAGCAGGCCTGCACAACATGCAGCTCGGGGGCCATATGCGGCCCACATGGGCTCCTTGTGCAGCCCACGGGCGGTAAGTAGGGGTGGGACAAGCCAAGCGGTGGGGTGGGGGGAAGTAGATGGGAGCGGGGCTTTTCAGCCAGCAGATGGGTTTTTTTGAAGTAATAGGGGCCTCGCTGCTTTCCAAGTTGTGCACGCCTGGTCTGAAGGATTAAAGAGTCCTCGGCTCTCAGAAACCTTCACTCCTTTCAGGAGAAACTCAATGTGCAGAACTCTTCTAAAATGGGACCATGCCTTGTGGGGTTTAAATCAGAGCCGGACCGTGGAGGCTGGGAGTAAAAAATCCTTCTTTGCCTCCCCTTTTAGAAGCCAGCTAGAGCTTCTTTTGCCTCGCTCTCTCCAGGAGGCAGGTTTTCCAGATTTTCAGTCTAGAGCCGTTAAAACTCGGAATTTCTGCTCCAGGGGAAATTCTGACACTTTTTTAAAAAAAAGTGAATTCCAACCTGGAATGAAAATTCAAAGTTTCCAAGTTTCCATGGAAGGGAAATGAATGTTTTCATTTTGGAAAAAGTGAACTGGAAGAGAGATCTCCAGGGACTCTCCCATTTTAATGGAAAGCTCCCCACTGGCTGTTCTTGAATGATCCTTCTCTGAACTCTCTCCAATTTTTCAACATCCTTTTACCGTGGGGACACACTATTCTGGTGACAAATGACCAACAAGCTCTCAAAGCATGACCAGTTCATCTGATTCTGTACTTTTTCACCTTTCTAACTTAGAAAAAGATTTTAAAAAGTCAAAGGCATAGAATATCAGGGTTGGAGGGGACCTCAGGAGGTTCTAGTCCAGCCCCATGCTTAAAGCAGGATCAACCCTGACTAAATCATCCCAGCCAGGGCTTTGTCAAGCCTGACCTTAAAAACCTGTAAGGAAGGAGATTCTACCACCTCCCTAGGTAACCCATTCCATGTTTATTTAAAGACATTAGATGGTAAAAAAATGACAGCTAACCCACTGAAAGCAGGCCTACCGTGGTCCACTTTGTAGCGCAGTTTCTGTATAGTTGCCAGATTTCCACTTATTCGATAAAGTCCATCAATGTCCAAACCTATTAGACCAGAGACCAAAACTACCAGTTAGTCACCCCGCAGCTGGACTACGGGAACATGCCAACAATTTGCTGGAGAGACGTTGCAAGAGGGATTGACACATAAAGCAAGCCCCGTGTGAAGAGAGCTTCATGCTCCATAGGCGCTAGGAGGGCCAGCATTCTCAGAAGGATGGGACGGATTTGCACAAGCACTCAGCAGACTGGGTGCTGATACCTACTGCTGTGTTTCCGGGGCACTTGGGAAACCTGGCCCAGGCTGCAGGGGCTAAGCACTCGGAAGTCTGGCCGCTATCTGTGCCCTGTTCCTTACCAAGCGGAATGCCATGCGGTAGTCGAGCAGCAGGGGCCCTCTCTGCCCCAGACATGGCTCACGCTTGCAGCCTGCCTTGGGGGAGGGAACAGTGCACTGGTCCAGGTCTGCCGTGGCGGTGGCAGAAACCGAGAGGGGAGCAGGGCCATGCGGCTTTGTAAGAGTCGAGAAAAGCGGTTTAGAAACTTCTGGGCTGCTTTCTGTTCTGCTTCTCCTCGGGACTCCTCTGGAGGGGGGAGGATACGTGCAGACCCACCCCAACAGCTTGCTTTACAAACCCAGACTGAACCAAGCCTCCAGCTGAAGAATTCAGGAGCCAGGGGCTAATAGCAATTAGCTGCTCCATTAGTCGGTTTGTGGGATGCTTCGTGGGAAGCTAAACTCCCCTGAGCCCGCAGCCCCTTCTCGCAGCCCAGCTAGGCCTGGGGGCTCCAGCTAACGCCGGGAGGGACAGCAGAGCCAGAGACGGTGCACTCAGCACAGAAGGGGCCGTGCTCCCCCAAGGGCTGGGAGCCCTGGAGCATGGAAGGGGCTGGCTAGGGGCTCTCTTGGCCCTGCTCTTTACTGGAGGGTTGGGAGAGGATACCTCTGTGTTCCACCGTCTGGATGCACTGCTGAACAAACCGCGGCACCGTGCCGCGTTCCCGCTCGCACAGCACCTGCAAGGAGCAGCCGAACACCTGGTCTGAAAAACAAACCAACAAACCCCCACATTTAGGCAGGTAACTCAGGACAATTCGCCCCCCAGGATTGCTGGCCTGGGGACCCCAAACAGCCGTGCTGCAAGGTTTGGGTTTCCTGGCTAGGAAGAAGGGTTTATTCTCCTTGCAAGCGACCCCCGCCCCAAAGTGCCCCTCCCAGCCTGTACCTTTAATGTAGCCTCGCTCCCGCAGGAACTGCAGGGGGGGCCGCTTCTGGAGGAGTTTTCGCAGCCTGTTCCGAACTTTGCTGGTGTCGCTCTCGGAGCCCAGGCTACTGGCCACCGGCCCGGAGGCTGCGGGAGACAAGGGAGAGCGTTTCACCGCGAGACCCGGAGAGGCCCCAGAACGGGGGAGACAGGCATCGTTCTGGGCACAGACAAGGAGCCTCCCCACCCGGACCCTGAAGGGGCTGCAGACCGGATGGGCGGGGGCAGCACAGCTTTCTCACCGGTCCCTGGAGCTCCCCCAGGCAGGGAGAGCTGGGGACTGGCGGAGTGTTTCCGGACAGCGGGTGCCCCCTATTTCCTGCTCTCCTCGGGGGAAGCTCGATCCCCCGTGCCAAGGGCTGAGGAGCAGGGGAGTCCAGCTCTGTGGCGTCTGTCCTCGCTTTTGAACATAGCAGGGATCTCAGAGGCCTTCGGGACCAATGCCAGGACCTGCTATGTGGGCTTGTTCCTGCCTCAGGTGCTGATCTGGGGGGATCTGACTCCCATGAACAGGGGTGAGTGCCCCGGGGCATGTCCCTGCCCAGCTGCAGGCGCCACACCTGGGCTGCTCTCTCTGCCCACCTGCCTGCTGGGATACACAAACTCCTGGCGAATGAATTCATCCATTCCCCCCCCCCCCTCACTGACTGCCCCCCCCCACCCCAACTAGTACCATCCTTCTGCATCGCCACCCCACAGCCACCACAGCTGACCAGCTCCCCGGGGCAGTGCCGGGGGGGACTACAGCCACCCCAAAATTTGCCTTAGCCCTTTCCCAGTGTGAAGGCCAAACATTACACAGAGGTGAGGGTGGCATGGTAGGGCATTGCCCAGCCCCCCATTTTCTCTCTAGTCCACCTCAGTCCCCCTCCCCCCGCACCAGGAAGAGGCTGGCGCTGTCCCTGCCAGCTTCCCACTCTGGTCTCAGTCCGCCTCGGTGACCAGCTGACTGCCCCCCTCTGCTTTATGCCAGAAAGGAAACTCCACGCTAGACAGAGTCCTGCTGGGGGGACGTTACCACCCCAAGCCTGGCGCTGTCGGGCGCCCGGTGTTACTGCACATTGTTCCCCAGCTTCTCTAGCACCATCCCTGCCCACTGACCCCCTTTCTAGTTCCCCTCCCACGACAGGTCATGCCAAAGGGCCACATGTGACCCAGCCTTGAGCACGCCCTCCAGGGGAGGTGGGGACCCAGCTTGCATTTGTGTTGCCGTCTGGGCCCTTCAGACAGCTTGCTCTGCGATACAGCGTGGGGCACGCTATGGGGCTGATGCTGCAGCCTGCTTTGGCAGCACATACGGGCTGCACGCAAGTCTCCAAGGCTGGGGGAGAATTTCCTCAGTTACAACCACCCTACACTGCCCCACTGCAAGGCCTGGGCAAGTGGGGGTTGGGAACAGCCACAGAACCTGGCGTTCCGGAGATCAGGGGCTGCAGAGCCACCCTACGAAGGCTGCTCTATGTAAAGGCTGCTCTAACTTGCCCAAGGAGCCGTTTGGCCCAGACTCCAGGAGGTCAGCACTCCCGTGCCTTCTGCGCTGTCTCCTAGAGCAGACCCTGGCCCTCTGCCTTTGCTGCATGCTACCAGGGCATCTACACTGCTGCCTGGCTGCACCTTACCAAGGGACATTGGGTAGTTACCGCAGCCTGGACTGAGCTGAGCGGACAAGGAGCTCGGTGGCAGAATAACCAGCAGGTTCCAGGCAGGCTCGGCTTGGAGATGGCACCAGAGTGGGCTGCTAGGCTGTTCCTAGGCAGGCTCGGCTTGGAGGCGGCACAAGAGCGAGCTGCTGGGCTGTTCCCGGGCAGGCAGCCCTGCTCAGATCTCACCAACTCACCTGGATTCCTTTTGTCCTCGTCTTTGTTGTTTCCCAGTCTCTCCTTGGCTCCAAAGTCCCCAACATTTCCGTTCTCGTCGGGAGCAGGAAAGTCTATGGACTGAGGGAGACATGGATCAGATCGCTTTTGTCCCATCACAGCCCCAAGGAGTGTGCAGCTCAGGGCAGGAGGCGCGGTGCTTTCCTGCTAGATATGGCTGGGTAGGTTGGGAGGGACACAGGGGATAATGAGAAAATCCCCTCTACTCCCGACACACAAGTGATGGGACACAAATCAGTCTGAACACAACAGATACTTGGACTATCAGCTCTGTGGGGCAGGAATGGGCTTTTGCTCTGTATTTGTACAGCACCGGACGCACTAGGGCCTAGGGGCTACTGCAGTTCAGGGAACGCAACAGGAGCAGGAGCCAACCTGAAACTGCTCAATATTCCAATTTTGTTGAGGTTGGGGTAGGAAACAACCCAATCCGGTGTGCTGATCTCCCGGAGGACAGCGGCTAGAAGGGGGGCTCTAGCAGCCAAAGTGCTGTAAATCTCGTGAGAAAGCCGATCCTCGCCTGTCTGACAGTCCCAGGATGGCGATGTCAGATCCTAAAGATGAAACCTGGCGGGAACAGAGCTGAGCAGGAGACGGGCTGGAGAGGGGGGCCAGGGTGGGACCAGCATCATTGCTGAGAATGGGGGCATGGTGTGAAGCCCACCTATCTGGGTCTCTGTCCCCATCTGGGGATTTCTGAACAAAGGGGCCTGATCCTGGAACCCTAGCCCAGAGCTCCTGGTTGGTCCGGAGGTCCGGGTTCAGGCACCCAGGGCCAGCGCCTCAGGAAAGCTCTAGCAAAACCTCCAGGGAAGCCCCTCTCACCAGCTTGCTGATGCTGTCGGCGATCGCCGTGTGCCACGTGGCCACAATGGGCTCAGAGTCGTGCTGGATCAAGAACTCGGAGCCATCGCGGGTCTTCAGCTGAAAGAAGCAGCGTGGGAGTTACTGTGGTGAAACAGGTGCCATGCAGCCCCCAGGCAAGCGGCCGAAGGGACAACTGAGCCCACGCCAGCTCCCAGTGCGACAGCCCTCCAGAGGGTCCATACGGGAAGAAGGGCAGTTTGTTTCCATGGCACAACAGGGATCAGGCACCGTGGGCTGGGCTGAGACATGCACGTGTGACAGGGCCCCTGCTGTTGGCCTTGACTTCTGTGCAATTTCACAGCTCAAGCCTCTGCTCCTTGGGCATCCCAAATTCCCATCCACTCAGACCACACAGGAGCTGGTCCAGGCTCAGCCCTTGTCTTGGGTGCTCCCGGTCCTGCGGGAAAGATGCCTGGCTTCCAGGGCTGGATCCCTGCACTGGACTCTCACAGAGCTAAGCCCTGGCTCTGCACTGAGGCCTCCCCCTGTGTTTAGCTACATTTCTGAGCTGCCTCTGCACCAGAGTCTCCCAGCTCAGCCATAACCTGGCCAGGCAGGCGGGGATTGTGATCGCTGCTCCTGCCTGGCTAGGTCAGTGATCCCAGTGTGTGTCACCTCGCCCCCATTTGTCTCATCCACCTGTTGTGAGCTCCTTGGGTGGAGGCTGCCACTTGCTCTGTATACGGCCAGCAGAGGAAGACCACAGACCAGGTCTTGATGTTTCTAGTGGTTTTAGCCTCTTTACCAAGGCAACATCTCTCCCTCCACCGGCTCTTGGGACACCACCAAAGCCGCTCTGCACTGAGTGGACTCACCTCCAGAACGTTCTTCTTGCTGGATTTCTCTTTGGGAGCCCAGGACACGGCAGCTCCCTGCAGATCCACAGTGTGCTCGGGCATGGTCAGCATGGCAGGGTGTTTCTGGGGGAAGGAAAGAGGATGGTCACGCCCAGGGAGACACTGGGCTCTGTTCATAGGAGTCATGCCATGGCATAGGAACACAGAGTAGGATTAGAATCTAGGCCTTCTGGCTCCCAGCCACCGAGCACCTTTTCCAGGACACCTTGCCCAGAGTCAGCTGCACCGAAACCAGCCGATCAGAGGTTAATATGGGTTCACTCCATTGGTGCAGGCCAGCGGCTTTCAAACTTCTTTTCTGGTGACCCAGTTGAAGAAAATTGTTGATGCTCATGACCCAGTGGAGCTGGGGATAAGGGGTTTGGGGTGTTGGGAGGGGCTCAGGGCTGGGGTAAAGGGATGGGGTGCAGGGGGTGAGGGCTGAGAAGTCAGGTCAGGAATGAGGGGTTCAGGGTGAGCGAGGGGGCTCCGGGCTGGGGCAGGGGATCAGGGCTCTGGAAGGGGGATGCAGGCTTTGGGGCAGAGCCAGGGATGAAGGGCTTGGGCGCAGGAAGGGGCTCTGGGTTTTGGGGAGCTCTGGGCTGGGGCAGGGGATTGGGGTGCAGGGTTACCTCAGGGGGCTCCTGGTCAGCAGTGCAGCGGGGGGCTAAGGCAGGTTTCCTGCCTGTTCTGGCACTGTGGATAGCGCTGCGCCCCGGAAGTGGCCAGGGGGTCCAATTCCTAGGTAGACGTGTGCAAGTTCCTGCCCCTGCAGCTCCCATTGGCTGGGTTCTGGCCAATGTTGGTGCTCGGGGGGGCGGGGGGGGGCAGCGTGCAGAGCCCTCTGTGTCCCCCCTCCAGGAGCTGGTCCTGCAGCTGGCTGCTTTCAGGGCACAGGGTGGTGTCAGAACAGGTGGGGACCAGCCTGCCTTAGCCGGGCAGCACTGCGGCTGGGACTTTTAACAGCCTGGGCAGCGGTGCTGACCAGAGCTGCCATGACCCAGTGCCCGACAGTCTGCAACCCAGGACTGGGTCGCGACCTGCAGTTTGAAAACCACTGGCGTAGAGCAAAGGAGTCAAACCCTGGCGGCTCAGAGTGCTGATCTGGCCTGCAGCATATCTGCTGCATCACCCAGCCCAAGCAGGCAAAGGTCACGAGTCAGACTCCAAAAAACCATCCCATTGGCTTAAAAACCATGAGGTTAAAACACCACCACGATGACTGTGGGGCATTTTCCTTTGCCTCTGGGTGCTGGAGCCACTTGGGGTTGTGTTTCGAGCCTTTTCTCCACAGCCACAAGAGTAGAAACTTCCTTTTTTAAAACTGAACTTCTCACCTAATCATGTTTCAGGAGTTGGTGCCTTAAGAAAAACATCAAAGATCACACGGCCTGGGATAAAGCCTCAAGGGGTCTGAGAACTTGCACACATTCTGCAGCACCTCAGCTTTCATTAAAAATCACTGGGCTGGGACTTTCCCCAGAGCGAGTATGCTCTGGGAACTAACCCGAATAAAGGAGGGTGTGAATTGCAAGAGAAATATTTATTTCTGATTAACTCCCTGGACGGACTCTCTTATTCCAGAAGCCTTTTTCTGGGTTAGCTTAATCCACCTTCCAAGTTGCATTTCTATTCCACAATTGCCCTTCTGGTCCATCTCCAGAGGCTGACAAGCCCTAAGGCAGTTAGGGACCCAGAGCTCATTAGATTTGACACCTTATTCCCAGAGGTTCCTTTGAAATCCCAGCCCCCATCATCCACCAGTCAGGAAATCGCACCAGGCATTTCAGTGGATTGAAGGGCTCCCCAGATGCATCCTTTTTATTACTTTCCCCCACCCCCCACACACGAGCACAGCTCTCCACCCTGGTTGAGCATCGGTGACGGAGGTTACAGGAATAGGAGCGGGGTTCCATAGAGCTCCCTGCACTGTGCGTGGATGTCCACGTGGCTGCTTCTGGCTAGGGGCCTGCTTGGGGCATGGAGCTCCTTGCAGATGCATTTCCTCTCTCACCCCCATTCTCTTCCCCTTGCTGCAAAATGCCGCCAAAAATGTTGCAAGCCCATATCAGCCCTGAGCTGTGTGACAACACCCACCAGCGCTGCGAGCAGCCTTCCCTATTTTGAGCGGCTGTGACCGCAGCTTGAAGGCCAAGCGAGGGAGTTCTGGGCTTCCTTTGTCGCTGGTGGTAACTTACTCGCATCTCTTATTATAAACACTAATCCGGGAGGGGGAAAATAGCCCTGCAGAGCAGCTGTCTGTTCCCCTGCAGAGTCACTCCACTAGCATTCAGTGCCTAGAAGAAGTCTGGGAGCCATCTGAACAGGGGGCTTTTGAATGCAGGGAACGTCTCCAGATTCCAGATTGGGATTCGACTGGTCCATTGACTAAGAAAGCCCTGGCTGGGATGATTTAGTTGGGGTTGGTCCTGCTTTGAGCAGGGGGTTGGACTAGAACCTCCTGAGGCCCCTCCAACCCTGAGATTCTAGGATTCTATGGTGCCCCTATTTTCAGAGTCAACTGGGAGCAAGGCAGCCAGGCCCAGAGGCTCCTTGCACACTTTGCTCCTTGCAGAAGCTTGCTCGGTACCTGGGAAGCAGCTCCTGCAGGATGATGAAGGAAGGAGGGTACAAGCCAGGGGCTGGGAAATGTGGGGGTGCATAGGGAAGGGCCAGGAAATTGTTGTGCTGGCGACCAGCCTGCAGCCCATCAGCATCTCCCACCCTTGGACTAGCAAGGGCAGTAGCCCAAGGCTGGCAACTCACCAAGCTGCTGGTGGATAAATGCTTCGACTCCTTGAAAAAGGTCAAGACGCCTCCCTCCAGGACGGTCCAGGACGAGCTCCAGTTCTTCCTGGGGGGAATGGTGAGGAAAACATCAAACCCAGATGCTGGTTACGTTGGCAGGACCCTGTTCCCATGCTGCCAGCTGAGGAAGGGAAGGTGGGGGCAGCCCTATACATGGCACAGCCCATTCCCTCAATGACCTCCTCACTTCCTAAGGAGACACTGGTTCCTTCAGTGCCGGCTGGCCCAGGAGTCCTACGTAAAAATCCTCCTCCCTGTGTACAGCTCCGAGCGCAGCGAGAAGTGCCAAATTTGCTGGGCTGTGGCCAGATGCTGGTACAGCCCTTTGCTGTCCGGGAGGCTGGGTGGCCTGGAACACTTACCAGGGAGCGAGGGGAGGTTAGACCCACATGAACATTGTCTACCTCCCCTTGCATCCCACTGCAACCAGCACAGGCTCAGGGCAGGGAGCGCCTGGCAACTTCTGCTCAAAATGTGAATGCCTGCAACAGCAGGTGCATAGATTTCAAAGCCAGAAGGGACCGTTGTATCCTCCTCTGACCTGCGTAATAGCTGGGAGCAGCTCTAGGTTCTGGCACCCCCAGGACTGCCCATGGGCCCCTCTTCAGCCAGCAGTGAGTCCGCAGAGCGGTGAGCTGGGATACTGCAGCCCTCGGGCTGTCCCGGGTGTCTTCATCACAGAGCTAGTCTAGGGGATCGGCACCGGGTTGACCTAGCCCAGGCGTCAGCAGCCTCAGAGGCGCTGCGCTCCCCGAGGCGTGTCACTAGGATTTCAGGGGGGCAGCCACATGCCGCCCCACACTGAGCTGCTGTGTGATGCTCTGCCCTGGTGGGCACACAGGAGGGAATTGTGGGAGGGTGCTGAGTGGTTTAGCCTCTGTCCTTGCTGCTGTGGGGCGGGTTACCAGCCCCAGGGAAGGCAGACCCAGGGCTCTAATGAAGGCCCCCAATGGGCCAGGTAGGCCGGGATTAACGCTGCACCCCACTTGGGTCTGGGAGTTGTATGTGGGGATGGGACGGGGTAAGTGCCCAGGATAACTCTGCACTGAAGACAAACCCTTGCACAGAGCTTGTACTGGGGGAGTTGTCCCTGAGTCAGCTCCGTGACTGTCCTGGCCCCTGGTATATAAGGGCCATCGCCGGAGAGCAAACCCCTCCTCCATCTTGTCTTGGAGTGGAGGCTGGATTTTGGAGAAATTTGATGCATTCTGCAAAGATTGTGACAACACCCTGGAAGAGCAGGACTGGCCGAGACCTTCCTCATTTAATCTCCCTAGCTCAGGTGCTTCCAGGCCCGCCTCACTCTAGTATCTGAACAGCCCCGGGGGGTGCGGCTATCCCTGCATTGCGCACATGGAGACTCGCGGCTCAGAGACACATGGAAGGGAGACAGACCCACGCTACCTCGAATCTAGTGAGTGCAGGTGCCAGCAGCAGAGACACCTGGGGCAGAACAGCATTCAGCGCAGGCTGAATGATCCCACCACACCCTGAGGACTGGCACAAGTGGCTCGCCAGCACGGGAGACCACAACACCCCTTAGCTGCAACATAGCGACACCCTGAGCAACCTGAGCCAAGTTCACACAGGAAATGTGTGACAAGGGGACTCCTCCCATCCCAGCAGCTAATATCGTGAGAACAAACAAGTCATCAGTGACACGGCTCCCTTTAGCCCCAGCCTCCACAAACCTTAAAAGCAGGGAAATAATAAGTTATGGGAAAGTCTCCTTTATTCCGTGCCCACAACGCTGTTAGTAACACAGCGCCAGGTGCCCATCTCCTTGGTGGGCACATACCCCACAGCAGCACGGCCCCTGGATTCATTCAACTCTCCGCCTTAACAGCCACCTCAGAAGCTCCTGTGTCAACAGATCGGCACCTCTGGTCGCGCAGCCCATGTGTCTGGAAAGCTGTTCTGCCTTAACACAGCTGGGGCTGCACTGGGGCAAGGCAATGAAGTCAGCTTCCCCCTGGGGTTCTATTCAATCTCCCCTACCCCCAGATTGTCCAGGGAGCTGCCCCGCCCGGGTCCTGCCAGACCCGGGGAAGCTGTGCAGGGGAAAGCACTGTTCTCTCAGCCCCACTCAACGTCACCTGCTTGGTCAGGAGGCTAGAGTGGTAGGCGGTTGCCCAGTGAGTATTCTCAGCTGCTTCCTTTCCCTCTGAAAGCTGAGCTGGGAATGCAGACCGGACCTCCGGTAGGACCAGCCATGCCCAGCCACACCCTCCCAGAACAGATTTCATCAGTTGCTTAGGAGATACTTGGAGCAGAACAGCCTCCTGGTTAGTAAGACCCCAGTGTGCACTTGTCTCCCCCGGGTCACAATGGGATTGAATGGGTGGCCATTGTACCATTCATGAGCAGCTGTGTCACGAGACAGGGAGCTGCCTATCTGAGCCGCTGGGTGAAATCTCTGGCCTGAGTTATGAGATCTAGGTGATCACAACGGTTTCTTCTGGCTTTAGAAATCTCTGACTGAAACACACACTCCCGGGAAAGCAAGCTGTGGGGGCTTACAACCTGCCCGCAGCACTAGGGGACGAGAGCTCGGAGTTCAGCTGAGTTATAGACTCAAGGGGCTCGAGGGATGTAGCTCACCAAGGAGAGGGTGAAGGGGTGAAAGTACCTACACGGGGAACAAATAATTAAGAATGGGCTTTTGATCTAGCAGAGGAAGGTCCGACACAGGCCAATGGCTGGAAGTCAAAGCTAGACAGATTCAGCCTGGAAATAGGTGTAAATGTTCAACAGGGAGGGTCATTAGCCACAGAACAAGTTATGGAGGGTTGTCAGTGATGGAGAATCACTGACACCATTTGTAACCCAAGGTTGGATGTTTCTCTAAAAGCTCTGCTCTGGGAACCATTGTGGGGAAGTTCTCTGGCCGTTTCCAGGGTGATCATACTGGTCCCTTCTGCCCTTGGGTTGACACAGGGAGCTGGACTGTGAGTTCCCCAGCACCGAGCCAGGCTGGGAGCAGCGTTTGCTCTGTGGAAGGCCAGTGCGTCGGAAGGCTGCCCTGGGGCTTCTTGCCCCACTGAGACTCTCTTACCGCATTCGTTTTCCTTTATCAGCTGTTTTTGTCCGATAAAGAACTCCGGCCTTGTCCAGACTTTTGAACTGAAATCAAAGACAAGTCAGGGTTTCAATCCACCCGCCGAGCAATTCCCAAAGGAAACCGGCTTTCTAACAGCCGATCATCAGTACCACTGCTGGTGTGGCAACAAAGCCTGCCCTGGTGCCATTTCCCTTCCTGCCAGCAAGCACCAGGACACACCCATGATTTTCAGGTGGGCATCTGGATCACAAGCTCACCAGGAAAATAACTTGACTCAGGTCCCCATTTCAGGCAGTTTTCAGAGCACATGCTTAGCTGGACGCCCACACGACACACTCACTGAAATCCCCCAGGTGACTGATGTGCTTCAAGGCAGGCCCGTGCTCCACCACCTCCCTGACCCGAGGCCCAGCGGCTGCCCGCTGACAGAGTGGGGTCAGGAGTCTGAGGATCCCTGCAGCTGTCCTTTATGGTCACAATCGCTCCACAGCTACAGTACCCCTTGAGTTAGCCACCCTGGGCACGACAACACCTGCCCAGCCTGGCCGTATGGTGCCACCCCCCCAGGGACCCAGGCAGGTGAACAGAACCTATTGGGGAACGGCGTTAAAGTCAGATGTGCTGACAGATCCGCAGGAGGCAGCCCAGGCGCATGCCCTG
Source organism: Dermatemys mawii (assembly GCA_007922305.1). Classification (NCBI taxonomy): domain Eukaryota; kingdom Metazoa; phylum Chordata; order Testudines; family Dermatemydidae; genus Dermatemys; species Dermatemys mawii. The sequence goes on from ML677408.1 coordinate 1,524,382, forward strand.
CCCATGACCCCGTCAGCCATCTCCCTCACCTTCTCCTCTTTCTGGATGAGGATTGCTGGCATGTTATTGTGCCAGCTGGCAAAGGGGCTGCTGTCCTGGCTGGACCCGCTGCTCGCTCGCCGGTGACCCCGTGGCACAGAGACCTGAAAGCAGATACCAGTTAGTCACAAATCATATTGTCACTAGCACCGAGAGCCCCGGCCAGCAAACCCTGTTGTGCAGGGAGCTGTACACGCACAGCGGAGAACTTCCTCTGAGCATATCAAGGTCACCCAGCAGGGCAGAGCGGGGAATAAAACCCAGGTCTGCCACATGCCAGGCCAGTGCCCTGCCCACAGGACCATGGTGCTCTCCACCTTCCTGACACCTTCTCTGTGCCCTCTGGCGTCACTGCCTGGAGTGAATCACCCCGACCAAACATGGCAGCAGGCAAAGCAAACCCACCATGCCTGACCTTCATATCGTAGCCAGTTCCTGACAGCTCAGAGGCCAGCCCCTGGCCAGGGTGAGAATTTCTGCCTGTGGCATCAGATACGAGTGCCCTGAGCTTAGCAGGCAGAAACCCCGATACCACTGGACAGCCCATTCTCCTGCCCAGTCCCACGCAGAGTCCTAGCCGCATGGCCCCATGAGCTGGACACCTGGCCGGGGAAGGTGAGTTTGCTTTAAAAGTATCTGCCTGTAGCTCCATTGAGCAGGCCCCAGAACAGCGCTGGGCAGGGCAAGCTCCCCTCGGCACAGCCCCTTCCTGGGCTGGAGAACACCAATGCTTGCAGGGAGCCCTGGATCCCCCCAGACAGCCCCTGGATCCCCCCAGGAGCAGGGGCCAGCTCCACCTCAAAGCTTCCATGGAGTGCAGCTGCCTTTTCTGCCTGACCAGCCTATTTAAAGCCACCCCACCCTGGAGGGGCTCGGAGTTACTGGCTCTTCAGCTCTGTCCTAGGCCCTGTCCCTGCAGGAGGGTGGCCCGGCTGGACTCCCTTCACGCTGACTGGCTGCCCTGGGGCGAAATGGAGCTTGCGCTGGGGCAGTTTAGAACTCCAGGCTGGGCAGAGCCCCAGGCAAGGTGGTCTCTGGGGCAGGGCCCACGTTTGGTACATTCACGCACAGCACCCAGCACAGGGGACTAAGGCCTCGGGGCACCACCACTGCTCTTGCTCTGTCAGTTCTGGCCTTGCCACGGGAGGGTTCTCTGGGCTGGGCCATGCAGGACAGATGGGAGGGTCAGCACGGTCCATTTCTGGCCCTGAAACCCACATTTGGCAGCGAGAACACGCTCGGCGCTGGACGGCTGTGGGATCCTGCCCCCCGTCGGGCGGCTGTGGCTGCAGGGCTTCCCTCCTGGCTTGCCCTGAGCGCCAGCCTGTGCCATGGCCGCCCCCCTCGGGATCGCAGGCTCCCACCCTCCACCCAGCCCCACCACAGGGTGTGTGGGGAAGTTCTACCCTCCCACCTCCTCCATCTCCCACTGGCTCCCCCGACCCCGACACAGTGCCCCCCAGCTGCCTGTGAGCTGGACTGTCCCCCTTCCCCTTCACGCTGCTGCTTCCAGCTTGGCCCACGCCCTGGGGCCAGTGCTTTCACCTCGTCTTTTGTGGGTTTTCCAGTCATGTCTAGAGGCCCCTCCTGAGATCAGGACCCCAAGTGCCGCCTCCCCTCCCCCGCCACGTCGAGCCCTCAGTCTTCTCCTCGCCCAGCCCCGCTGCCCCAGAGCTTTGGGTCTCCTGAACATCAGCCCTTTAATACTGGGAACTCCCCAGCCGTCGCCCCGCAGACTCCTCTCAGCCCCACTCCCAGCTCTGCACGGACACCCCTTCACTCCCACCAAGCCCGCTGAACTCACTCCTCTCCCTGCCACTGGTGCCCACCCGGGCTCTCCCCGGCACCCGCTTCCGCCCCCTCGCTTCTGCGTGCCCCTGGGGAAACCCAGTGTGCGGGTGGACTGAGCCCACCTTCCCCATCTTCCTTGGAAAAGAGCTCTGTGCCCCCCAGGGATGCTGGGCCAGTCTGTTCTCAGCTTCTCTCCTCAGGAGGCCACACTCTGCCACCTCCACAGCCCGGGGGCTTGTCTGATCCTTCAAAGGGCAGGCTGAGTTTCCCCGTCGCCCGCCCCTCCATCCCAGCGCCTCATCAGGCTCCATTTCCCCTTTCTTTCAAACCCTGTACCCTCCAGTGACTCCCACCCCCCACTGGCACCTCGCCAGGGCCACGCTCCGTACCGCGTCCGAGGCGTAATAGTCAGGGTAGAAGGCTTGTCCCTCGGGGTTGTTCTGGCTGCACCAGCCCGGAGAGGGGCTCAGCTCCGCCGAGTGCCTGGGGGATCTCCCCGGCAGAAGATAAGGGTAGGTGCTGTGCTCGTAGGACCCCACTGGGGAATAGTCCTCCTCTGGGTAACCATCCAGCTCCTCAGGGGACATGTCTGGATAGTCGGTTTCTGGAGTCGGTGGCTGAGAACGGAAGAGAAGTCACCTCTGCGCACCCCCCAGCCTCCCCCATGCTCCCTGTGCCCCGTATGGGTGGGCTCCCCAGACCCCCTCCCAGAGAGAAGAGAACCCAGCAGGATTTCCCTGCGGTTCCCTGGATCTTGGAGCTCCCCAATACCTCCCTGCATTATTCCCCAGCCCAGCACCAAGAATCCACCCCGGCCGGCCGGCTCCGTTCCATGCTGCACCTCACCAAACCCAGCCATCACCCCACGCTTCCCAGAGCTACTGGATGAGGCTCCCCCCGTGCCCCGCTCCTGGACCAGCCAGCTTTCCTCTCACTCTGCGCCTCCTGGCAGCTCACCCTCTGATCCATGGGTCTGTACTGTGCAATCGCAGGCTGCATCTCCTGGGCTCTGGGCTCGTCTGCAGCCGGGGGTGGCTCCCACGACGTCTCACCCGTTACCGAATTATAGAAAAACACCTGGCCGCTGGCGTCATCCACGTACTGGCCCCATTCAGCCACCGTGGGGCTGAGGGCAAGAGACGGCGAGGGAGAGGGAGCAGGACTCTGTCTGTCTTCTGGGCGTCCGAACGGGGAATCCCAGGTGGTCTCGCCCGTCACTGGGTTGTAGTAGAACAAGTGCCCGCTGCCCGTGTCCGTATGGGTCTCCCAGTCTGCGAGGACGCTGCTAGGGCACTGCTGGGGTGGGGAAGGGTCAGCGGCTGCTGACTGCTGCCGGAGCTCCTGTATGTTCACATACACCGGGGTGGGGTTCTCCTCTGCCTGGCTGGGCTGGGGAGAGATTGGGAGCACAGACTGTCAGGCAGCTGACAGCATCAGGCTGGATTTGGGATGGCAGCACCAGGCGGGAGGCACATGGGTGGAGTCTGGGCAGGTATGTCGAGAGCCTTCAGGCTCAGAAACAGGTCGGCCGTGTGGGGAGAAGAGCCGCCAGCGCCAGGGTTTCTGGGAACTCATGGCAGGGCTCTGGCCGCCAGAGGGGTGTTGCTGCTCTGCTAGGCCAGCTCCCTCCCAGGGCTGCTAAGCCCACATGTCCCAAGGCCACGAGCCAGACCCCAAAAGTCATGAGTTTAAAAGATAATAAATACTGGGGTCCGAGGTCTTCGAGCCCTGGGGGAGTCATGTTTTCCAGCTTTCCTCCGCCTAGGAACCTACTCTGATGTCAATGAGAGCTAAGGGGCTTTAAAAACCAAACGCACGCTGTCATGAGACTCACGATAGAATTGTAACCTTTGGCAACTCAGCCTCCCCAACCCCGAACTCCACCTGTGGGAAAGAGCCCCATCCTCACCTCTGTACCACGTCCTCATGGGGCACGCCCGGTTTCGCTCCCCTCCCCCACAGCTGCATCAGGCTCTCCCCAAGCCCCCCAGGAAAGCCCCAAGACCACAGTTTTGGAGCCTTCACTCGGCCCCGCACTGCCAAACCATTCACTCAGCTCTCCCGCGCCAAGCAGCCAGTCCTCTACCTGCCTACCCCCTCAGTGGGCATCACAAGCTCTACACCACCTTCTCCCAGCGGGTATTGTGCAGTCTGACTATCCCCGCTCAGCACAACTGCCCTCGGGGGGCTTTGCAGCCAGTGGAGCAGCTCACACTAGCCCCCTTAATGCGGAGCTATTTTTGCTGGCAACATACTTTGTACATATCTGGGGACAAAATAATGACACTACCAAATCCCTTCTCCAGAATAAACTACATGAATAAAGTCACTAGAGATACAGCTGGCTAGAGATCCATTGTGATGAGTACACAGGGCAAAAACTACACAGTGCTACACTTGCACTTGAGGTCTAAAAATAGTGCTCGGTAAGGCTGTATAAAAGCAGTGTATTGCACACAATAGAAACCCAGCACTGTAATTGGACTGTTTTCCTATGCACGAAAGAGAAGGGCGGAAGAGGCAAGATGGCCAGCGGTTAGAGCCCTCACTTGAGAGAGCTCAGTTCAATTCCCTTCCCTGCCACAGACTGTGTGACCTTGGGCAAGTCACTTAATAATCTCTCCTAGTTCCTATCTGCAGCAGGGGGAGAAGAGCCTTGCCCTGCCTTGTGGGGGGAGGGGAGCATTGTGAGGTGCTCAGATAGCCCAGCAATGGGTGCCATGCAGCAGACTGAGGTGTTTGTACAGGTTTCACCAAACTGATTAAAAAAAACCAACCAACCAGCCTGCACAATTGTAGTTAAGCAGGGTCACTTAGTGGTACCAATAAGTCTAAAAACCAAACTGTTTCCTTAGCTATCTAGATTGATTCAATCAAATGTGGACATTTTGGCCCAATTCAGTGGAACATGAACGATGTCCAGTTCCCTCTGGAAAGTCAGGGACGGCACCGCCTCAGGACATTGTCAACTTTCCGATAAATCCCATTTCAATGGCAGGAAATTTCAAATTTCCCTACTAAAAAAATATAAATTCCCCTCCCTCCCCCGCCTGTTGGCATTTCCAATGTCATGTGAGCAGGAGGGAAGACGGGCTTAGTGACTGTACCAGGAAACGGACTGACTTCAGGTAAACGGCTGTCACGTGCCCAAAGGAAATGAGCTGATAAGACCAGACATTGTTTTCTCTTCATGATCTCTGCCGTTCTGTGATGGTGAGAGTTATTGCAGCGCTAATGGGTACAAAGTTTTCACACACAAACACCGGAGTCGATTGCCCGTTTCCCCAGTACACGCCCTGTTCTCACACACACTGTGACGATGAGGTTTGGCCCTTACATTCCATGGTCCCCGTGCAGCAAGCTGCTCTCAGGAAGGGGCTGCTGATCCGATTAGAGCAACGGGTCGCCAGGTGCTTTCTCCTTTGCACGGCAGAGCCCCAGCCAGGATCAGGGCCCCGTTGTGAGAATGAGGGATAGTCCCTGCCCTGCAGAGCCAGCAGTCTCAGTTGTAACGCCAGCCAAAGGGCAGGCGAGGAAACTGAGGCACTGAGTAGGCAGGTGACTTGCTCACATTCACACAGGCAGAGCCCGCAACAGAAGCCAGGTCTCCCCTCTCACTGGGCCCCTGTCCCCAACCACTAGATCGAACTTGGAGGCTGCTCAAGTCAACCTGCCGCCCTGGGCAGAACTTCAGCGTGACGCCCCCTCCTTGGTGGCAGAATCTTTGCCCTCCACATATAAGAGCCTGAACTCAGCAGAGGCTTGATGGGGTAGTGGGTGTGTGTGCAGGGGGTCCAGGTGCCCCCCTTGACCCCTGACTGAAGCTGGAAGGTGTATCAGTGTTGCCCCTTCCCTTGGCCCAGCCACCCCTCCCACATGATTGAAAGGCAGCTGGGCCAACTGGAGCACTGCGGTGACTCCATGTACCACATCACAACAATACCAGTCAGAGTTGATCTGGTTGCCCACTCCCCGCACCCCGACTGTTGCAGTCCTTCAGGGGCCACTGCAAATTTCACCAGCCAAGCACTCAGAACAACCACCCACCCCACCCGCTCTTCCCAGAAACCTTCCGCCTGCGGCAGCTGCCTAGAGATAAAGCAGACCCTGACCACAAAGTCCCCACCAAAGGTCCCCATAGCAAATCCCTGCTTTCCCAGCCTCTCCCCGCTCCTGGGCGCTCTGTCTCTTGGGTTGATTCTGCCCCGGTGAAACTCATTCAATTATTTTAGGCCCAGGATAATATTCCTCTCCAGGCCCCATTTGCCACAGTCCCGCCCCCGTCGGTGTTGCCGGCTATATTTACTAACATGCTGCCTACTTCCTATTCCTTTTCAAACCGGTGATGGAGACAAACTACAACTACGGATAGAGTCAACATCAGGTGATTCACTGAACTGCCCACAATGTAACACGATTCCCATCTCCGTCACCCTGTGTCACAGGTCTACAACAGAACCCCCAGCCACGCCCAGCCACGTTTACTACCTGAACCCCCCGCAACATAACACGATTCCCCTCTCCGTCACCCTGTGTCAGACCTACAGTAGTGACAAAGAGTCCTGTGGCACCTTAAAGACTAACTAAAGTTTTAGAGCATAAGCTTTCGTGGGCTAATACCCACTTCGTCGGATG